>JAVIAB010000156.1:58052528-58652528 GCA_032433765.1 Megaustenia siamemsis | reverse complement strand
AACATTTGAGAGATGAACAAGCAGGTTTTAGGAAGAACAGATCATGTGCTGATCAGATAACTACTCTATGTATAATAGTTGAATAAAGTTTAGAACTACAATCCCCACTTTATATTGGATTCATAGATTACGAAAAGGTATTTGATAGTTTAGACAGAGGAATGCTTTGGGAGCTGCTGAGTCATTACAGAATCCCCATAAAGTTTATTAACCTAATAAGAACAATGTATGAAGGAACGAAATGTAGTGTGGTGCATGAAGGACAGCTTACAGAAGCAGTTGAAATAAGAACAGGAGTAAGGCAAAAGCAAGAGGAGCTTTTGTTGGAAAGTGTTTGTTGAAGATCTATGCTCCACAAGGAGCTGAAGGGTAGAAGAAAGAAGAATGTTGTACCAGTATTTGTTTTTAAAAAAAGTTTTTGCTTACAGGTAGGAATCATTAATAATTAGCCTGCAATCATCAATATTACTTGCATCAGTAGAGTTTTTTATTTTTTGAAAATGATGTTGCACAGTCAATCAACAGGCAAGAAATTATATAAGGTTCTCTGTTTTCTTGATTCACTCTAACATAATCACATCAATTAATTCTGTTAAGACTTATGATCTGTCACAGGTACTGTTGTCACCTTAAGATTTGTAACTCAAGTGTATCAATGGAGGTTATCATCACACATCAAGCAGATAGTTTTCAGAGAAGTATTTTATCTTTTGCTTGCTCTTGCTTCTAAAGTTTTTACTGACAGCTGATATACTCACTCAAAAGTCACATACATCACAACTCGGGGGCCTCGGTAGCCTAGTTGGGAAAACCACCCGGCTGGACTACCAACATTTGGACAACCCGTGTTCGATTCCCGCTGGGAGCAGTGTGAATTGTACTTGTGGTTTGAAAAAAAAAAAAAATACCCCCACTGCCGACCTGGCCGTTGGCAGAAATGGGTAACAGGGTATTACCCTGGGAAGGTGAGGAATGTTGCCTCGCATTGTGAGTTTCGATGCTTGAAGAGAAACTATCCAGGGATCTCTTAACATTTCTGGATAGGCAGCCGAGCACATATGGGTGGAACCTCTTGTGCTAAGACGCCAGTTCAAGTCTCGTACTTTACCTTTACCTTTACCTTTACCTTTACATCACAACTCAATTGTAAACTGAGGTACAACATAATTTACATTCTATTGTCTCAAAATAAATGTTTTCAGAATACTGCATTATGATATCAATAATAATTTATAAAAGATGAATGAAACTCATTGTAAGAGTATACATGATTATGAAGGAAGTCTTCGACAATTTATTGATTGCAGGAAATGATGAGAACAAAGAAAATGTAACTAATACAGATAGGAAATATATAACACAATACGATGAAGTGGTTAGAAGTTTTAAAATGCTAACAAGACAAATTTTTATGAGAAATTGAATGGTTTTATATCTGTTGTTATTGTTGGTGTTCATCTTCAAAATTGTTGCTCTGTTTTGTCCTTTCTGAAAAGGACACAAAATAGTTGTAAGTTGCATGTGTTGTGGTTTATATTAAGTTGGAATTTTAAAAATATTTCAGTATGACACATTCAGCTTCAGTATTGACTACTAGTGCTATTTTAGTGTAAAACATCTGCTGGTCTTGTGTTTGTCCTGAATGTAAGAAATCTGGTATATGCTGACAATTAATTATTTTACAGATGAACAAATTTCCATGTTTACTTTACATTAATTAGACTTTATCAATGCAGTATATTACTTAATTTTCATGTTAAATAACATTTTTAGAAATAAGTCCACCTGTCAACTTAGCTGTTAAGTAATATGAGTTCTTGTCCAGTGTTCAGAAAAATAGGGATATCTAGGAAGGGAGAATTGGGTTTTAGATATCCAAAGAGATGTTCCCAAGTGAAGTGGAGGCCCTTAACTCCATTTCAAAAAGGCAGGTTTTCTATAGGATACATTTACCTTTTCATGTTAACAAAAAATTAATAAATGAAATTAATATTTATTTATTTATTGTTGATTGAATGTATTGCATTATATTTATAGTATACACATGTTTAGTCAAATCTCTCTCACAGTCGTCAATCAGTCACCAGTCACAGTCACTTATAAAATAATTGAAATATGAAAACACAAATATTGGTTATTGATTGGTGAATGTTAATTTATTCTGTTAAAAATTAGAGATTTGCTTCACTTTTTTAATTTTAAAAATCTGTTTAATTTTGTAAATTGTATACTCTCTGTTGTAACTTATATGTGTGTGTGTGTGTGTGTGTGCATGCATGCGTGCATGTGTGTGTGCATGTGTGTGTATTTTTAAATATATATATATATTCATCTTTGTTTCGGTGTAGTAAATTATCTTGTTTGTTCAGGAAGCAAACTATTTGTAGCATAGAACAATACAAGTGCCATTAATATTTAATAAGTTATACAGCTCAGAATGATTACATTTGTGCATTTCTTGATGTATATTTATTGATCTGTATGTAATTTGAAGTTTCCATATTTTCTTATTGTTGTATTTTTGATAAATTGGAACTTTATTAGTATAATTGTGATATGAGTCAGTGAAGCTTACATTAAGCAAAGTCCTTACCATGAATGTAAAATGAATCTGTGTCAGTTATGTTAAGTATTGTACTTACTATATTTAAGATGTGTTTCTATAAATGTTATAAGGACTGAACCTTCATCAGAATTGTGAAATGTGTCAATATCACTTTTATTATGCAAATACTTCATGCAAGTGGATTATATTTCAGTGAAAACCATTTTAATGGTGGAATATGGTGAACATATTAAATATTTTATCATGAGGTTTTCATAGAAACTGATGATCAAAGTCCCCATTTATGTTTTTTTGCTGGCACTCTTGGTACGTAAGGCTTTCTTTATAATCTAATATAAAATAGTTTTAAAGACAGTGCTGTCTTTGATAACACTGTTAAACAGTGTTCTCAACCAGGGTTCCACAGAATCATAGGATTTCATGCAAGGTAAGAATGTAATTTTTGTGTGATTGAAGACCTTCATATGGGGGTCTCTTCAACAGGCAGTCTGATATATTTTTTACTTTTGTAATGCCAAGATACTTGATAAAGACATAGGTTATTAATTTTTTTGTATAAAGCATCTATCATAAAAAAAACATTCTTTTTTGCCTTATTGATTTTTAAGTTTGTTCAAAAGAAATAAACAGATATTATTTTAATATAGAGTTTCTAATAGACTTAAAATTATTTCAAGTGTTCTACAAGGTAAAACGGTTGATAAACACTGCTGTTTTAATGGTGGAACTCTGCAGGAGACTATTTGTCTGTCATGCTTATACACATATGCAATAAATGAGTGAATCTCAAGTTTTCTATTATGTGCCAGTGGGGTTGCACTGGCAGTATTAGCCGATACACATCTGTAATTACTTTAATATTAACCTTTTGTTGTTGTTCAGTATAGTTAATTGTTATATAAAGTTATGGTTTTAGTGAGCACTTTAGTTTTTTTTTTGTAAATGATTTGTGACTTTTATTTTGCATTTATTGCAATTATCGACAGAATAACGTGAATTGATTTGACATAAACTTTAATTGTTAAAATTTTTTCAGACGTTATTATGAATCTTACAAAATAACAGATAAAATTTGCTGAAAGTTGTTTATGAAATTATATATTTTGATACTTCTAATATAAAAGTTTGTTGTGAAACCACTGGTGTATGCATTCATTAGTGAAACTCTTCCTTTTAACTTCCTGATAATCTGACATTATTATTTGTTAGAAAAACTATTCACAGAATTAATTGTGAAATGATCTGACTACAATGTTAGTTAGTAAAACTTTTCACAGAATTAATTGTGAAATGATCTGACTACAATGTTAGTTAGTAAAACTTTTCACAGAATTAATTGTGAAATGATCTGACTACAATGTTAGTTAGTAAAACTTTTCACAGAGTTAATCATTAAGTGATCTGATTTTAATATATTTTAATGAAACTTTTGGCGCAGTTAATTATGAATTAATATTACTGCAGTATTTGTTAGTAAACATTTTCAAAAAAAGTTTATTGCAAAATTATGTGATATAAACAATATTCTTTCTAAAAAGAAACTTTGTTCAATTTTAGTAAAGACTTTATTGTAAATAATCAAACATTTATTTTTATTTATGAAACTGTTTGAAAACAGTTTTATAGATTTTGTTTTGTGTTGTATAGTTTTTCTTTTCTTGAAACAATCCAAAACAAAATGTTGACTTACTAATAGAATCTCTCGTTCAAACGGGAAAAATCTGTGCTGTCTATATTCTGAAAAGTTTATCTTGTAGCATATAATCAATGTGAATAACGCACTGATCTTATAAATTGACAATTCTTTTTTCATGATAAATTACTTTCATGTTATTTTATCTTTCTATTTTTGTACCATATCGGTAACCAATATGTATTTCAGAACATCAAGTTCTCCTCTGAAAAAACCTAGCACATTCTACAGAACCATGATTCTCCTTTAGAGATGCTAGTTAATGAAGATCCAGTATATTTTTTAAAAATCCTGATCCTTTTATATTTATAGTTCTGTGTTGACTCTCTTTATGACTTAGTTATGTTTGTTGTGTGTAATGTGTCTTACTGAGTGTCTTGAGGGTAATTTTATTTTAATTAATTCTAGGAATATATCTGATGTATGTCCATATTTTATTTTCATTAGTTCTAGGAATACATCTGATGTATGTCCATATTTTATTTTCATTAGTTCTAGGAATACATCTGATGTATGTCCATATTTTATTTTCATTAGTTCTAGGAATACATCTGATGTATGTCCATATTTTATTTTCATTAGTTCTAGGAATACATCTGATGCAAATCCATTTCTTCTTCCTTAAAAGTATTGAGACAATTCTTTGGTTGGTCTCTTCATATATGTTTTATTTGTCTATTAATATGTAAGTCATCAAAGGTATGTGCTTTAACAGGTATTATGTTTCTTACATAATACCTGTATTGCTTTCCAGCTCTCTCAACAATATGTTAGTACTTGCCTAGGAATTTTACAGCTTACGTTTTGTATGCAAGCATAGTATTATGGACTTCCAGATGTTTGTTAGTTTGTTAAACACATTTGAAGTCAGGTCGTGCAGGTTGTTACGAGTAATTTACTTAATGTGTCATTTAAAAACATGCTTTCATTTTATTTATCTTTCTCATGTACCATATCAGTAACTCTATCACTGGCACTAATTGTTGTTTAACACTACGTAATTGTTTTTTGTTCACGTACTGACAGTCTAATGATATACAGTGTCTAAGAATGATTTTAGGCTGCGGTTAAGTCACTCGATTGTCCACATGTGGACTAACAACCCCTCATCTTACTCTTATGCTTGTGTATATAAGAGAAATAAATATGGAACACTGAAAGTTTTGAGTTTTTGTTTTGTTTTGTCTGCTGGAATTGTTTTATGTGAGTGTTTGAAATATCACACAAAGCATTGGTATGGGAAATATCAAACAGAGCAAATGTATTTGGAACATCACACAGTACACATGCTTCTGAATCACCAAACTGAACAAAAGTATTGGAAACATTACATAAAACACAGATATTTGCAACATATAATGCTTATATATTTGTAACATTGCTTAAAAAGCCGGTCTCTAAATGAAACGCTGATATTTAAAACATTATACAGAACACAGGTATTTAAAATATCGCACAAAGCAAAACATATAATGCACATACATTTGTAACATTGCATAATGCACACATATTCATAACATTATATGATGCACATTAGAGGCGAGATGCAGAATGGCTCAAGCAAAAGCAATTTTTATAAAATAAGGAAGATACTGTGCAATCCATTTTTGAGAATGGAAACAAGAAAAAAAGTTCTTAAAAGTTATGTAGAAATAGTATTAACATATGGGTGTAAATCATGACAATAGGACAACAAAACAAGGAAATCACTGGAGGCTCAAAAAAAAAAAGGGTTTTACAGAAGAATGTTGAGAATACCATGGACAGCTAAGAAAAGTAAAAACGTTCTGAAAGAGGCCAAAGCAAAAAGAGAGCAATTTTCAAATTAGGAAGAATTGGTCATCTTTTTTTGGCCGTGCAATGATAAGGGAACAGCTGTAATATATTGTAACAACTGGGAAAATTGAGGGACGAAGAGATAGAGGGAAGCAAAGAGAAAAGATACCAGACAGCTTAAGAGAATGGCTTGGCAGAGGGTAAACAGAATTCATAAATAACTGCCGAGATCGAAAGTTGTGGAGTGGCATGATCACCTACGCCAGTAGGCATGGTACTCGGTGTTGATGATTAACTACTTGTAAATATCATATAAGTAAGTGTGGTAGAGATTGATGAGAGAGGCAAGAGCAGCAGGAGTCGGCTCCCTCAATGAGATAGAACTGCTTGCACAGAACAGAGACAGATGGCGAGATTTGATAAAATATCTTTAAAAGAAAACTGCTAGAACAAAAAAAAAATTCATATAGGAGAAGGTGTATCTTGGTCTACGCCCTATGGGCCGGTTACGGCTCGAAAGGTCAATAGATAGATAGAAGCGTGGTAGGTCGCCCGTGCGCTGCTGTGGCCCAAATGGGGAGTAATTAGTGGCGCTGTACCCTAAAGGCATGTCGCTAGATGCGACTAAAGAGAGTTAGGCAAGGAGGTACCTCATCTATCTATAGATCTATCTATTGTCCTTTCGAGCCGAAGACGGCACATAGGGCAGAACCACAATCTCAAAAAGAGAAACCTTACGCGCCAAAATGGCACAACTCACCTCATACTGGTTTTAAAGAAAATAAAATAAGCCGCAAAAAACACAAATATGAACAAATAGTAGTCGCCGGCTCAACTTTTGACAACCAGGAAAACCTCTATGATTGTCACTAGGCAGTAATGTACATAATGAAAGTACATACAAAGTCGCCGTGCAGCGACTTAACAAATATGTTTGAAATTACGTCACAAATTGGTGAAATTTATGTCATGATATTCTGTTTCACTGCACAGCGAATTTATAGTATTAGCAGTAGCAGTAGTAGTGCTGAGCATCAAATTAAAAAGAAACAAACAAAAAACTAATTCAGCAACACCAATAGATATAACAGCGTTAAACCAGAAAGATGTAAAAGAAACTTATATTGTACAAGTAAAGAACACATATCAGAAGCTACAAGAAGAGGGGATTAAGCAGTTCAGAAGAGAAAATCCTGAGGAAAAAGTCACAACAAAATGGCAATGCATAAAAAACAGCATGCAAGAATCCTGCAACACCTTGCCCAAAAAGGAAAGTAACAAAAAACAAAAATGGATAACTGACAAAATCTTAGAAAAAATGGAAGAAAGAAGACAAGCGAAAAACACGGCCAGATACAAGGATATAGACAATGAAATACGGAGAATGTGCAAAAAGGCAAAAGAAGACTGGCTCAACCAAAGATGTCTAGAAGTCGAAACATTGGAAAGTAAACAAAACTTAAGAGAGATGCACACAGAAATGAAGAGAATGACGAATAAAGACAAAAAAGCTGCAGGAAACGGATGTATTGCAAACAAAGTTTGAAGAATGCTAACAGACAACAAAGATATAATAGACAGACGGCAAGAATATATAATATAATTATTTCATGACGAAAGGGACAAAAAGCCAGACATAAAATGTACATACAACTATAAAATCCTGAAATCTGAAGTAGAAAAAGCTATAAAAACAATGAAAAAGGGAAAAGCAGCAGGGCCTGACAATATACAGATAGAGATGATACAGGCTCTAGAAGAGTTTGGCGTCGAAGTGATCACAGACATATGAAATGACATATACCATACAGGATATATACCAAACGATCTAAAAACATCAATTTTCATTGCATTGCCTAAAATGAATGGTGCAGTTGAATGCAGTGACTTCAGAACAATAAGCCTTATGAGCCAGGTAACACAAATTTTACTAAATGTTATACAGGGAAGGATTCAGAATAAAATCAATACTGAATTAGATGAGCAACAATTTGGATTCAGGAAAAACAGTGGGACAAAAGAAGCCATATTCAGCATGAGAACATTGATTGAAAAGTACACAGAAGTAAACAAACCAATATATGCCTGCTTTATAGATTACACCAAAGCTTTCGATAGAATACACCATAACCAACTTATAGACTGCCTAAAGGATATAAATCTAGACAACGCAGACATACGACTATGTAATTTGTACTGGGAGCACACAGCAATAATAAGATATAACAAGGAGAATTCTACACCCATGGACATAAAAAGAGGAGTAAGACAAGGATGCATCCTATCACCAAGCTTGTTCAATCTATACACTGAGCAAATCTTTAAAAACATCTCAGAGATACCAGGCTTAAACATTAATGGAAAGATAATCAATAACCTGAGATATGCTGATGATACTGTTCTACTAGCAGAAAATCCGAAAGCCCTAAAACAATTGCTTAACGTGATAAACATAACAAGCAAAAAATATGGACTAGAAATGAATATCAAAAAGACTAAAACTATGATCATAAACAAAGAAAATTCTCAAGACCTACAATTCAATATCACAGTTGAGGGAATGCATCTGGAGACAGTCCAGAGTTACAACTACCTGGGACATACTATAACCAATGATGGAAAATGCAAAACTGAAATAAACAAAAGAATAGGAATGGCAAAAAGTAATTTTAATGCCATGAAAAATATACTAACAACAAAACAAATATCAGCAGGGCTGAAACTAAGAATGGCAAAATGTTACATCTTCTCAATATTCCTGTATGGTGCAGAAACAGGGACATTAGACAAGAAAACAGAACAGAAAATTGAAGCCTTTGAAATGTGGATTTATAGAAGAATAGATAGAATTGGATGGAAACAAAAGATAACAAACTATACAGTTTTAAAACAACTGAAAATAAAAAGAGAACTACTAAATACAATTAAGACAAGACAAATGACATTTTTGGGGCATGTTAAAAGACACAACAGACAACTAAAAGTAATATTGGAAGGAAAAATACAAGGTAAAAGAGGCAGAGGCATACCAAGACTAACATGGACGAGTAACATTAAAAGATGGACAAGTCAATATATGACAGCCTGCACAATCAAAGCAAGAAAAGAGTAGAATGGCGATCCATGTTAGCCAACCTTCGTTGCGGAGAAGGCACACAATGATGATGAGTAGTAGTAGTAGTAGCCTCCGTCTGTCATAGTTGACTATGGATTGTTTAGCAGCCACATAAATGTTATTTTTTTCTTTTCTTTCGCTGTGTATTCTCTTTTTTTTTGTATGAATCTGTCTGCTTCTTTTTTTGAGTTGGAGCTTTAGAGTGCGTTTCTACTGATTGCGGTCGGCAGCTATTTCTTCCCAGGCTGCAGGGTTTATGTTCAGTCTTCATGTCACGTCTACAAATCGAAGTTTTTGGCGCCCCCTAGTTCTTTTGCCATCTGCTAGTTGTCCATAGAGTATATCTTTTTTTACGCGACCATTTTTCATACGGTGTACGCACTTTATAAATGCCCTGTATAAATGAGCAAGAAAATGCTGTACAGGTAGCCAACCAGTCACGGAGATACAGACACCAGATGTTTGCACAAAGTGAAATGATGGAAATAGCAGGACAAAATTACTATCTTAGAACTATGGGACCAGACACAAGTGGACAAATAGATACGACAAAAACGATGGCGCTCAATAGGACACACACTACAAAAGCCAGAGAGTATTACAGACCCTTTTTGGTAATCCCTGGGGAAGGATGCAAACGGAAAGGTTAAACTATACTTGGAGAAGACAGGAGGAAGTAAAGATAAAAAGGATGGGGAAAACGTGGAGCGATCCCATTAGAATTTTACCAACCAGAACAGTTTGGAAGGTGTTTATTGGAGACCTATGCTCAACAGGGAGTTAGATGGTAGAAGGAGAAGAAGAATTATGATGGCATGATTATTATGAACATAAAGGCCCCTTTCCTGCCCATTCTCGAGTATGTTTTAACTTGTAAATGTGCTGAGTGTAAAGTGTACTTACTGAAATGTTGCCCCCAGCTGTACAATAGCAACTGTAACCCTAAGTGAATAAGACAAATAATATGAGTTTGCTAAGTGTTTAATTTAGAACAAGGTTGCCGATAAGACTGATGCACAGTTTCTATTCTTTTGATCTGGATTCATATTGCTATCTTGCGTGTTTGTTTTAAATATTCACTAGAAATTAAATGGCAATTTTTCCTCCGATTTTATGTTGGAAATGAAAGACATTCGGCTTACCGGAGTTGACAAGTAAATAGAATAAAGAGGTACTTGACCGTTAAGGTGATTCATAGACTTGACAATTCTAGCACGGTGGAATGGTCTGGGTGGAGGGAAAGAGCTCTTGTAGCATGGTTTGGAAGGAAGTTCATAAGTAGTTTAGATTTGGAGGATATTAACTATCTATTGAGAAGCAAGAGAGACAGACAGACAAGAGAGAGAGAGAGAGAGAGAGAGAGAGAGAGAGAGAGAGAAAGAGCTCTTATAGCATGGTTTGGAAGTAAGTTCGTAAGTAGTTTAGATTTGGAGGATATTAACTATCTATTGAGAAGCAAGAGAGAGAGACAGACAGACAAAGAGAGAGAGAGAGAGAGAGAGAGAAAGAGCTCTTATAGCATGGTTTGGAAGTAAGTTCGTAAGTAGTTTAGATTTGGAGGATATTAACTATCTATTGAGAAGCAAGAGAGAGAGACAGACAGACAAAGAGAGAGAGAGAGAGAAAGAGCTCTTATAGCATGGTTTGGAAGTAAGTTCGTAAGTAGTTTAGATTTGGAGGATTTTAACTATCTATTGAGAAGCAAGAGAGAGAGACAGACAGACAAAGAGAGAGAGAGAGAGAAAGAGCTCTTATAGCATGGTTTGGAAGTAAGTTCGTAAGTAGTTTAGATTTGGAGGATATTAACTATCTATTGAGAAGCAAGAGAGAGAGACAGACAGACAAAGAGAGAGAGAGAGAGAGAGAGAGAGAGAGAGAGAAAGAGAGAGAAAGAGCTCTTATAGCATGGTTTGGAAGTAAGTTCGTAAGTAGTTTAGATTTGGAGGATATTAACTATCTATTGAGAAGCAAGAGAGACAGATAGAGTGGGAGAGAGAGAGAGAGCGGGAGTGAAGATGTTTTAAGAAATAGGAAGAGAGTGAGTAACAGATTAAGAGAAGGTTAGATCATCATCATCATGTGCCATACCGGTTGGCGTAGGCGATCATGTCCTTCCACAATCTTCTATCTACAGTGCATCGTATCAGTTCTGTTGTTGACTGTTTTCCATGCCATGACACCAAGCTATCCAGTATTTCTCTCTTTGTCGTCAGCGATCTCTCTTTCCTTTTATTTTGCCAGTTGTAACCAAGTATTCCAACTTTCCTTTTTTCATGATATGCCCGAAAAATGTTGATTGTTTCTTTTTGTTTTTTAGGAGCTCCCTTTTTGTGTTGACCTCTTTGAGAACTTCCTCATTGGTCTTTTTGCTGTCCAGGTAACTTTTAACATTCTTCTGAGAAATCCCATCTCTGTGGCCTCTAATCGTCTTTTCATTTGTTTGTCTACAGTCCATGATTCGCTTCCATAGGTCAGAATTGGTTCTATGTAGCACCGATGAACTCTCTTTTTCTCATTTCTATTGACATAGATTAGAAGTTTAGATTGAGGAGATTAAATGAGGAAATGAGAATATGACAGAGTAAAAGAGTGAGTAAGAAAGAAAGTTTTAAAGAGAATAGAAAGAAGTGACAGAAGAGAAAAATTAATAGATATAAAGAGTGAAGGTGGTAGCAAGTATGTACTTAACAAATGAAAAAGCATCAGAGGGGTATAAATTGAGAGAAAAATGCAGACAAAATAAGACCATGGGAGAATGGATTTCAAGGTAAACTGGAAATAAATATGGCGCTGTTCTGCAACCTGAAATCGCAGTGGTGGCCGCGACTCTTTATTGTGAACTACGAGATGTAAAATACACACGTCTTCTTAGAATTTGTGGTGTCTTCTGCTCTAACAACTGCAACTAAGATCCAATATTAAAACGCTTTGGATGTTTAACGGCAAAAACCCATAAAATACTGAATATATTATCATCATCGACTACCGACTCCGCAACGAAGGTTGGCTACCATGGAGCGCCATTCCGTTCTGTCTCTCGCTTTGATTGTTCAGGTTGTCATAAGCTGATTGTCCATCTTTTGATGTTACTCGTCCATTGTTGTTTTGGTCTGCCTCTGTCTCTTTTACCTTGTCCACGAAATGTCCATAAACCACTGTCACTATTTTACTAGACCATCCATTGTGAAAGAACGAGAGGAAGAACAAAAGTAAAGAAAGAGAACTTAACAAAAATTACTACCTGCGTTCTACAAAAATTGGCTCTGTACACACAAAGAGAAGCGACTTCTAGCGCCTGTCTTTATACGCCATAGTTAGCATGACCATTTTTTATTGAGATGAAAACGGCATATTGGGATAATGAAAAAGGGACGATATGTACTTTTTTTTTTCTTTTTTTTTCTTTTAAAAGCAAGACATTTATTGTAATAGTTCAAATACACAAATGTTATGAATATTGAACTCATCATTTTTGTTCAGTGATAGAACCTACATGATGAACGTCAGTGTTGCGCCAAGATTGCATCATAAATATTTTTGACATGAAGTAATCTTGTGCAGCAAATTTCGCTCTTTCAACACCTTGTCATTGAACTATTTTGTTATGTGACTGAATGAAAACTCGTTTAAATTTGGTGAAATATAAACCACTTTATATCAAAAGTGGGACAACACTTATATTGCTTTTAAAACGACGAGATGGCCGGAAAATAGATATTTTTTTTTTAAACAAAAGAATACTGACAACTTAAAGATGACATTTATCATACTTGCAGGTTGCAGATAAATAGTGTCCATTGCACAACGAGCTCAATACAGGGAAAGGTGACCGGCTAAAAAAAATCATTGGTGGGCCGAGAAGAAATTGTCATCAAACAGATCTGTGGTCTTGTCAATATCAGTACTGGAGAGAATTGGATACCGGTGCCTACGTCATTCAGGGGGACATTCTTGTGTTTTATCATACTCGACAGGAAATGTAGGGAACAGAACTCAGTCGTGGTTAATGCGGAGGTCAACGGTCTCATCTGCGATAACACCGAAGAGAAAGATGCTGTCATCTATATAGACGGATCTGTAATACGACACCAAAAGAGTGCACGGACATTTACAGCACGCTCGGCAGACAGAATAGTCAAAGAAGACAACGGTGTGTATGCTATGACCACGAGTAGCATAACAAAGCATGGTGATTACAGTGACCAGGGCATTCATCTGGTTAGAGTCACACGACTACACCCACGCCTGCATACTGAGTGATTCGATGAGCATGATAAGATAAGTGGAGGCGGGCTCTTTATGCAGTTAATTGATAAAGTCGTTGCAGAAGTAAAAAAAAAATACGTGGTCACCTTTGTCTACATTCCTGGACATGTGGGAGTACGGGGAAATGAAAGAACGGACAGGTTGGCTAGCTGTGCTGTCGTTGAAGATGGTCAACCAATGGATCGGGCTGACGTCATCAATGCCTTCCAAGATGTGGGAAGGGCACAGGACTTCAACAACCATGAGTTCACGACACTCCTTCGGATGAAAGAGATTCACGTTGAGATGCACACATCCAGAAACGAGAAACTTAGTGGGCGTATACGAAGACTTATCAACCAACACAGAACTGGAGTCGTCAGTCGCTGGACACTGCGAGATTTGCTGTGGAGGGGATCTGAGCACTTATGAACATGTTCAGAGTGCAGTGATGATGACTCTCAAATAACTCATTAACTCAATTTGTTATACTTGTGGTAAATTAAAAAGTCATTGCGTTGATGTAAAACTAACGTCAGATATGGGGAAATGTGGAGTTTTGTTCCGTCTTTTCCTGCATTTATCATTTTACAATTCATCTATGTATTAAACTCGTCTGCCGAAACATAGGGGGAAAACCTTATCTGGCAAACACAGTGTGACTAATATTATTATAGGCCAACCTCTAAGTAGACTGTAAATCCTCTACTTCAGCCTGTCTTATTAAGCGCTTTACTGGGGAGAATGACGTCAAGTTCCTAAAAGCTTATCGGAACTCGATCTTTGAGCAAATCAATATCTGTGCTGTCCCTGTAATTGGAAACAAGCTAGAAGTGTGCTACGCAACCCTAACTGGGTGGTTGGATGAAGTTTGACAAGATAAGGTTGGCTGTATCAGGGGTGGATTAATAATCAAGCAAAAAAAACACGTGTTCTGGGAATCAAGAGAAGGTGGAACCCCTTGAACAAAATTACAAACTGATATATCAAATAATGACAAGAGCACTCAATGAGTACCCCCTTCAAGGGTCATAAGATCACACAAGGCAGGCGGGATGCCTTATCTCTGTTATGTATAAAAGCAGATGTGTTACATAAGATTATTTTCAGGACCTACGATTAGTTTTGAGGATCGGATCAAAGACTTTGCACAGTTTAAAAATGTAGGAGAAAACTTTTCAAATATAAATACAATGGAAGTAAACAAAAATAAACATTATTTTCTATCTTACTGTCAGTTTTGTTTAATTTCGGTAAACACAATTTTATTGTATGGTTTATTATTGTTTATATTTTGAATTACATATGGGGGGAGGGTCAAAATATTCTTTCAAGTACTTGGGGCTGATAAGTAAATAAAGTAAAGTACCCCCGTCACGCCAAGTGGCGTATAGGGAAATATGGTGTTAGTGACCCTATATTCTACAGACCTTCAGCACATGATTTTTGGGGTAATGTGGTCGGTATTACGCCCGTGCTGTTTTACTTTCCCAGAAAAAATTCGGTACCCATTTAAGGCTGGGTGAATCTGGAAGCCGTCGGTTGGGATAGAACCCTACCCCTTGTCCTTTGTAGTCCAGTTCACTAACCACTGAGATATCGCGGCTCCCACTTGGGGCTGATAAGAATCATAATCCGGTCCTGACTGCATCCTTACACATGTTGCAAACTTTCTTACAGCGGTAAAACAGTATTCGAGAACTTGTCCTTTATTTCCCTTTACGGGTTACCGCGATCTGAAACTGAATGTTACATTTGGTGTAATCTACCAGGGTATCAATACGGCGAACCTAATCTGAACTATGTGAAACCTTCGGACATCTTGATTGTAATGGGTGGTAGGAGTGCTCAAGTAGGAAAAAGTAGATATAAGTATCATTACAGGAAATCATGGTTTAGGTAAAGGAAATGAAAGCGGAGAAAGATTAATACAATTTTGTGAAGGAAACATGCTGATAATATGTAACACCAACTTTGAGCCAGAGAACAAGAAATTACACACATGGAAAAGCACTGGAGATAAGATGAGGAATGAAATAGACTACACAATGATTTTTAAAAATGCTGTTTCGTAACAGCGTCAGGAAAGCCAAAACCTATCCAGGAGCTGATATTAGATCCGATCACAATCCTGTAATGATAAAATGAAAGTCAAACTAAAGAGAATCAAACAAAAGACTAGTTCATCAACAACACAACTAGACATAACAGCTTTAAATAAACCAGATTTTAATTATATTTATATAATACAAGTAAAGAACACGTATTAGAAGTTGCTAGAAAAAGGAACAGAGAATCACAGAAGAGAAAATCCTGATGAAAAAGTTAGAACCAAATGGCAATGCATAAAGAAAGGCATAAAAAGAAACTTGCGACATTTTACCCAAAAAGGAAACGAAAAAAAAACCAAAAATGGATAACTGACGCCATCTTGAAAAAAATGGAAGAAAGAAGAGAAGAACACTACCCAATACAACAAAATAGATAATGAAATACGCAAATTGTACAAAAAGAACAAAAGAAGGCTGGCTCAGCAAAAAATGTCTAGAAATCGAAACTATGGAAAACAAATAAAATTTAAGAGGGATGCACACATAAATAAAGTGGGAGATCTGGCTAGAGAGATAATCTTTCAGATGGGCTGTGGTGAATGCAGCTTTCTGCAAAGGACATGCAATCTGTTTTATATGTATATCAGCGTCGAGGGGAGATGTAATTTGCGGGCTTTTGCTTTTCTGTTCGCCTCTACTGCTGTTTTATTTCCTAGCGTTTCTAATAGCCCATCAATCCATCTTTTTTTACGGTCGGCCCTTGAGTCTACTGTTCTCGCAAAGGTTCGTTGTGTTGTGTTTTGGTTTTTGTTTTATCACGTGATCAAACCATTTTATCTGTTGTTTCTTTACTTATTCCATGGCTGGAATAGTATTAGCTTTTTTATCACTTCTTTACTTCTGATCTTATCTCTAAGGCTGTTTCTTTTCTTAGTTTAACACATTTAATCCTGGTAGTGGTTATTTGTCATATTGTTCTTACGCTTATGTATAACATTAACATTAAAACTCTGAACACACACCACCTTCTGGCGATTGCACGTGGCAGTCTAAAAAGGAAAATAACAAAACGGAGTGAAATACAATTATTTTAATTGATACAGTGTGAGACATGATTTAAGAGCTACGATGTAAAAGAAACAATTTATTTAATATAAGTTCCCCCCCCCTTTTTTTAAAATCTCTGCGTAAATAGCAAAACAAAAACTAGAACGAAATAAAATTAAAATACAACTCGATTTTTCAAAATATTTTCAAGACATGTTTTCTGTTAGATAAAATCCCTAAGATTGAGGAGTTGAATCACTCCATATATACACTTGATGTGAAAGGAAATTGATTAATTATTTTAGTGTAATCAAAAACTGCATTGATTGGTGTAATTAAATACACATCCTGTAACAACAGACGCAGGACAATCAATGAGTTAACAGCAGTCGGCGATCAATAGCTGATGTGTTAGAACGAAAGATGAACAAGATCCTACTCAAACTCATCACAGTCGTCTCAAACACATTTTTTCTTTACTCGGTTAAATTAGCACAAATGTAATAGAACAGAAAACCCCGTCTAAAAATGATGCGCTGAAATGAGGTATCTGGCCGTAAAGAGTTATCCTCGCTGTAAATTGCGACTGAATGAGAACGCCCATTTCTTCTTCTTTCTTTCCTCAATTGTCTTTCAGCGTCGAAGGGAGATATAATTTGCGGTACTTTGCTCTTCTGTTCGCCTCTGCTGCTGTTATGTTTCCCAGTGTTTCTAACATTCCGTCAATCCATCTTTTTCGTGATCGGCCTTTGGGTCTGGTGTTCTCGCATCGTTTTTTGAAGGCTCGTTGTGTTGTATTTTGATCTTTCTGCCTTCCACTCAAGCTCTTTATGACCATCTGACAGAGCTGCTAATTTCAATTGAGTTGGAGCAATAAAAAATGATACAACCATCCCAATTATATTCTTATACAATTCATCTAGATAACTATCGAAATGTCGGCGACTGATCTGATGATATTAAGGGCGGACTGGTGGAAAAAGGGGAGAGGGGGGAATGTCAGATAATCATCATCATCATCATCCAGTGCCTTCTCTGCAACGAAGGTTGGCTACCATGGAGCGCCATTCTGCTCTGTTTCTTGCTTTGATGGTGCAGGTTGTCATAGGCTGATTTGTCCATCTTTTGATGTTACTCGTTCATGTTAGACTTGGTATGCCTCTGCCTCTTTTACCTTCTATTTTCCCCTCCAGGATTACTTTTAGTAGGCTGTTGTGTCTTTTAACATGGCCCAAAAATAGCATTTGTCTTGTTTGAATTGTGCTTAGTAGTTCTCTTTTCATTTTTAGTTTTTTTAAGACTTCATCGTTTGTTTTCTTTTCCTTCCATCCAATTCTACCTGTTCTTCTATATATCCATATTTCAAAGGCTTCAATTCTCTGTTCTGTTTTCTTGTCTAATGTCCATGTTTCTGCACCATATAGGAATATTGAGAAGATGTAACATTTTGCTATTCTTAGTTTTAGCCCTGGTGTTATTTGTTTTGATGTTAGTATATTCTTCATGACATTAAATTTCTTTTCTGCCATTCCTATTCTTTTGTTTATTTCAGTTGTACATTTTCCGTCACTGGTTATAGTATGTCCAATGTAGTTGTAGTTCTGAACTGTCTCCAGGTCTATTCCATCTATTTTGATATCCACTTGTGGGTTTTGAGTATCTTCTTTGTTTATGATCATAGTTTTAGTCTTTTTGATATTCATATCTAGTCCATATTTTTTGCTTGTCATGTTTATTTCATTAAGTAATTGTTGTAGATCTTTAGAATTTTCTGCCAGTAGTACAGTATCGTCATCATATCTTAGGTTATTGATTATCACTCCATTAATTTGTAGGCCTGGCATCTCTATGATGTTTTTAAAAATTTGCTCAGTGTATAGATTGAACAAGCTTGGTGATAGGATGCATCCCTGTCTTACTCTTTGTCAAATAATACATGTCGATATTTACCTACAGCGCTACCTCGACTACGTGTGATACTGGATGATTCAGCGAATGATTTGCATCCGGGGTTGACAACAAGACCCGAATGTTATGCCTTCACTACTTGCAAAATAATAGAATGTTTTGGAATATAAAAAAGTGATCCATTCATTAAAAGAAGTTAATGCCCCTGCAACAACATTTCTTTCCGTCAGAGGAAAAAAATTATTCTTCCGTGAAAAAAAAAAAATAGTATTCCCTGTGATGAACAAAATTAATTCTTCCGCCTGTGAAAAAAAAAAATACTCCATCCAAGGAAAAAAAGTAACACCAGAAAAGAAATAACAATTTTGTCGGGGAGAATAATAATTGTTACTTGTTGGCATGCTGTTACTAGGTGCGTGTGGATTCTATTTCTGGTATTGGCTAAAGTTTGTTTTTCTATCCGTCTAATTTGGAGTGAAAAGTGTAAGGTTATTTTGATTTTAAACCAAAAAAAAAAAAAAAATGGAAAAAATGTAGGAAAGCACTTGTAGCTTTATGTTAATTCATTGTTTTAGCGTTAAAGTTAACGTCGGAGCTTCTTCAGCGTTCAAGTCTTGTGATCATGCTCTTTGTCATGTTTCAGGACAGAGGAGTAAGAAGAACATCATGAAACGCGACGAGCTGATAGCATGGTCGGTGCTTGTATATGCGCGTATGTTCTGATTTTTCCCGCAAACCTGCGCTGTAGCCGACACTCTCCGTCATCATCATTGAGTGCCGTCTCCGCATCGAAGGTTGGCTACCATGGAGCGCCATTTCACTCTATCTCTTGCTTTGATGGTGCAAATTGTCATTGGTTGACTTGTCCATCTTTTGATGTTACTCGTCCATGTTAGTCTTGGTATGCCTCTGCATGTTTTACCTTGTATTTTCCCTTCCAATATTACTTTTATTAGGCTGTTGTGTCTTTTAACATGCCCAAAAACTTCTTTTGTCTTGTTCTAATTATATTTAGTAGCTCTCTTTTAATTTTTAGTTGTTTTAAAACTTCATCGTTTGTTTTCTTTTCTTTCCATCCAATTCTACCTATTCTTCTATAAATCCACATTTCAAAAACTTACATTTTCTGTTCTGTTTTCTTGTCTAGTGTCCATGTTTCTGTACCATACAGGAATATTGAGAAGATGTAACATTTTTCTGTTCTTAGTTTTAGCCCTGGTGTCTCCAGCACTCCGTCTTCAGCAGGCTGGATCTATAGACATTGACGTTTTCTTTATAGTAGATGGATGCTGGTCGGGCCTGTTAGCTCAGCCTGCCAGTGGTTTCTGTCTGGGTGTTCTACGGTAACCTTTCCTTCACCCGATGGTAACTGCTAGACAGCGGTGGTTTATTTTCCGGAGTGTCCATCACCGAAGATAGATCTTTGAATGTGAGTTTTACTAACATGGCATGTCCCGTCGTTGGGTATGCGGGACGTTTTATAAATGCTGCAAATGGAACATCTGTTGAGCCCACTCTGTCTTGGTAGGAGAGACTTGCTATGACGCAGCTTTGCGATATCCACTTTACTCAGACGAAAAAGAAATGGGATACCTGGCAACTTACAGAGCTATAGAAAACATTGAATCATTTCAGAGGAAGAGGTATGTATACAGCACTCGGAAAAATTAGCAAATAATTACCAACAGAAAAAGGGAGCCGCGATAGCTCATGGATTAGTGAACTGGACTACAAAGGACAAGAGGTAGGGTTCGATCCCAACCGACGGCTTCCGGTTCACCCAACCTTTAATGGGTACCGGATATTTTTCAGGGAAAGTAAAGCGACGCGGGCGTAATACCAACCACATTGTCCTAAAAATCATGTGCCGAAGATCTGTAAAATTTATTGTTACTAACACCATATTCCCTATACGCCACTTGGCGTGACGGGAGTACTTTAAGTTTTTTTTTTACCAACAGAAAAAAACAAAACAAAGAACAATATATGGTCCGAAGCAGGATCGAACCCGTACTGCTTAGCACAGCGTCTTGCCACGAGAAGCCAAACGCTAGGGAACACTGCCAACTCAGCTAACTGTAAAAGCATTGGCACGAGGAAGAGCATTGGCCTCCTAATTCTATGGCCTGTTAGGATGACGTTTTGTTTTTCATTCCCCTGGCACATTTTAGATGTCACGATATACTATTTTAAATACCCACGAAGCACATGTCTTGTAATTTAGCAGGCGGACGTTTTACAGACCACAATCTTTATTTACTTCCGTCGTTTGTTAACCTTTTTCTACCAGTTTATCTATAATATGTGTATACTGCAGATATATATTTAATTATTTAAAATCACAATTTGATAGTCACTATCTATCTGTCTATCTATCTATCTATCTATCTATCTATCTATCTATCTATCTATCTATCTATCTATCTATCTATCTATCTATCTATCTATCTATCTATCTATCTATCTATCTATCTATCTATCTATCTATCTATCTATCTATCTATCTATCTATCTATCTATCTATCTATCTATCTATCTATCTATCTATCTATCTATCTATCTATCTATCTATCTATCTATCTATCTATCTATCTATCTATCTATCTATCTATCTATCTATCTATCTATCTATCTATCTATCTATCTATCTATCTATCTATCTATCTATCTATCTATCTATCTATCTATCTATCTATCTGTCTGTCTGTCTGTCTGTCTGTCTGTCTGTCTGTCTGTCTATCTGTCTGTCTGTCTATCTATCTGTCTGTTGTCTGTCTGTCTGTCTGTCTATCTGTCTTTCTGTCTGTCTGACTGTCTGTCTGTCAGTCTGTCTCTCTGTCTGTCTGTCTGTCTGTCCGTCCGTCCGTCTGTCTGTCTGTCTGTCCATCCATCCGTCCATCCATCCATCTGTCCATCCATCCACCCGTCGTCAGCCTGTCTGTTTGTCTGTCTATTCGTTTGTCTGCCTGTTTGTCTGTCTATTCTGTCTGCCTGCCTGTCTGTATGTATGTCTGTGTGTCTGCCTCTCTATATCTGTATGTCTGTCTCTCATTTATCCCGTCTGTCTTATCCAGTACACTTGTCCCTCCTTTAATCCAAATCCAACCTGCATACTTTATAATATCCGAACACAAATGAAACGTGTTCTGAAGATTGAAAAAAAAAGACATTCCTATTTTAGGAAACATTAGTAGCTAACTTCCGTAGCATTCAAGTTTACCCAGTATGTAAAGTCTTTTTTCGGCACATTGGCTGGCGGAACAAGCGTAGCTAGCAGAAGTATAATTCCTTCTTTAACAACGTACTAGTTGGTTGAAGCCCTGGTTAAGATCACACACGATGCAAACAACAATTACAAACAAGGTACGCACGTTTTGTGTTTATTATCCTATCCATTTTTGTCTTTTATTAATATGCCGAATACAATATTTCTGATTTATTTTAATTTAATTAACTCACATTGACAGACGTCCGGTGTAACGTTAGTGCCTTTACTAATAATAATGATTACTTCATATGTCTTCATATATCATACTACTATGACTACCTAATTGGTTGAAGCCTAGAAGATATCGCTCACGAAGCAAACGACAATAACACAGCTAGAAATAATGTAGGACGATAATCGTGTTTTGTTAGTGTTTATCTTCACGTCACTACAGTACGTCCTACGATTTATAATTATCATGTCAACATTTGGCTCGAAGGATTCACTAACGGATTGTATTAATATGTGTTTTTTTAATTAGGGTTAAATGTGTTGATTTTGTTGCTGTTTTCCGTGATTTCTGTAATATTGTCTGTATATTTTATTCTTCAGTGCTATGTAGAGCTGGCCTTGATATATGGAGGTGAATCCTGAATAATTTGTAAATAGACAAGAACATCTTTGGAGGCCAAATAAATGTTGTTTTACAGTAAAACATTGTGAATTCTACAGGTAGCTAAAAAAGGTATTATGGAAATTGTGAAAGAAGCCGAAGGAAAATGTAATAACCTCAAGAGGGAAGGGGACATTTTATGGTTACGTAACCATAAGGGAACAACTAGAATATATTTTGCCAACTGGAAAAGCTGAGTGGAGAAGGTATAGAGGTAAACAAAGAGACAAAATACAAGACAATTTAAGAGAATGATTTATTAAGGATTTGAATAACAAAATTGATAAACAACTGTAAAGACAGAAAGTTGTGGAGAGATATAACCACAACCACAGCAGACTTGGTACTTGATAACGATGACGAGCTTATTCTAGTCTTCCTTGAGTTTTAAAGCCAGATCGACGACTGCTGTAAGCGCACAATTGTAGCTTGTTAGAATCTTTCCTTAGCATTGTCTCATGACTGTCATCACTCTAAGCCAACGGTGTCCTTGCTAAATAACTTCTTGAGAAGGGGTATGTTTATAACACTCGGAAAAAAATAATCAACAACAGGAAAAGAACAAACAAAGAATAATAGATGGTCCGAAGCAGGATCGAACCCGTACTCCTTGGCACAGCGCCTTGCCACGAAAACCAAACGATCCAAAATACAGATATACAATTTATTCCCGAGTTGTAATCGTAACCCTTTGCTATAGTCACGAGTACACATGCGCGAAAGACGGCGTCAACGATAGCTACCTTTTTAGGTAGCTGAGTTGGCCGTGTGTTCTAGTGTTTGGTTCTCGTGGCAAGGCACTATGCCGAGGACTACGGGTTTGATCAGGTTAGGACTGTCTTTTGTTCTTTGTTTTCTTTCGGTTGTTGATTATTTGTGAATTTTTTTCAGAGAGTTGTAAACATACTTCTTCACTTGAAGTTATTTGCTGATCTATCTACTCGGAAATTTCCCTCTATAATAATATTCATGTATTATTATTGATCTCCGATGTCCTTTGACATTTCTTTATATCTTCACCGTTAACACACAATAATATATCAGAGCACAGCTTCTCCTTAACAGCGGGCGCCCTCTTACTCCTCTCCGTCCTAGGATCATTTCAGAAAGCTGGTATTGTGAAGATGGTATTTGTTCTAGTCGTGAACGAGCAGTTGCGGACGGTGGGTTAGAAACTTGAGGAAGTCAGGACATGATGTGTGGTTGCATTAAATGTATGTTCTTGCTGCAATATAATTCATTTTTCAACGCCATTTCATCGTGAAAAATGAATATCCACTTTAAAAAAAAATAGCATTATCATTTGAAGTAATCAGTCACATCTAATCTAAGGTTCTTTCCAGCAACTCACACGCATTTTGCGTCCACATGGCCATTCGAACTTCTAGGTTGACCTTTAACCTGATAATTTGCAAAAAAATAATACGGTAATTTACGCAATGTAAAATAGTTCCTTCAATTACTGCCCTAAATTTTCACATTTATAAATACATCATATTATCTTATCTTTTTGTATTGTAAGTTATGAAAAACACATTGGTTTTGCGGCATTTTTTACAATTTTGTTCACGTTTTTTTGTATAAAAACTTAATGCAGAACTTAGCGCAGTGATCTAATGGAGCGATTTTTATTGTTTTCCACATGTCCTGCCTAAACTTGTAAACGTTACGATAAAAGAAGGCAAGACATTTTATTAGTTTAAATTAAATCATCGTCGCCATAGCTACAGGGAGGCAACTTCTGAAATGGTCTACCTATAGCTTTCATACACATTGCAAGGTCGATAGCTGTCGCTATACGGTTAAAGCAGGTTTGATTTCCAGACATAGAAGCCTATCTATTTGTAACGTGTACAAATACTTGAGCTATACCACGGCTGACTGGACACGGCGACTGGTTGTACACAGACATTTAAATTGAACTCTTGGACCTGAAATGTGATTGTGTTAGGTGGTATTCTGATAAAATATTAGAAGAATCGTGGGCCCCGTTGCCTCTTCTGAATATTCTCCGAAGATCGTTAGGTTAAGGTGCGTATATGTATGTATATGTGTGTATGTGCGTGTGTACATATACTTTTGTATGTATTCATATGTATGCACGTGGATGTAAGAAGGCACATGCATGTTTATATATATATATATATATATATATATATATATATATATATATAATTGTAATTATGGTATATGATGGCTGAACATGTGCAAACGTTTTTATACTGCTCGCTGCTAATCGATTTCCAAGATGTGTTTTTTCATTACCACATGGGTGCATCATTGTAAACGTTTTATAACATTCTCCTGATCAATGAGTGTGACCTATATGCTTTACGTCACATTGGTGCTGTTCATTACCGTTGTAGGAATTGCTTGACGCAAGTTATTTACAAGTTACTCATTAATGTGAACTGCTTCGTCAGCCGCAGTTTTATCTTTTTATGGAATTTCAACTGTGTTTTGTTCGTCGTAGGCTGCTTTCACTAGAGTAATCAGGAACCTAAAGGAAGCGAAATTGTTGTGTGCTACGTCATCGTAATGGTTCGTCGTATATCCCTAGATCGGCCGTACGCTAATCTTACGGTCTGTTGTTTGATGTGCGACGGGGATAATCTGACGACTAACTTTGTGTCTATATGTTCGGAATTGGAGTCAACAACGATGGCCTAACATCATCAAGCGCTATATATTTTTTTTAAATATGACGATCATCATTTTCAAGAGAACGTGAACTTCCGGTATATGGTGGATAGGCGGCGTGAACAATTGAAGGCTGTGCATGAAAAGTGTTCCTTGTTGCAGTTTCCTCATATTCCAAGTCCGGCTTGTTGCAGGAACTACTGAGTTAAGTGCTCTGTGCACACCGTGAACTGTGTGTCTTATCCGTTTTGATAATTTTTCGATATTCCAATTGTTTACGATGAATGGTGATATCGTATGACAAGGAACAGTTGGCTGTGTTCACTTTCTGCGCGGTTTCGCCTTATGTCTTTTGGCGTGTGCTGGGACTGCTACGATGGGGACTAGAGTTACCTTTCTTTGTTTGGGAGATGAGATATTAATTCGGATGATTACGCTGACACGGGCGGTTGAGCAATTATGGGTTTTAATTCGTTTGCAGTGATACCGGGGCCTTCCATAACCAAATAACCAAATAAATAGATACACACGCATTCATACATACATGCATACATACATAGACAAATAGAAATTGGTAGATAGACAGACAGACGGACGGACGGACAGACAGGCACAGCCAGAGAGAACATTTAGAGACAGATAAGTACTGAAAAAGTAGTAAAGTAAAGTACCCCTGTCACGCCAAGTGGCGTGTAGAGAATATGGTGTTAGTGACCATTATTTTTACAGACCTTCAGCACATGATTTTTGGGTTAATGGGGTCGGTATTACGCCCGTGCCGCTTTACTTTCACAGAAAAAAAATCCGGTACCCATTAAAGGCTGGATGAACCGGAAGCTGTCGGTTGGGATCGAACCCTACCTCTTGTCCTTTGTAGTCCAGTTCACTAAACACTGCGCTATCGCGGCTCCCAGTTAGGTAATGAGCCTTTCTTTAATTAGAACGAAGGTATCCGACAAAAGAGAACCTTACCGTGTTCCCAACATAAGATGTTCCCAGGAGAAAGGTGACCAAACTTACCCCCTTCCACCCCCAACACACATACACACGGTGCAGTGTTACGTTATACTTACTACACAGCGCATGTGATGTCGGTGTATGAACGTATCACATGTAGCGTTGCGTAGTTATAAAATAATTAATCTGGTAGGCGGTAATAAAGTTTAGACGAACTTTACGAATGTTTCAACGGGAAGGTTGTGTACAGAACGTTACTTGTCATGTAAATGGATAATAGAGTCGTTGTTGAATAATCTCTCTTTCGTTCGCCTGAAGTATTGTCTTTATTTGCAATGTTATTTTCTTGTCTGAATTTTACTTTTTTGTGTGTGTAGTTCTTGCAATGGCCCACATAGTTTTTTTTTTGTAATATTGTATCTATGGGCCAATGCTTTTTCATCAGTCTGCTTTATTTAGTAGTCCTGAAATATGTGCTCATCAGTCTGGGACGCCTGTCTACATATACGCATGATTGAGGTTTCAATCTTGAATCTTGTATAAAGGTCACTATGGGATCGATTGGTTGAATAATCAAGGAGAGAGATAAGGGTTGAAATGAGATGTTGAACCGTTCGGGTTATCGGTCTCTGGGTACAGGTGAGGTGTAACGAGAACCTTATGAAAGAATCCAAAGTAAATTAGGAAGCTTATTGTAGCAACATCAGGATGAATAAGTCATCATTTGTGGTCGTGCGATGTGAATGGGAACATTGGAATATGTAGTGACAACAGACCGGATTGAGTGGAAGAAATAGAGAGAAGTAGAAAGAAAAGATACCATTCAGTTTAAAAGAATGGTTTGGTAGGAAATTGATAAAGAGATGAAGAGATAACAATTGTGGAGAGACATGGTTATCTATGCCAACAGGAGCGGTACCTGTCATTAATGTGAAGGTGAGCATATTGAATTGGTTAAATAGGTAAGGTAGTGTGTTTTTGAGGGAGGGTTGTGAGAAACTGTCGATTTTTTAGTTTAAAAAAAACATTCTTGTTTGTTTCCAGGCGATGGAAATCTGTTAGGTACACCGACTCCTACTTCCGGTACAAATAATGGAGGACACATTGTCTCGAGGTAGACTGGAAAGGGAGCAGCAAGGTATGTTGTTGTTATGAATTATGTGTTGGGTAGAAAAAGTTGCGAAGCTATAACTGTTGCTAGCGATATTTGTAGCAGAACTATATATGTACATATAGATACAAGAGTCCTAGGTAGTTCTCGTTTTTGTGTTTTACTATGAAAGGTTTTCTGGCCAGATCTGTATCTGCCTTTTATCTTGATTCATTCTATTTCTATATCAAGTTCTGGTGGTGTACGACCCCTCTGACGCCCCTTTATTTTGCCTATTGTAACCAAGTTTTCCACCTTTCTTCTTCTCATTATGTGCCAGAACTTTTTGTTGAACCTGTACAGGGCCTATGTGCACTGCATCTTTTATGATTGCCACAATGACGCCCTTCTTTAGTTTACATTTGCAAAAAGCTGATTATTATCATTATATTATGCATAGGGCAGTTCAGAAATCTCAGGTACTTCTTATTTATATTGCTGTCTTGTTTTCATCTGTCTTCTATTTCCTATTGGTTGAACACATGCTACCGTTTCTGAAATCTCCATATTTGTTATCTTCATGGTTACAGTAATAATACGAGCGGCCTGATTCTTTGTTCTGCTAATTCTGTAAAAGTCGGCTTTGGGGGCTTTGGAAGGAAGTGACATCATATTCGAGGTCTGGTCTGACTCCCTCTCCCTACAGCCTTTATAACATTTTACTTTCTGCATCCCAGCTAGTTTTATCAAAATCTTCTTCTTCTACCCTTCAGCTCCCAGATGAGCACAGACAGACAGACTGATAGACAGACAGACAGACCGACAGACAAACAGACCTTATAGGAAAACTTAGGTCAGGAAATATTTTGAGATATAGTCACCAACACTCAAGATCACGGCAGAAACTGATGATGATTGATAGTGATGACAACGATGATGATGATGATGATAATGACAACAAAATGACTTCTCTTGTTATATTTCCACCAGGTCCATGGGAGGTCGAGGTCAGCTATGGCGGAGAAGTAGACCTTCACAAACACCTCGTCACCTGTGAAAAGAATCCAGGTCACCAAAAGTTTGTACCAGTAGACAAGTTTAATGTCGACGATCTCCCTCCTGACTGCAGAGACAACGCTACAGATTTAGTGGATTTGGTTCGAGCTATGAGAGATTTAACTGTCCGCGTGTCAGTCAAGCATGTCAGTAAGGATAGACCCTTGACGATTCCTGGAAGTGACAAACCTTACCCATGCTATCAGAGAAGGGGAGGAGACATGATGAGGGTAGGGACTGGTTGGGTGTACGGAGTGAAGAAGTACGTAAATGAAAAATCAAGTAACGATACATGTGGATGCAATGAATGCCTTAACTCCACTTCGCCACAGACCAAGTATGCTCATTTCCATATAGTTACAGCTGCCCATGTTGTCTACGATGATGCTGAAGGAGAACAAACAACGTGTAATCTATTCTATGATAACGGCTCCACGCCCAACGATTGCGCCGGTGTCGTCACACTCACTGGCATGTCTGACGTCATGAGTAATATAGAGCGAGACTGGTGCGAGATGATATACATTACCCACGACCTTGAACTTGCAGACACACTTAGCAATATGGTAAAACAATTGGACTGTTTAGAAAGGCGTCTAGGACACAGATACGGTCATCTTAACAGACAGATGTCGTCGTTCACAACACACGATCTGTCTAATTCCTCCCGCACACTGACCATTATTGTGTCCCACCCGCACGGTTGTAGTAAACAGGTCAGTGTTGGTCATCATGTCGATAGAGGTGAGAGTGAGGAAAGTTGGACCAATTACATTTACACCACACCCACATGTCCTGGATCAAGCGGAGCTAAAGTGTGGGTGACGGGATGGAATGATTATGGCTTCTTGTATTACATCCGCACCCACTGTGGGAACTGCGAGTGGAATAGGGAACTCAATTACTCTACGATTGGTTATCCAGCTGGCAAACATTAAAGCCACACAGATTTCCGTCACGCCTTGCGTGTGGTCAATATGGAATATGGTGTTAGTAACCCGTATATTTAGTTCACTGTTGGTTTATGTTTTAAGTAAAGTGGTCGAAGCTACTACAGGGCTGTCCAACAGTTAAGGCTGGATTAACCTAGAAACCTTTTATCGGGATGAAACCTGATCTCTTGCCCACAGTAGACCAGTTCACTAACCAGAACCAACCTCCTCACGTCTCGTGATGGCCTTATGAAATATAGTGCCAGTGCCCATATTTTTAAATAGACATTTGGCACACTATTTTGTTGGTAATGTGATCGGTGTTATGCCAGAGCTGTTTTTCTTCTCTAGAATATCGGACACTCATTTAAGGCTGACTGAACCACTGCTTTACGAAAATGCTGTCAGAAACACTTGACATTCCATCAAAAACTAGTTGATCTCAGAAATACTCAACTCTCCAACATAAAATTAAATTGCTACCAGAACTACCTGACTCTCCAACACCAACAACTAAATTGCTATCAGAATTACCTGACTCTCCAACACTAACAACTAAATTGCTATCAGAATTACCTGACTCTCCAACACCAACAACTAAATTGCTATCAGAATTACCTGACTCTCCAACACCAACAACTAAATTGCTATCAGAATTACCTGACTCTCCAACACTAACAACTAAATTGCTATCAGAACTACCTGACTCCTCAACACCAACAACTAAATTGCTATCAGAACTACCTGACTCTCCAACACCAACAACTAAATTGCTATCAGAACTACCTGATTCTTCAACTCTTAAAAACAATTCGAAACAAAGAATGTTCAGCTCTAGCACACTAAATGATAAATAGGTGATGGGAATGCTTAACTCTTCTCAACCGAAGATAAATTTGGTGTAGATGTAGAAATGTATGTCTCTTCTGTACCAATTATATGTGCCTGAAAGTGTTGACCTCCCACACACAAACAACTCTATGTATAGCCAGAGCACTAAAAAGGGACGGTTTGCCTAAACCATAATTTTCGTACAAAAGAACACACCAAATAAATGCAATATTGCCTTAGACAAAAGCTGACTATACGTATTGTTTTGAACAGGTATAGGACCTTTTTTTCATATTTCTCAGTCGCCCCGTCATTTTAATAAAATGACAACTTTGTCCTTTTTTAATAAAGGAAAAAATCATTTACAATCCCGTTTTATTTCCAGTTATAAGTCACAACGTGTCTTTTATCAATATCGTGGATGCGTGTAGTTTGACTGATCGCAGAGTTATATCGTCCATGAACTAACGTATCTGTTGAGTGAGTATTCTTTGGCAGTGAACAGTATATAAAAAAATGTAATTTAAATTAGAGACAAATAAACTATGGGTGATGTAAGACAAAATTGTATCATTTTGTGTAATTTATATCACTAAGGCATTCATCATCATTATCATAATATATTCATCATCAACAACATCAGCTAGCTTGTTTCTATTATGACTATACTCCTATGCTTCTCTTAAGTTTTCGGTCCTGCACGAGATGTCAAACTCCTACAACACCCCATCCTTGCTCGTCTGTGATATCTCGCACCCACCTTCTTCTATGCTCTCCCCTCTAATGTTTACGTGGAATTATGCTCTTCATGAAGAAATATAAAGACTGACATTTTCATTATTGAGAAATATTCCATGTAAGATCATTGTGAAGTACTGCGCACATCTACGTCACCTAACCTTTGGCATGGGCTACTTCACTGAAGATCAATATACATTTCCTTACTTTTATGTAATTGAAATATTTCTTCTCATTATTTTTTCATGAACAAAGAATATTTCATAACCTCCGTCCATATCTTATTTTATAATCCCAAAGTCAGGTTTTTGTCTCCATTAAGTAATAACTGAATACTTATAAGTAATTTAACACTTTTACATGTCAATAGATGGATGTAATACTTTTGTCTATCACTAGATGGGTGTAATACTTGTGTGTGTAAATAGATGGATGTAATATTTTTTTGTATAAATAGATGGATGTAATATGTGTGTGTGTAAATAGATGGATGTAATATTTTTGTGTATAAATAGATGGATGTAATATTTGTGTGTGTAAATAGATGGATGTAATATTTGTGTGTGTAAATAGATGGATGTAATATTTGTGTGTGTAAATAGATGGATGTAATATTTGTGTGTGTAAATAGATGGATGTAATATTTGTGTGTGTAAATAGATGGATGTAAAATTTTTGTGTATAAATAGATGAGTGTAATATTTTTGTGTATAAATAGATGGATGTAAAATTTTTGTGTGCTAATAGATATATGAAATATTTTTGTGTTATCAATCATCATCCTCATCATCATGTGCATACCAATTGGCGTAGGCGATCATGTCCTTCCACAATCTTCTATCTATAGTGCATCGTATCAGTTCTATTGTTCTCTGTTTTCCATGCCGTTACACCAAGTTATCCAGTATTTTCTATTTTTATCGACCGCGATCACTCTTTCTTTTTATTTGCCTATTGTAACCAAGTATTCCAACTTTCTTCTTCTCATTATGTGCCAGAAAAATATTTATTGTTTCTTTCTGATGTTTTTTAGGAGCTCCCATTTTGTATTGGCCTCTTTGAGAATTTCCTCATTGTTCTTTTTAGCATTCCAGGGAGCTTTCAACATTCTTCTGTGAAATCCCATCTCTGTGGTCTCTAATCGTTTTTTCATATATTTGTTTACTGTCCATGACTTGCTTCCATAAGTCAGAATTGGTTCTATATAACACCGATGAACACTCTCTTTCTCATTTCTATTGACATAGATTTTTTGCATAAGATTTTTTTTTCATTTTCTGAAATGCTATTTTGGCCTGAACTATTCTGCTTTTTATTTCTGTGGTGCATCTTCCATCTGATGTTATTATTGTGCTCAAGTATTTGGCGTGTTGCACTTGTTTCAGATTTGTCCTGTTTATTTTTATGCTGCATGATGGTGATGATTATTTCTTTGATATGACCATTACTTCTGTTTTCTTACTATTCAGACATAGCGTTTTCTGTTGCTTTTTTTTACTATTATGTTTATTGTTTTGTGTATCAAGATATATGTAATATCTGTGTGTGTCAATAAAGGTATGTAATAACTCTGTGTGTCGAGATATATATGTATATATATATACACACACATAATGCTTGTGCATCAATAGATGGATGTAATATCTTTGTTTGTCAAAAATATCCCTTGATATAATAATTATGTATTAATAATATAGTGATCTAATGGTAACAACAAAGAAAAAGACATAACCTCAGTGCAAAATAAAGACAAGTGGAACAATATTAAAAAAGGTAAATGAATTTAAATATTTGGGAACTTTGTTAACCTCAGATGGAAGATGTACAAAAGAGGTGAGATGCAGAAAACTCAGGCAAAAGCAGCTTTCCAAAATATGAGGAAGATACAATGCAATCCCTTTTTGACAATAGAAACAAGAAAAAGAGATCTTAAATGTTATGTAGAGCCAGTCTTAACATATGGATGTGAATCATGGACAATAGGACAACAGACAGGAAAATCACTGGAGGCTGTAGAAATGTGGTTTTACAGAATAATATTGAGAATACCATGAACAGCTAAGAAGAGTAATGAAAAAGTTCTGAAAGAGGTCAAAGCAAAAAGCGAGCTAATTTCCAATATTAGGAAAAAACAATCATCATTTTTTGGCTATGTAATGAGAAGAGAACAACTGAATATATAAGTATAAAAATTAAGTTAAAATTAAGGGACGAAGAGATAGAGGGAAGCAAAGAGAAAAATACCAGACAGCTTAAGAGAATGGCTTGGCAGAAGGTCAACAACAGAAATGATAAAGAACTGTCGAGATCGAAAGTTGTGGAGAGACATGATCACCTACGCAAGCAGGCCCGGTACTTGATGAGGATGATGAATATAGTGATCAACGTGTATAGCTTCTGCATTTCAAAACGTGGATATGTGACCTTAGTATTTTTTTGTAATTGTTCTATTACCCTTGAGCATTAATAAATCGGCTTGCTCTTTGTCAAAGACCTAAAAAAAAAAAAAAAAAAGTAAAAAGGATTGTCCAACATGGTAAGTTTTGAAGAATAGATTCTTCTTCACCCTTAAGAATTCGGGGACTGCAGCTACCTTTCTTTGTTTGTGAGATGAGATATTAACTTGGATGATTCTACTGGCACGGGCGGTTGAACAATTATAGATTTTAATTCGTTTGCAGTGATATCAGGGCCTTCCATAACCATAACCATTGACAACGACACCAGTGAGGATGCTTCAACGGGAAAATAGGGACGACGAAACATAAACGAGTGCCATCATTGTATACCACTGACACGTTTCTTGGGGTGAAAATCTGAGTGGTTGTAGGTAATATGGTCAACACCTTACATCATCAGTGTCATATTTCTTTCCCACTAAAGATTTTATGATCATCATCATCATCATCGAGTGCTGAGAGTATTACACAACAGGCCCCATTTTGGAAACCTCAGGTAAAATCACAAAGAGGAAGACCAAGGAATTATTGGTGAAGACAGATGGAAAAAGAGATGAAGATGATGGGGAAGACATAGAATGATCTTTAAAGAATGCCAAGAAACAGAAAGGTTTGGAAAGTGTTTGTAGAAGACCTATGGTCCACAGGGAGCTGAAAGGTAGAAGAAGATCGTCATCATCGAGTGCCGTCTCCGCATCGAATGTTAGCTAAAATGGAGTACCATTCCGCTCTGTCTCTTGCTTTGATGGTGCAGATTGTAAAAGGCTGTCTTGCCCATCTTATCCCACAAAGATTTTCCGTTTTCCGGTACCTTTTTAAGGATTGGTGAATCTAAAGTGGTCCATGAGGATCGAACCCGCGCACTTCTCCTCAGCGGATGAGTTCACTAAAAACTTCTCTACCATTGCTCCCACAAATATGATTAGAAAATAATAATAGATAGATACATTTATTTGTCTGAGACAAACTCTTGTATAAGTTTTTAATAGGGTCCCTATCTAAGACACAAGAAAGGAAGAACATGACAACATACAAGTGGGGATGTTTGCTGACGAATAGGAAACTCTTGATACAGAAGTTCGCAGCAGGGGGCAATCATCAGAAAGGATTCACGTCGAGCAAGTGTTACGGTGCTTTAACTTTTTGACGCTCTGGGAGGGGGAGGGGGGGAGGTAAGAGGTAGACCCGATTCATGACTCCCAGGCGTCGACCTACTGCTGTATTGAACTTGAAGGTTCACACTATGTTCGGCATTTCATAACTGAGGTTATTCTGAACAATACTGTTGGATTAATCAACAAAACACACACAAAAACACAGATGTTGTTAGAAAAGAATGAATGAGGCAGGTTGACATCAAAGAAATGTTACTGTGAATCAAATACATAGAACAACAGAAAAGAAAGCGCAGAGGCTATATAATAAGAAGAAACCTAAATAAAGTCTACAAAAAACCGATTTGACGATGAAACTACGAAGGCTCGACGGAGACAAAGATTTTGATTGAGTGATCTGCAGCGGCACGGGCTATCAAAAATTAACCGTGCGATGTATTTTGTCCAGGATTGCAATATTGTAGCTTTTAACAACACTTCACAGTAACAGTGGATTGGATAAGACCTTACGAACAACGTTTAGTTTAATGGTCTCTTATGTTCGTGTATTAGTCACATTTTATTTTGGGTAGCTTTCTGTAAGAAAATATTAGGATACTGTAACCTTTGTGTAATGATTATGTGATAATGTTACATTTATGTGCGTGATCTCTTGACATTGTGTAATAAAATAATGGTGTTTTCCCTACTATATCAACATAGTCATATAATAGTGGTATGTGTACTTCATCATTTTAATATTATTTATGCTAATGAAATGCTACCTGTGTTGTTGTTGTTGTTGTTAGTGTTGTTAGGATCAACATCACTGCGCACCGGATGAGTCCGCAGATGCTTCGATATCCCCTTCGAGAAAATCTGAGGAGAGTCCAGACTTATGTGCACGAACTCCGTACCAGACCTGGAATCCACGATGTGGGTAGGTTTATGCAGACAACCTGTTCCCAAAAGCGGCCAAATCTATGATCAACTCTTTTTTTATTTTACGTGCCAAGGGTTCTTTAACGTGTGCAAATACATACACGGGACCTCCTATTTAATGCCGTTATCCGAGAGGGCAACGACAATCGGTTCTCACCACTCAAGCGATCATAGGAGGGTAACGTCCCGAAATGAACCACTTTGTCCCTACTATGTTCCCTTTGTATATAAATTCGGTGATACGTTCTCTTTGTGTATCAATATAGTGATATGTCGTTTATGTGATAAAGTAAAATGGTAAGTTGCCTTTGCATATCAATTGTGATATATATTTTCTTTTTGTTCATTCATATGGAGGTATTTCCATTTTGCATATCAATACAACGATATGTTCCTTTTGAATATCAGTAGAGTGATATTTTCCATTAAAAAAAAAGTAAAGTACCCCCGTCAAACCAAGTGGCGTATAGGGAATATGGTGTTAGTGACCATAAATTTTACAGACCTTCGGCACATGATTTTTAGGGTAATGTGGTCGATATTACGCCCGTGCCGCTTCACTTTCCCAGAAAAAAATCCGGTACCCATTAAAGGCTGGGTGAACTCGGAAGCCGTCGGTTGGGATCGAACCCTACCACTTGTCCTTTGTAGTCCAGTTCACTAACCATTGAGCTATCGTGGCTCCCTATATTTTCCATTCATCATCATCATTAAGTACCCTGCCTACTGGCGTAGGTGATCATGTCTCCTCACAATTTTCGATCTCGGCAGCTATTTATCATTTCTGTTGTTGACCTTCTGCCAAGCCATTCTCTTATGCTGTCTGGTATTTTTCTCTCTGCTTCTCTCTATCTGTTCGTCCCTCAATTTTTCCAGTTGTTACAATATATTCCAGTTATTCTCTCCTCATTACATGGCCAAAAAATGATGATTGTCTCTTCCCAATATTGGAAATTAGCTCTCTTTTTTATTTGACCTCTCTCATAACATTTTCATTACTCTTCTTAGCTGTCCATGGTACTCTCAACATTCTTCTGTAAAACCACATTTCTACAGACTCCAGTGATTTTATTGTCTGTTGTCCAATTGTCCATGATTCGCATCCATATGTCAAGACTGGCTCTACATAACATTTAAGAACTCTTTTTCTTGTTTCTATTGTAAAAAATGGATTGCATAGTATCTTCTTCGTTATTTTCCATTAGTTTATCAATAAATTTGTTACCCACATAAATGATTAAAGTTTTTTGTAATTTATAAAAAAAAAAAACAACTATGGCCGTCGAGTAATTAAACGAAATATGACAGTCCATACAGAGTCATAGACACTATAAATCTTTGATGAAGACATCAGCTAGTACTCTCTATGATAGGGTTGCGATAAATGTCTTCTGGGTAGTTATGACTACATTTCAATAGTAAATTCAATTAAAAAAAAAAAACAGATATATCTACAATCAACACCTTACAAGAACAGTGTATACACTTCGAGACTTGCTGGAACGGGTGGTGGTACGGATACGGGGATGTCCCGACTGCAATTAAATTTATTCGATGAATAGTATATAATAGAATAGAACCAATCCATCATTTTCTTTTTTTTTCTGCTGCAATTTTGAACTAACACAGACTGGTAGTAATTATTTGTCTGATTGCTTTTAGAACACTTCACACGTTTTTGGGCGCATTACACTGTAGAAAGTCAACGCCTACGACATGACTTTCTACCCTGTCCCCTTTATGAAATATTTAAAGTGACATGAATTTAAATGTTCGATCAACATGCTCGAATCGTGTACCGTTATCATTATTAAAAATGTCTCTGTTAAAAAACTCAATTTGAAAAATGTCTTACTAAAGTAGTTCCCGTTGTTGTAATTTGTGTGTGTTCTTAAATGTCTGCTGATAATTTTGTGTGTGTTTAACACCTGCAAGTAACCTTTACACTGTAAAGCACACGAATACCTTCAACAGTAACACAACGCGCATTGGACTATGACTGCCTTTATTGATATCAAGTTCAAGTCGTAAAAGTTCTTGTATATACGCATGCGCATTGAACACGCTCTTATATCTAGCACAGCCTGATTTACAACTTATATATATCTCGACAGAAGGAATACTAGAAATAATGGACGAAAGACGAACACAGAAGAAAGAAGAACGGACATATAAAATATTGCACAAAGAGATTCATAACATATGCAGAGAAGCAAAGGAAGGATTATTAAAGCAGAAATGTGAAGAAATGGAGAAACAGCAAAATAAAGACTCAAGTTTTATTTCAATATTTATTATAAATTATTGTAAATTAATTAACAGGAAGAAAAGAAATCAAAGTTTCAGGATGTGTAAAATCAAAGGAAGGAAATATAATAATGGGACAGAAGATAATGGAAAGATGGACAGAATATATCAGTCAACTCTATGATGATGAAAGACCAGAGCCAAACAATTCAAACAAAGACACAGGGCTACCAATAATGCAGAGTGAAGTGGAGGGCGCAATTCAACACATGAAAAGAGGCAAAGCTTTGGGTCCCGACAATATAACAATCGAAGAGATAAATGCATTAGGAGAGCCGAAAGTACAAGTCATAACAAAATTACTCAATGGCATATATTACACTGGACACATACCCGAAGATCTACTAAAATCTATCTTTGTAGCCATACCGAAGAAGTCAGGAGCCACTGATTGTGAAGACCAATGCACTTTAAGTCTCATGAGCCACATGACGAAAATATTACTAAGAATCATCATTAGACGTGTAAGGAACAAAGTAAAACCAGAAATAAGTGAGGAACAATGTGGATTTGTGGAAGGAAAGAGCACCAATAATGCAATATACATCCTAAGAACATTGATATAATGAGCTACAGAGGTAAATAAAGATCTATTTATGTGCTTTATACACTACACAAAACCATTTGACAAAGTAAAGTATGTGAAAATAATCAATATGTTGGAGAAATTAAACATTGATGGCAAGGATCTGAGAATCATAAGAAACATGTACTGGCAACAAACAGCAGCAATAAGAATTAGCAACCAAACAGTAACTATCTTTACGACACATAGTATCATTGCTGGTGTATGTCGGGTGGAGGGGGGGGGGGGCAACGATAGAACTAGAGGGATAAAGGCCGCTTGGTCAAGCAGTCGCCACGACGTGTGCGATTCAGGATTTTTATTTCACTCCCGATAGAAAAAATTCCTTCTGTCTAACGCAGGCTTCGAACACCGTACGTCAGCTTTTTCAGCCAGCGGTTTTAGCCGCACGGCCACGCGCGCCTCAACCAAACAGTACAGTTCCAATACATAAAACAAAGAGTCAGACAAGGCTGTGTTCTGTCGCCAGATTTGTTTTCACCTTAAGCGAAAATATTATGAGATCAATAGTAGATATAAAAAGGAAGTCAAATCAACGGTCATAGCATAAATAATTTGCGATATGCGAATGACACAGTTTTAATAGCAGAGACAGAGAATGAACTACAAGAAATGATAGACATAATAGCAAAAGAAAGCAACAAGAAAGATCTCAGTCTGAATAGTAAGAAAACATAAGTAATGGTCATAATGAAGAAACAATCATCACCATCATGCAGCAAATAATAAACAGGACAAATCTGAAACAAGTGCAACGCTTCAAATACTTGGGCACAATAATAACAGCAGATGGAAGATGCACCACAAGTGCATATTGTAAAAATTAATCTCACTCACAACTTACGACTTTGTTCTCTGAAGCACAGCTTTGGAAACACCCTCAGCCACTTTCATAACTAAATGTTCATTTATGTTCTAATTCACTTGTTCTGGTTCTGTCTACTGCTCAACTAAATTTCCTAAGTCACTGCAATCTTTTCCTATGTTCTCTGCTCTAAGTTTGATTAGTCCACGTCTATGATTCTAACTGCTTCTTACTATTCAAATCATCTGGTCAGCTTGACCTCTCCTGAGTTTCAAAATAATGATGTTTACTTCGTGACTTTGACCTGTCCTGGAAGTTGTTTGTCGACCTATTTACCTGAAGGGTCAAGCCATGTGTTGACTCACACTTTCACAACAATTATACAATTTCCATTCTCCCTAAACCCCTGTCTGTCCGAGTACTACCCTTCCTCCATCCCCACCTACTCATCCACTAACAGGTAGAAGAATTTTCACCGCACAACTTTCCATTGCTTACGTACTGTCACTAACTACTGGCGTCTATTATGTCACTGTCATAAGCTGTTAAGAAATAAGTACCGGCTGAGTTACCTGACCCATGCTTTAATTCACACATACTGTTACACAGTATGATCTCTGTCCGTCTAGGGAGGAATTGTTAGTGTTTTTCCTGATCCATCGCCGGGAATCAGCGTGTTTTGATCAGCTTCGGTTCACTAATCTTGACGCAGGTAGGCAGATATGAGGCGTTGATCTCCCCTGGACTACCGTTCGTCCTGTCAAAGTCCTCTAAAATATTTAGGCCGACTGTATTGAATGCAAGACGAACCGGTTTTTAATGGAATCTGAATATTAGAAGACAGTCTCTGGTGAAAGATCTCTACAATTCAAAGATTCTCCCTAAACAAGACATGAGAGTGGGTGTTGGCCATAAACATAACAAAATAATAAGTGTTTACTAAAGAAATATCAAACTGTCAGAACGATACAAGCAAAAAAAAGAAGCTATTTTTGTTAGTTATATCATTTGCTGTATGGTATGGTGATCAACATACCAGTACTCTCCATGTTAGCATGCACATTACAACATATGTACTATACATTAAAACATCTACTAATATTGACAAGTACAGTACATATGGACGAACACTAATTATAGCATACACAGTGCACGATGGCCTCCGCTAATGTTGGCGTGTACTGTACACTTGGAATCCACTAATGATGTACATACAGAACACTACTAGTAGTAGCCACCGTCAGTCAGTTATAGCTAACTGTGGTTTTTGCAGCGCCCCTAGATTTTTTTTTTCACCATTTATTCTGTTTTTCTTTGAAGCTGCTTCTTGTTTGAGTTGAAGCTTTAGAGTATGTTTTCAACGATTGCGGTCTGCTATGTCTTCCCCGGCTGCAGAGTTTATGTTTAGAGTCTTCTTGTCACGTTTACATCACCATCATTAACATCATCATCAATGAGTCCCGTCTCCGCATCTTCTTGTCACGTTTACATCACCATCATTAACATCATCATCAATGAGTCCCGTCTCCGCATCTTCTTGTTACGTTTACATCACCATCATTAACATCATCATCAATGAGTCCCGTCTCCGCATCTTCTTGTCACGTTTACATCACCATCATTAACATCATCATCAATGAGTCCCGTCTCCGCATCTTCTTGTCACGTTTACATCACCATCATTAACATCATCATAAATGAGTCCCGTCTCCGCATCTTCTTGTCACGTTTACATCACCATCATTAACATCATCATCAATGAGTCCCGTCTCCGCATCTTCTTGTCACGTTTACATCACCATCATTAACATCATCATCAATGAGTCCCGTCTCCGCATCTTCTTGTCACGTTTACATCACTATCATTAACATCATCATCAATGAGTCCCGTCTCCGCATCTTCTTGTCACGTTTACATCACCATCATTAACATCATCATCAATGAGTCCCGTCTCCGCATCTTCTTGTCACGTTTACATCACCATTCTTAACATCATCATCAATGAGTCCCGTCTCCGCATCTTCTTGTCACGTTTACATCACTATCATTAACATCATCATCAATGAGTCCCGTCTCCGCATCTTCTTGTCACGTTTACATCAACATCATTAACATCATCATAAATGAGTCCCTTCTCCGCATCTTCTTGTCACGTTTACATCACCATCATTAACATCATCATCAATGAGTCCCGTCTCCGCATCTTCTTGTCACGTTTACATCACCATCATTAACATCATCATCAATGAGTCCCGTCTCCGCATCTTCTTGTCACGTTTACATCACTATCATTAACATCATCATCAATGAGTCCCGTATCCGCATCTTCTTGTCACGTTTACATCACCATCATTAACATCATCATCAATGCGTCCCGTCTCCGCATCTTCTTGTCACGTTTACATCACCATCATTAACATCATCATCAATGAGTCCCGTCTCCGCATCTTCATATCGCATTTACACAGATCTATAAATCGGAGTTTTGGGCACCCCCCCTTAGTTCTTTTGCTAGTTGCTTGTTGTCCATAGACTAATTTGGTATGCGGCTAGCTTTCATATGGTATAGTGTGTGTCCCAGTCAGCTTAACCTACGTTGTTTGAGCAGCGTGTAGAAGTTTGGGAGGCCTGTGCGAGTGAGGACATCAACGTTTGTCACCATATCCTTCCAGGTGATATCAAGAATACGGCACAGACATCGCATAAGAAATGCATTTAGCTTGCTCTCCTGCTTTGCGTAAGTTGTCCATGATTCACGGCCACACAGAAGGATACTAATGATGCAGGAGTTTTAAACTGCTGCCTTTGTTATAATTGTCAGTTTGCTAATTTATCAAACACGCCTAGAATGATGGGCGAAGCTGGTAACAGCTTTTACCAATGTGGGTGTCAATTTTTGTATCTACAGAAAGTTTGTCCTTGATAATGGACCCCATGTAGCTATACTGCAGCACGGCATCAAATTTATCGGTGAAAGACCTCGGCTTTATGTCTTTTGGTGTGTACTGTATCTGCTATGATGGAGACTGCAGTTGCCTTTCTTTGCTTGGATCTTTCAGTGAGATGAGATGTTAATTCGAATGATTCCACTGGCACGGATGGTTGAACAATTATGAATGTTAATTCGAATGATTCCACTGGCACGGATGGTTGAACAATTATGAATGTTAATTCGAATGATTCCACTGGCACGGATGGTTGAACAATTATGAATGTTAATTCGGATGATTCCACTGGCACGGATGGTTGAACAATTATGAATGTTAATTCGGATGATTCCACTGGCACGGATGGTTGAACAATTATGAATGTTAATTCGTTTGCAGTGATACCGTGCCTTCAACTAACTACAACTACTAACTAGTACAGTAGTTTGCGCATTACTGACTACAAGTTCAGTTCATTAGGATCTCTCTATTCAGAGTCTACTCTACCATCCCTGAGTTTAATTATTAATAGCATCGTCCTTTCCAAGAGCCACGGTTCTAGGAGCTTACCTAGCAGCTGCGACGAGTGAAAGAGAACGATTACACAAGCGTTGTAATAGTATTCATATTACTAATAGTATTCATACAAGTAATAGTATTCATACAACTAATAGTATTCATACAACTAATAGTATTCATATAACTAATAGTATTCATATAACTAATAGTATTCATACAACAAATAGTATTCATATAACTAATAATATTCATACAACTAATAGTATATCATATAACTAATAGTATTCATATAACTAATAGTATTCATATAACTAATAGTATTCATCCAACTAATAGTATTTATATAACTAATAGTATTAATGTAACTAATAGTATTTATACAACTCATAGTATTCATATAACTAATAGTATTCATTCAACTCATACATAGTATTCATATAACTAATAGTATTCATTCAACTAATAGTATTCTTATAACTAATAGTATTCATGTAACTAATAGTATTCATACAACTAATAGTATTCATACAACTAATAGTATTCCTATAACTAATAGTATTCATATAACTAATCATCATCAAGTACCGGGGCTGCTGGCGTAGGCGATCATGTCTCTCCACAACTTTCGATCTCGGCAGCTATTTATCATTTCTGTTGTTGACCTTCTGCCAAGTCATTCTCTTAAGCTGTCTGTTATTTTATCTCTTTGCTTCCCTCTATCTCTTCGTCCTACAATTTTTCCAGTTGTTCTCTTCTCATTCTATCAATATCTATTGTCCTTTCGGGCCGAAGACGGCACATAGGGCAGAACCACAATCTTAAAAACAGAAACCTTGCACGCCAAAATGTCACATATTGCAGAGATCACTGCTTCCAAAATCTATGGCTCTGTTTCCATAACAATACTTTTTACAATGACAGCTTCTCATTACATGGCCAAAAAATTATGATTGTTTCTTCCTAATATTGGAAATTAGCTCTCTTTTTGCTTTGACCTCTCTCAGAACATCTTCATTACTCTTCTTAGCTGTCCATGGTACTCTCAACATTCTTCTGTAAAACCACTTTTCTACAGGCTCCAGTGATTTTCTTGTCTGTGTCCTATTGTCCATGATTCGCATCCATATGTTAAGACTGGCTCTACGTAACATTTAAGAGCTCTTTTTCTTGTTTCTATTGTCAAAAATAGATTGCATAGTATCTTCCTCACATATAACTAATAGTATTCATATAAATAATAGTATTCATCTAGCTAATAGTATACTAATAACTAATAGTATTCCTATAACTAATAGTATCCATACAGCTAATAGTATTCATATAACTAATAGTATTTATATAGCTAATAATATTCATATAGCTAATAGTTAATAATTAATAGATTTGGAAGAGGACAGAAACATGAAACGAGAGATACAGCTTTGAGTGGTATATGTTAGTTGTTACCCATAATAACAGTAAAAATTTTGAGAATGGACATTGACAAATTATAGCTGTTTGAAAAGGGTAGAGGACCAACCTGACTTTGACTTTATGAAGAGGACCATTAGGTCAGATGTCTCAAATAAACATTGGTGGTAAGCCTAACTGAGCATCTTTGAATCAATAACTCTTTTAATGTTTATAGACTTCAGAATGTGTAGTATTATATGAATCATATTTGTGTTATAATAATCTCTTACTGAAGACCAAGACGACGATCTAATAAACTAGATTTACATTACACCATAGTCAGTGATGATTTGTAATAACTGCTGTAAGGTTAAAAACATTGTGGAGTCTTCTTATCGTTGTTATCTAGTGTGTAACTCCTCTGTATTTAACATTCTCTAATAGCATCACCTTCATTTTTGTGCAGCATGTCATTCAGCATGTTCCATAAATCAATAACTTTTAAATGTTTTCCGCATATGTATGTCACCAAATGAGACCATAAATTTGAAGGTTCTCATAAAGTAGGCTAGGTATTTTGTAGAAATGTAATAAGAAAAAACATACATTTGAGGAACAAATATATACAAGTGGCCGACTCTTAAAAATATATCGAAGGACATTCTGCAGATAAATGAAGAAGACTGTTGTAATCCCACAAATGCATGGACAGTTCAACAGTTCTTTTTTTCTTAACTTACAGTCATTTGTCATTGTCGAGCTAGATCTCAGATATTCTCAGGTCGCGCTGTCTGTGACGCCAGCATATCCTGTTCCTAGGTTTGGAATGCCTTCAGCCTTATCTTATTACTAGGATATACTTGACCTACGTAGTCATACCAACTTCCACTTTACATTCTCATTTGGTGACTGGTTATCTGGCGACCTTCGGACTTAGAACCTACAAATTCTTTCAGGATTACTATTTTATCTATCATTTTCCGAGTCATTCCATTTAACATTTGTCCATTATTTGTACTAATACTCTGTTCTATTCTATTCAGTTCAACTCATGGAATTAGTTTCATTACAGTCGGGGTATCCCCATATCCGCTCCACCGACCGCCCAAGCATTTCTCAAAGCGTATGGAGATTGATTGTTTCTGTAAGGTGTTGATTATTGATACATCTGTTTTTATTTTCTCATTGACTACTCCCTATCGACCAGACCCCCTTTTCCACTTTAAGACGCCTCAGTCTCTCATACATCCTTGTCCCATCCATCCTTCCTCCTCTTCTATTAAGGAGTGGGAGTGAAGAACGTGTAGGTTAAATACTGGTTCCAAATATGTCTTCAAATGCAATATGAGAGGAATAACGCAAAAGAAATGTTTTTAAGACACACACACACACACACGCGCACACGCGCACACACACACACGCACACACACACACACACACACACACACACACACACACACACACACACACACACACACACACACACACACATATCTCATTTTAAGTAGAACACAACAATAAAATAGGGTATGCATAGTTGAATTTAATGTTTAGTTCAAATTAAATATACTCAGCTATAGGTATGTGAGTATATATATATATATATATATATATATATGATTATAAGTTTGTGTACGGTTGTAATTGAATAATCTTTGACAGCTTCACAAAAACTCGTCAAGATCATGTCGAAATTCGGATCTCATACTTGTATTGATGATTAATTTGTAGACTTTTTTTAAAAAAAACAAAGGATTTTATTTTGACTTTCGGAACTCAGGTCGTGGAATGTTGTTATTAGTATTTGTTTCTGAGTCTATATTTTTGCACTGAAATTAAAAGAACAAAACGTCAATTATGCAATTGTTTTTAGTCTGAAAGAAGGAAAACGTGTAAAATGTGTGAATAATTAAACTATAGAACTTCATGTTTCTTTAGTACTGAGTTGATCTGTTTCATAGAAAGCTCGTCATATCCTCTTTTATCACCTTCAATATTACCGGCATAAAATGGCCGACCGCTGTTTCTATTCATGTATTTGACAAAAGGTAAAAGTGTTAACTTTTATAGATTTGTAATACTTGCCAAAGGACACAACGCAATGCGATCCTTGGTCCGAATTTGTTTATATGTGCTTGCATACTTGTCGTTTATTATTGACATATTGAAATGGTAACTTAATGCATATTTATGTTTATTCATGTTTACATAATGCATATTGCGCTAAAGTTAGATTATTCCAAAAGAAATATAATGTTTATAGTAATAAACAATATTTACAAAAGAAATATAATGTTTATAGTAATAAACAATACTTACAAAAGAAATATAATGTTTATAGTAATAAACAATATTTACAAAAGAAATATAATGTTTATAGTAATAAACAATATTTACAAAAAATATAATGTTTATAGTAATAAACTATATTTCATCATAATCATCATCAAGTACCGGGCCTACTGGCATAGGTGGTCATGTCTCTCCACAACTTTCGATCTCGACAGTTCTTTATCATTTCTGTTGTTGACCTTCTGCCAAGCCATTCTCTTAAGCTGTCTAGTATTTTCTCTCTTTGCGTCCTTCTATCTCTTCGTCCCTCAATTTTTCCAGTTGTTACAATATATTCCAGTTGTTCTCTTCTCATTACAAGGCCAAAAATTGATGATTGTTTCTCCCTGATATTGGAAATGAGCTCTCTTTTTTCTTTGGCCTCTTTCAGAACATTTTCATTACTCTTCTTAGCTGTCAATGGTATTCTCAACATTCTTCTGTAAAACCATATTTCTATAGACTCCAGTGATTTTCTTGTCTGTTGTCCTATTGTCCATGATTCACATCCATATGTTAAGACTGGCTCTACATAATATGTAAGAATTCTTTGTCTTGTTTCTATTGTAAAAAATGGATTGCATAGTATCTTCCTCATTTTCTGGAATGAAAATTATATATATATAAACTATTTGTACAAAATGAAATATAACAGGGCGGTAGTTACTTTTATCCAAGACCGTTATTATGGAGCCTTGAAGTTGGCTTTGAACTAGTTGATTTAAGATTGAATCGAGACATTTAAGAGAAATATAGAGCATGATACAAGTCATAGAAACAATCAAGTTCAAGAACTTTTTAATTGAATATCAATATATGATTAAATTAGAAGTAATGGAAGAAGTGGTTTGAGTACAAAACAAATTTTTAGTGCAAAGAGAATCATGGAGACTAAAACTAGATTGAATGTTGAAAGCAAATAATATTTTGGACCAGAGAGTAGAATAAAAAGTTTGGCCAACATCTGCTTGCCTGATTGTACAAGGAATACAAGAGATCATCATCGCCATCTGCCATACCGGTTGGCATAGGCGATCATGTCTTTCCACAAACTTCTATCTACCGTGCGTCGTATCAGTTCTGTTGTTGACTGTTTTCCATGCCATGACACCAAGCTATCCAGTATGTTCTGTCTTTGTCGGCCGCGATTTCTCTTTCCCTGTATTTTGCCAGTTGTAACGAAGTATTCCAAATTATCTCTTCTCAAGATGTGCCCGAAAAATGTTTCTTTCTGATATTTCTTAGGAGCTCCATTTTTGTGTTGACCTCTGAGAATGTCTTGGTTGTTCTTTTTAGCTGTCCATGGAACTTTCAACATTCATCTGAGAAATCCCATCTCTGTGGCCTCTAATCGTCTTTTCATTTGTTTGTTTTACTGTCCATGATTCGCTTCCATAGGTCACAATTGGCTCTATATATCACCAATGAACTCTCTTTTTCACTTCTGTTGCGCAGTCGAAGTTCAAATGAAGCGGTCTTTCAATGTACGTTATTGGTAGAAGTGAACAAATTACAGTTGTGTCGCCTTTGTTGTCATAACTACAAAAGGGTTAATAAAAACCATTTGTGTTGAAATTGTTTAGCTATTTATGAAAAAAGAAGGTATTGTTTGTATTATTTTTGTTATATATATATATATACGTAGAGCTTACAACGTATACAACTCATTGATTTTCCCATCTTTAATTTGCAGAAATTGATCTTTGTTTTCTTAATTCATCAAAATTTGCATTATTTCAGCGGTAAAGAGTTCATAATTTCGCTTGCTGATTGAGTGATATTTCTTATATTTCTTTGTTTTAGTTTCCCTGACATTGTCATGGCATTGAAACAAACGGATTGATGGGTATGGCTGATAATGTACAATTGTCCATCGCTTTCACATACAAGTAGATATAAAATAAAGTCAAAATCCCCGTAACGCCTAGTGGCGTTAAGGAAATATGGTATTAGTGACCATAATTTGTATAGACCCCCGGCACATGATTTTTGGGGTAATGTGGTCAGTAATAATACTTGCTAGCAGGAGAGGCCTCCTTCTGATGCTGAGACAGCCTCCTGCTGCGACGCTCTGTATTATTTTTTCTGCAGTTTCCTGTTACTTATTTCTGCTGATTGTTCAAGCTTGGCGTAGTAGGAATGCTGAAAGTATGGAGAGTTATGGCTAGAAAGGCATTTTAAAAAAAAAGAAGAAATGTCGCACACTGAGAGATTGTTTTGCTAGTCAGACATCAATGTTGCCATGCCTTCATTTACAAATACCAATCTGATGAAGTATAGAGGAAAAACAAGTTATCAGAAAGAGTAAAAATTTAACTTTTATGTGTGCAACTCTTATCATATTTATTCTACCTGTCGTAGATTTTGACTTTATAATCTCTTCATATACACAAGTAGAGTGTAACAAAATATGCTGATCCAGATGTCTTCACAGTCTAATGTCCAAAACAGAAACTACGAAACACATTTTTATTGAGCATTACTTTTGATGGTTTTAACTTTATTTTGGTCACAGGAGTCAAATATCCCTGGAGGTATTTTTCAAAAAGAGGTGGAGAATTCGATAGAGAAATTGGAGCAAAATGGTTGAAAGATACGGCACTATTATATCAACTGTCATCACTACCCATTGAAACTCAAACATCAAAGTGGCAATGATACATAGTTTGGTCTTGTGATCATTATGGCTTTAATGTCAAACATAGAACGTGTTACACATATTTATCAAGATAGGAAGATTACAGCACATGGAATGCAATTATTGAAATCAATTATTAATACCATCAGAGTGGACATAATGAACAGATTTGGAATATTGTTAACTAAACCCGCCATCCACAAACACACAGAAAGACAGTAAGTAAAGTGATTTGGTCATCTGAAGAGAATTATGAATAGGCAATTAGAACAACACGCATATAGCGGCCAACTAACCAGGTATGAGGAAGATCAAGCGTAAGACAGATAAGGAACATCACGTAGTTCCTGTAATGCCATGAGCTTGTTGATTGTCATTAATACTCAAAGATAGAAAATTGCTGCTCCCTAGATATATTCAACACACATACAGATAGAACAAATGAGAAAATGTACAAGCATCCCAGCTGATGTGTTTGTGATCTAAATAGTGCCATTAGTTCCCTGAGAAGGCAGCTGTTTGTTCAAGTTGGTGATGTTGCCATTTTTATCATAACTGACACGGTTGTATGGATTGTAAAGTATTCTGCGAGCAAAGTCAAACATATTTTGCCAACTCTGTTGCATCCACCAAAATGGGTTGAAATAAAAAGCAATACCTTGAGGCTGACTCCGGCGATAATTGAAGTTCAGGCCGCTGTTAGAAAGTTGCCTTTGCTGTATTTAAAAAAGAGAGAAATACAATAAAATACAAACAAACTTCCTTCAATTGTGTGATGCATAAATGAAGGCAAAGTATTAGTTGCAAGGAACCCACCAGAGGATGCAGTTGTTAGTGTGCTGGTCTGACGATAGGGTAAATGTGGGTTCATTAACAGCCTGAATTTCTCAAGTCTAAGTCTACCCAGCTGTGGTTTTACTTGACTCAGTGTGTTTGGTAAGGTAATAACAACAAGGAAGAGTCCCTCATTTACTTTGAAATGACGTGGCTTCGTTCGGTCGAGTTTAATTCTTCACTCCCAAGCAACATTACATGTTACACTATATCGATAACCTTACCCTACTTCGCAAAGACAGTAAACTTTGTAGTCATTATTTATTACAATAATTAATATTACAACATTAATTGTCTGCGAACAGGGAAGATAACTTTCTATACATGGACACTTGAAATACCATGAACAAAACAAGATGAACAGATAACGTCATTTCAAAGAAAATAAACATTATAGAGGTATCGATTCCGGACTACTTTATCGTTTAATGCAAAGAAAAGGAAAGGAAAGATAAATATAACATAGGTTATTGGTTAAGATTATTTTAAAGAATAAATATAAGGCTTCCCTCAGCTCAAATTGTCGGAAACACGTAAACTGTTAGGACCTTACCTGCCCCGAGAGACATATTTCATGGGCAATTAGAGATTACGTGGCAATTAGAGATTACGTAGCAATTAGAGATTACGTGTGATGAGGAGAGACAATAACCCAATAACAAAGCAAACCCTCGTGTGGGAAACAACAGGTAAGAGGAAAAGAGGCAGACCCAGAGTGACACTGAGAAGAACATTGATCAGAGAGGCAAGAGCAGCAGGAATCAGCTCCCTCAATGAGATAGAGTTGCTTGCACAGAATAGAGACAAATGGCGAGATTTGATAAAATATATTTAGAAGGATTGAAAACTGCTAGAATAAAAATGTAGATAAGAGAAAGAGTATCTGGGTCTATGCCCTATGGGCCGGCTACAGCTCGAGATGTCAATAGATAGATAGAATTAGAGATTATCGTCAGTGTACATTTCTATGTAAAAGCTACTGCCGACGATAGTATAAATGTAAATACACGAGGGCTTCAGAAGCCTGGCGTATCTTGATTATCTCGATATATGGGATGAGATGATAGCGGATTAGTAGAAACAAAATGTCCTTATTAACAATTGTGTTATAGTTCATTGTGAGTTGACCTAGGGTTAATAAATGTCCTAATTAAAAACTGTGTTATAGTTTAATATGAGTTTTAACACTTAGGGTTAATAAATGTCCTCATTAAAAACTGTTTTATAGTTGAATATGAGTTTTAACACCTAGGGTTAATATTCACCTGGAATCGTCTTTGTTGAGAATCCGAATTAGGACGTCTGTCATCATTGAAGGCAGGGCCGTTACCTGTTGTGTAGAAAGACATTACCCACTAGTAAATAGATAACACATGTTGCGAAGGAGTTGACTGGCCTAAGTATCCTTTATTAGCCTCCATTATCAAGATCAAGAAGGTAGGATGTAGGGAACAGAACTAAGTCGTGGTCAATGCGGAGGTTAACGGTCTCATCTGGGATAATGCCGATGAGAAAGATGCAGTTATCTTTACAGACGGAACTGTAATACGACATTAAAAGAGTGCATGGGCATTTACAGCACGCTCGGCAGGCAGAATAGTCAAAGAAGACAGTGGTGCATACGTTATCACAACGAGTAGCATGACGATGGAGGTGGTGGCAATGACCAGGGCATTCGTCTGGTTAGAGTCACAAGACTACACTCACGCCTGCATACTTAATGATTCGTTGAGCATGATAAGAAAAGTGGAGGCGGGTTCTGCACGCATGCAATGGTTAGAGATGTGGAAGAAGTCAAAAGTATGAAAGGTCACCTTTGTCTACGTCTCTGGACATGCGGGAGTACGGGGAAATGAAAGAGCGGATAGGTTGGTTAGCTGCGCTGTCGTTGAAGACGGTCAACAAATGGGTCGGGCGGACAACATTGATGCTCTCCGAGATGTGGGAAGGGCACAGGACTTTGACAACCATGAGTCCACGTCACTCCTTTGGATGAAAGAGATGTGAGATAAGATGGACACAGCCAGAAACGAGAAACTTATTCAACACAGAACTGTAGTCGTCAGTCGCTGGACACTGCGGGATTCGCTTCCCTGTATATAATTGTGCGTAACTAAAGCTTATCAAGGCATACACGAGATAGTAGAAATAGAGTGTTACATAACATTAACATGTTATCAATCAGGCATAATGTATGTGGATATTTATCAATCATACCAATTAAAAGTTTAGTTCAGAATTTAAGAACTAACTTTTTAAACATGTGCATATAAAAAAAAAAAAAAAAACTTGACTCCGTTCCAGAACAACAACAAAATATTTCTCAACGAAAGTAAGATGAACCGAAACTTACCTGCCACTCCTTGTTGAAACTGACCGATACTTCTACGAAGATCTTGATCGAATCTCTGCAGAATGTTGTCTGCCCAACTGCCCAATCCCTGAAGCCCGATGTTCCTTCTAGTAAAGTCTGCAAGTCCCATGTCCAAACTGCTCAGACCTTGATTCAATGAATCCCCAAACTGATTCATTGCTTGATTAAACTGAGCCCTCTCCGCGTCCGTCATTGGCCTAACAAAACGAGGTAACATTCCAGAATAAATAACAGTAATTTTTTTGAAGTCACTGACCATACGATAATTCACAAGCAGCAGAAATAGACTCAAGGTGAAACAAAATTTGTCAAATCATCGGAGAAATGTGAAGACTAATTTTCAAGAAGGAAATTATTCAAGTAGAAAAACGGGCACTCTACCACAATCTTTGTTACCAATGGCAAATCTGGACGCTAGACTTAAGAACAAACAGGAAAATAGTCACCATCTAAATTAAACTTTTTAGATGCATGGCAGGAAACAGCTTGACAGATAATGTCAGAAAGGAAGAATTAAGAAAAAAAGCAAAATACAATTCCATCCATTGAATACATACATTGAATAGCAATCGATAGAGTGATTTGGCGACGTGATAAGACAGAAATATCAAGATACCACACAACGAGCCTTCAATGAAGATTGCAAGAACCCCACACCCCTGGATCGACCACAAAAAAAAGGGATTTATGGAATATTAGACACGCTATGAAATATAACACCAGAAGAAGTCAAGAGAAGAGGAAAATATTGCAGACATATCTCACCTCGACGCTGGAAGGCACTTGAGGGAGGAAAGAAGAAAAAAAGAAAGAGGTAGTTTCTGTTACTTATTTGCTACTCTAATGAGCATGCATATGATCACACGTATACACACAGAAATATATATACATACATTTATACAAACATTTATACATACGTTTATAAATATATATATATATATATATACCTATGTGTATGTACTATAATATATTACACATATATTATAAAGAGCTCAACCTCAATAGCAAAAAGACAGAAGTAATGGAAACAACAATGTAAAAGTCATCACCGCAGTGCATAATAAAGACAAGTTGAACAATATTAAAACAGGTAAATGAACTCAAATATCTGGGAACAATGTTAACCTCAGATGGTAGATGTACAACAGAGGTGATATGCAGAATGGCTCAGGCAAAAGCATCTTTCCCAAAAAAATGAGGAAAATACTGTGCAATCTATTTCTGACTATAGAAACAAGAATTCTTAACTGTTATGTAGAGCCAGTCTTAACATAGGGATGTGAATCATGGACAATAGGACAACAGACAAGAAAATCACTGGAAGCTGTAGAAATGTATTTTTACAAAAGAATGTTGAGAATACCATGAACAGCTAAGAAGAGTAATGATAACACTCTGAAAGAGGCCAAAGCAAGAAGAGAGCTAATATCCAACATTATAAAGAAACAATCATAATTTTTTTGCCATGTAATGTAAAGGAAACAACTGTAATATATTGTGACAAATGCGAAAATTCAGGGACGAAGAGATAGAAGGATGCAAAGAGAAAAGATAGCAGACAGCTGAATAGAATGGTTTGGCAGAAGATCAACGGCAGTAACGATAAATAACTGTCAATATCTAGAGTTGTTGAGATACATAAGCACCTACTCCAGCAGACATCATACTTGATGAGGATGATGATGACGATGATGATGATGATATATGGAAATCGAAATAACTGAAATATAAACATATTAAATTCTTCCCGCGGCGTAGAACAAATGATATCAACATTGTGAGATATCAAACATAAAAGTAGAGACAAATGTATACAACGTTCACCTGACAATATCTCCTGTACTAATGATCCCACCGCTTCCACCATCAAGGTAACGAACACACTTGCACCCATTCATTATGACGCCGTTAACCATAGCGTTTTGGAAACTGTTCATGCTTTCGTTATTGTTGCAGCACAGAAAGGTATTGCCCTGCAGTAACAAATTATTGGAACTCTGGCAGCGTCTCTGGCCTGAATCACAATCTCTTTCTGTCAAGGAAATTATAATTGAAAAAAAGCGCGTGTTAATTCACGGATGTGTTACAACAGTCTTTACTTTGTTGTATAATTTTAGCGAAAAAAAGAACAACCAATGAAACAAGACACATTATTACCAACATCAGGTGAAATAAATCATGTTTTGGTCATGTGATCTATATGTAACAGCTCGAATATATTGTAACAACGGTTAAATTGAGGAAAGAAGAGGTAATTGAAAACAAAGCAAGAGAAAATACCAAACAACTGAATTTAGAGAATGGTTTGATAGGAGTCAAGAACAGAATTGCTAGTCAACTGTACAGACATAATGTTGGGGAGACATGGTCACCTACGCCTGTAGTCATGGTACGTGATAATTGTTGTACATTTTACTTTAAAATAGTGTTGTAACGAAAGCGTCTTTATGAAACCACAAACACCGGAGACACGTGTGGTTATAGTAACAATTCGTAAAAATCAACAAATAAGTACAGAAAATAATAACTCACTAGCAACAATCAGCAGTGATTGTTCTTTCAGACGATCTATTATTTGTTTGCTGTTACTCGTTTATTTCTCTATATACTGTTAAAGTACTTGTGTTTGTTCAAGCGTCTTGTGTACAGGTTTTCTCTAAAATAAAAACCCACTCCCAATAAATAAAGCGTTACCCAGAGGCGGGTATTCAGAGGAGGCAACGGAAGCCAATACTCCTTTAATATTTTATCAGCATAAATAGGTAAGTAAAGGGCCCCGTCATGCCAAGTGGCATATAGGAAATATGGTGTTAGTGACCATACATTTTACAGACCTTCAGCACAAGATTTTTGGGGTAATGTGGTCGATATTGCGCCCGTGCCGCTTTATTTTCCCAGAAAAAAAAATCCGGTACCCATTTAAGGCTGGGTAAACCCGGATTCCGTCGGTTGGGGTCGAACCCTACTTCTTGTCCATTGTAGTCCAGTTCACTAACCATTGAGCTATCGCAGCTCCATCGGAAGCTAAGACTCCTTTAATATTTTATCAGCATACATAACACAATCACATTCCAGCTCAATTAGTTAAATGTCAGTGTACAACCAGCCACCGTATTTCCTAGTATAGCCGTGATATAGTTAACAACTCAAGCCGTTACTAATAAATAGGCTTCAATGTCTATGAAGGTCAAACAAACTACAACCGTACAACGGCATCTATCGAACATTCAATGTATATGAGAACTGGGTGAACAGAAGAACGACTAATAATTAATAAGATGGCGTTCAATCTCTTTATCCGAACAGACAAATGTAGAGCCAATAAAAGGGAGGCTTATTTAGTGATTTAGTTACTTAGAATCACTGCGCTGCGTATTTATAAAAACAAAAACAAAAAAAATCTTGAACAAAACTGGTAAGAGATTAAGCAAAATCATTTCCCCCCTCATAACCTATAATGTAAATAACTAATATATAATGCTGTAATTATAATTATGTTAATTAAGGACAATAATTGAAGAAATTATTTTGCATAGCGTAAATTGCAGTAACGTTTATGTCGCAAATTATCAGGTCAACGTAAAAGTTCGTTCTCTCCTCCTAGCCTCCTCAAGTTTCGAATCCACCGTCCGCAGCTGGCGTTGCCCGTTTCTGCTAGTAGCCACCATCAATCATAAATAACTATAGATTTGGCAGCTCCTCTAAAATGACCTCCCCAAGGCGCGATCTTGGACAGTAAAAATGGAATAACGACACATTGAGCTATTTTCAATAAATAGAAAAAGAAAACGGATTTGACACACGCTGACTAGTAAATCCACCCAGCTTCATTGTCTGGGAAAAAACGGTACCAGCGTAATGCTGCCCACGTCACCCAAAAATATGTTCATATAAGAAATATGTACACAAGCACAATGTTTTGTAAGCGCAACTTTATCCTTGCAGGTGATATTTCTTTTGTATTTTGTGCATCATCATCAGGTCGCATATCTTTTACAGAACGTTACGTTCACCACATCCCGTCTCTGCCTCTATCATGATCTCCCACAGAACGTTACATTCAACACGGTCCGTCTGAAATAATCTCAGTCTCTAGCCAGATCTCCCACAGAACGTTACATTCAGCACGGCCCGTCTGAAATAATCTCAGTCTCTTGCCAGATCTCCCACAGAACGTTACATTCAACACGGTCCGTCTGAAATAATCTCAGTCTCTAGCCAGATCTCCCACAGAACGTTACATTCAACACGGTCCGTCTGAAATAATCTCAGTCTCTAGCCAGATCTCCCACAGAACGTTACATTCAACACGGCCCGTCTGAAATAATCTCAGTCTCGAGCCAGATCTTCCACTTCTTCTGTTGTCATGTTCAAGATCTCATTGATGTCTTGGAACCACTTTGTTATTGCACCTGTCCAGTCAATGTTGTTTGTTTTGATTACTCATCAGAGATTTCATTAAAAAAATGAACAATTACGAGCCCCTATATGTATAGAGAATATTTGTTATTGCCCATATGTTTTTCTTATAGTACTTCCGGTATATTATTTTTGAGGTAATGTGGTCCTGTAACCATTTAAGGCTCTTGTAGTAATCCACTAACTGTTGAGCTGTCACGGGCCTCCTCCTCCTCCTCATTATTGAACTGAAGTATCTGAAACGTGTACACGCTTCAAGTTCGTCCCAGTTACCTCTAAATTATCCTCGACAGGTTCTCATTAGATTTTATTTCCTCTTTTAGCTTTTACCTAATGAATGATCATGCTTAGATAAAGCCACTTTGGGTGGAAACACGATCTAGTTTGCTTCGAAGTTTGACCATTATAGTTACTGTTATCTAAACTGTCAGTCATGCACAGAGAACTGTAATTGTGTTTAATGAGTGTGGGGGGAGAGAGAATAGGTGTAATTTATTTATCTATAAATTTTGACGCAATACAACTTTATGATGAAGCCATTAAGCTTTAAAGGACAAGTAATTGTTGCGAAGTGGTTGGTTATTTGGTTATGAAAGGCCCCGGATCACTGCAAACGAACTACAATCCATAATTGCTCAACCGCCCGTGCCAGCGTAATCATCCGAATTAATATCTCATCTCCCAAACAAAGAAAAGTAACTGTAGTCCCCATCGTAGCAGTCTCAGCACACGCCAAAATACATCAGGCGAAACCGCGCAGAAAGTGAACACAGCCAACTGTTCCCTGTCATACGATATCATCATTTATCGTAAGCAATTGGAATATCGAAATATTATCAAAACGGATGAGACACATCTCACGGTGTGCACAGAGCACTTAACTCAGTAGCTCCTGCAAGCGAAGTGGTTAATGCAATCATCTGGTGATAAATTTATTGGGTTCTCGACTTCTAGCCATGGCATGTCATTTATGCTGACTTACATTGCTTCAGGTTTCACAAATTCTTTGCAAAATAGGACCAGATATATTCTTCTAGAAAATGCACCAGTCTGACCTTATACCCACAACATTATCAACTAATCCACCAATGGCCATAGAGTGAAAAATGTTCACATAACAATTATATATTCCTCACGCAACATTAGACTGACGATGGTAACCATTTATTTATTTGATTACCTGTCTAATAAACCAACATCAAATAATCATGCAAAATAAGCTTACCATAATATTGCCTATTACAAACACACTTCCTTGTCTTTTTATATGGACCAATGTCATTTAACCACTGCAAGGTGAAACCGTGTTCGCAACAGTAATAGCTGTTGTTGAAGAAACTATTACTTATGAAACCAGCGCAGTTCTTTCTGCCTGTCGTGCACGATCCTGAGGATAATATGAGTAGTTAACGAGAAAAATATAGGACTATACGAAAACTGCTACTACTAAACACTGTTCGGGGGAAAGAAAGAAAAACTCGATGAAACATGACATCGTTTAAAAAAAATGAGTTACAAAGAATATCAAACTTGAAACATTATCCGTGCACATTTTTGGTAGAGTGAGAGTACGATGAACTGACAACATTCGAGAAGCGTTACAACAACATCAATTGACAATATTTGAGACTGCCTGAAGAGCAGGAATTTTGTATATCCCTGGATACCCAAGAGCGAGAGAGAGAGAATTGTTTACTATATGAAAGTTATAATTACAGTATAGGGAAAAGGAATAGCGTATAGTAAAAGAAACAAGTCAATTAAAAAAAAAAAAAAGATTTTAAAACTATGATCACTAAAGCATGTCAATTGTAAAAATAAAGGTTTTAAAACTATGATTACTAAAACAAGCTAATTGTAAATATAAAAGGTTTGAAACTATGATTACTAAAACAAGCCAATTGTAAATATAAAGGGTTTGCAACTATGATTACTAAAACAAGCCAATTGTAAATATAAAGGGTTTGAAACTATGATTACTAAAACAAGCCAATTGTAAATATAAAGGGTTTGAAACTATGATTACTAAAACAAGCCAATTGTAAATATAAAGGGTTTGAAACTATGATTACTAAAACAAGCCAATTGTAAATATAAAGGGTTTGAAACTATGATTACTAAAACAAGCGAATTGTAAATATAAAGGGTTTGAAACTATGATTACTAAAACAAGCCAATTGTAAATATAAAGGGTTTGAAATTATGATTACTAAAACAAGCCAATTGTAAATATAAAGGGTTTGAAACTATGATTACTAAAACAAGCGAATTGTAAATATAAAGGGTTTGTAACTATGATTACTAAAACAAGCCAATTGTAAATATAAAGGGTTTGAAACTATGATTACTAAAACAAGCCAATTGTAAATATAAAGGGTTTGAAACTATGATTACTCTAGTTAATCAGAGAGTGTAACTATATGTCATAGAGAGTAACTATGTCTCATGGAGAGTAACTATGTGTCATAGAGTGTAACTATTTCTCATGGAGAGTAACTATGTGTCATAGAGAGTAACTATGTCTCATAGAGAGTAACTATGTGTCATAGAGTGTAACTATATCTCATGGGGAGTAACTATGTGTCATAGAATGTAACTATGTCTCATGGAGAGTAACTATGTGTAATAGAGTGTAACTATGTCTCATGGATAGTAACTATGTGTCATGGGGAGAAACTGTATGTCATAGAGTGTAACTATGTCTCATGGAGAGTAACTATGTGCCATAGAACATAACTGTGTCTCATGGAGAGTAACTATGTGCCATAGAGTGTAACTATGTCTCATGGAGAGTAATTATGTGTCATAGAGTGTAACTGTGTCTCACGGAGAGTAACTATGTGCCATAGAGTGTAACTATGTCTCATGGAGAGTAACTATGTGTCATAGAGAGTAACTTTGTGTCATAGAGAGTAACTATGTGTCATAGAGAGTAACTATGTGCCATAGAGTATAACTGTGTCTCATGGAGAGTAACTATGTGCCATAGAGAGTAACTATGTGTCATAGAGTGTAACTGTGTGTCATAGAGAGTAACTACGTCTCATGGAGAGTAACTATGTGTCATAGAGTGTAACTATGTCTCATGGAGAGTAATTATGTGTCATAGAGTGTCACTGTGTCTCATGGAGAGTAACTTTGTGTCATAGAGTGTAACTATGTCTCATGGAGAGTAACTATGTGCCATAGAGTTTAACTATTTCTTATGGAGAGTAACTATGTGTCATAGAGAGTAACGTTGTGTCATAGAGAGTAACTATTTGTCATAGAGAGTAACTATGTGTCATAGAGAGTAACTATGTGTCATAGAGTATAACTGTGTCTCATGGAGAGTAACTATGTGCCATAGAGAGTAATTATGTGTCATAGAGTGTAACTGTGTGTTATAGAAAGTAACTATGTCTCATGGAGAGTAACTATGTGTCATAGAGTGTAACTTGTCTCATGGAGAGTAACTATGTGTCATAGAGTGTAACTGTGTCATAGATTATAACTATGTGTAATAGAGAGTAACTATGTGTCATAGAGAGTAACTATGTGTCATAGAGAGTAACTATGTGTCATAGAGTGTAACTACATGTATATCTCATAGACAGTAACCATGTGTGGTAGAGAGTAACTATGTTTCATATAGAGTAACTATGTGTCATAGAGAGTAACTATGTGTCATATAGAGTATCTATGTCATAGAGAGTAACTATGTGTCATAGAGAGTATCTATGTCTCATGGAGAGTAACTATGTGTCATAGAGAGTATCTATGTCTCATAGAGAGTAACTATGTGTCATAGAGTGTAACTATGTGTCATAGAGAGTAACTATGTGTCATAGAGAGTAACTATGTGCCATAGAGTGTAACTATGTGTCATAGAGAGTAACTATGTGTCATAGAGAGTAACTATGTGTCATAGAGAGTATCTATGTCTCATGGAGAGTAACTATGTGTCATAGAGAGTATCTATGTCTCTTGGAGAGTAACTATGTGTCATAGAGTGTAACTATATCTCATGGAGAGTAACTATGTGCCATAGAGTGTAACTATTCTTATGGAGAGTAACTATGTGTCATAGAGAGTAACTTTGTGTCATAGAGAGTAACTATTTGTCATAGAGAGTAACTATGTGTCATAGAGAGTAACTATGTGTCATAGAGTATAACTGTGTCTCATGGAGAGTAACTATGTGCCATAGAGAGTAATTATGTGTCATAGAGTGTAACTGTGTCATAGATTATAACTATGTGTAATAGAGAGTAACTATGTGTCATAGAGAGTAACTATGTGTCATAGAGAGTAACTATGTGTCATAGAGTGTAACTATGTGTCATATAGAGTAACTATGTGTCATAGAGAGTAACTATGTGTCATAGAGAGTATCTATGTCTCATGGAGAGTAACTATGTGTCATAGAGAGTATCTATGTCTCATAGAGAGTAACTATGTGTCATAGAGTGTAACTATATGTCATAGAGAGTAGCTATGTGTCATAGAGAGTAACTATGTGCCATAGAGTGTAACTATGTGTCATAGAGAGTAACTATGTGTCATAGAGAGTAACTATGTGTCATAGAGAGTATCTATGTCTCATGGAGAGTAACTATGTGTCATAGAGAGTATCTATGTCTCTTGGAGAGTAACTATGTGTCATAGAGTGTAACTGTGTCTCAAGAAGAGTAGCTATGATTATTTAAACAAGTCAGTAAAACATAATTGGTAAGAAAATTTGATTAGTAAAACAAAAATTAGTGTTAAATATATTCAGTTCAAAATGATATTAGTAAAACAAGTCAGTATTGAAAATAATTATTCGGAAACCACTAGTTTATAGTAGACTTAGTTAATGACACTCCTTTATTAATTAATACACGTGTCAGTAATTAATATTATAAACTAGAAAATTGGTTAAAGAAGTCGGCTATAGAAGTAATGGATGACACTTCCTAAACTATTCAAATGTAAACAATTTTGGTAAAAATAAATCCGGTAACTATTTAAGGTTAGGTGAACTTGGAAGGATTAATAGGACAACAGACAAGAAAATCACTGGAGACTGTTGAAGTGTTGTTTTACAGAAGAATGTTGAGAATACTATGGACAGCTAAGAATAGTAATGAAAATGTTCTGAAAGAGGTCAAGAAGCAAAAAGAGAGCTGATATCCAATATTCGGAAAAAACAATCATCATTTTTGGCCATGTAACGAGAAGGGAACAGCGGGAATATATTGTAACAAGTGGGAAAATTGAGGGACAAAGAGACAAAGAGAAGGAAAGAGGGAAGGAAAGAGAAAAGATAACAGACAGCTTAAGAGAATGGCTTGGCTAAAGGTCAACAAAAGAATTATAAATAACTGTCGAGATCGAAAATTGTGGAGAGACATCATCACCTACGCCAGCAGGCACGGTGCTTGATGATGACGAGGGGTCAACCTAAGGTAAAACAGTATGGTAAGAAGTAAGAGAGTAGTAAAATTATAAAGAGAACATTATAGACAACAGAAATATAAGTTTACAATTTTGTCTGTTGATGTTAATGTCATTGACAAATACTTACTTTGCTCTGCCTCTGCCAAAGCAATGACCAATCCAAGTATCAATAGTTCAATCGCCATTATGTATTGAACGTTGACTATCACCATCTATCGCAAAATAAATAAACAAGAAATCATAAAATGTCACCATCTATCGCAAAATAAATAAACAAGAAATTATAAAATATCACCATCTATCGCAAAATAAATAAACAAGAAATTATAAAATATCACCATCTATCGCAAAATAAATAAACAAGAAATTATAAAATATCACCATCTATCGCAAAATAAATAAACAAGAAATTATAAAATATCACCATCTATCACAAAATAAATAAACAAGAAATTATAAAATATCACCACCTATCACAAAATAAATAAACAAGAAATCATAAATTGTCACCATCTATCGCAAAATTGGGAGCCGTGATGCTCAGTGGTTAGTGAACTAGACTACAAAGGACAGGAGGTAGGGTTCGACTCCAACCGACGGCTTCCGGATTCTCCCAGCCTTAAATGGGTACCGGATTTTTTCCTGGGAAAGTAAAGCTGTTATAGTAATTACAGACGTTTATTGTAATTATATCTTGATGTTATTGTTCACAGCACATCTATTTTTTTTAGTTGTTCACAACAGGTAATCATGACAGACTCTTTCTCTGGATACGCAATGATAATCAAGTTTATTGATATACCTATGCACAATGATCGACTAGTGGTGGGTGCACTTATCTTAAATTAATGTTAATTAATTCGGGACTTCTCTGAGGCAATCCGCCGATGACTATGATCAGTCCCAAGTGCATATCTTCATACAACATTATTCAACTTACGTTCAGGTGGAATGTGAAACAACTTGAAATACTCTTAAAAACACTTCACAGCTTAAGTTCATAATACTCTCTATCAACTCTCTATCAACTCTCTATCAATAATAGCTTCTCAGCTGACTTGAACTACAACTTGGAGATTCTAACTTCCTAACTAACTGGCTTCACTTTCTAATCTTAACTTTCTAACTGTTCTGACTATACTAACTCTATCTAACTGCCTTCGGCAGTTCGGCCGAAGCCGGACAAAGCTTACTTAGCCTACATCTCTAATGCCCTGACTCAAACTGTCTTAAACCTATTGTGTTGAAGTTTAAATACTCCAACCACAACTCTACGTCTGAAAATTAGTAGCCAATAAAATCGTCGCAAAGTGACAAATTGCGACTCCCTCCTGTCCTGATCACTTGCAGCCTCGTGTCCGAGACTTGAAATCTACAATCTGACCTGTGTCTCAACTGTCTAAGACTGACAATAACAGATTATTTTCGTGACTTCTATAACCTATTTAATTAATGGTTACTTCATGACAATGACCTCTCCTGGTAGTTGGATGACAACTTATTTATCAGACGGGCCAAAGTCATGGGGTCAACGCATGCTATTTTTTTATTTCCCCAACCTGCTGTTGTGGAAATCTGCGTCTCCTTTCACTCACAAACTTGGTTTGAAGTGGAAATTTCCATGGACCTAAACTATTATGTGTCGACTAACAATTCTGGACATTACGTTCTTCCCACTTTCTGTGTGTCTACCACCCACTATAAACCTTTACTCCTTTAACTTTGTTTCTACAACTTGTTATCTGGCTGGAAAATTTCCATTCCCCAACTTCTTGTCCTAACTACTGCTGGTCGCTACTATTTGTTACTGCTATTGTCTATTGAGAAGCGGGTAACAACTAAGTTACCTGCCCCCTTGCTCTCACTAGCTCACTCTATTACAAAGCGTCACGGGCGTAATACCGACCACATTACCCCAAAAGTCATGTGCATAAGGTCTGTAAAATTTATAGTCACTAACACCATATTCCCTATAACTATAAGCCACTTGGCGTGACGGGGGCTCTTTACTTTTTTGTACTATCGCAAAATTAACAATAAATGATAAAATATCACCACCTGTCGCAAAATAAATAAACAAGAAATTTAAAAAATATCTACATTACTCCTTCATTATATACCCCTAGGGGGCACAGGGGTACTACTGACTGACTTCATCAACCTTATACTGTATTTCTATTTTCAGCCATTCTTTTGAACTCTTAAGTCGAAGCCATCCATTCTTTTGATTTCCTCCCATATCTTTCTCTATCAACATTCTCCTTCTCGTTCTTTTCACGGTTCTTTGCGGCATTGTCTCTGCTAGGCCAGATGATAGAGATACGTGGCTACATCATTTCATTTTGCATTTTCTCCCATAGTCACAAGATCATCATGTACTTTGATTGCTTGTTCTATCCTTTTACGAACTTTGTTCATCCGTGCTGCGACCTACTTGTGAATAAGAGATGCATAATAACTTAACGATAACATTTAATTTCCACGGATTGTATTTTCTTCTGTAGCTCTTCAGTAAGTGTCCATGTTTCACAAGCGTATAAAAACATGTACGTAGCCATGGTGCTACCACTTTCTTCTACCAACTCTGTGCTATCAGTGCCAGAATTGGACGCTGGACTCTAGAACAATAAGAAAGATAACGACCACCGAAATGAAATGTGTCAGAAGAACGACAGGAAACAGCTTAAGGGACGGAGTAAGAAACACCGACCTGAGGATGAAACTCGAAATTGAACCAAAAATCGAATACATAAAGAAACAGATAAATTGGTTCGGCCACATAACAAAACGAAAAGAACTAATAATGACTCAAAGAGCCATAAACAAAGGCTACGAAAACGTCAGATTAAGAGGAAGACCAAGAAAGAGATGGATAAAGGCAATACTAGACTCACTAGGAGGGATAACACCAGAAGAGGCCAACAGAAGAGCAAAGAATCGCAGATTGTATCTCCCCTCGACGTCAACGGCAGTGGAGGAGAGATGGAAGAAGATGAAGAAAAAAAGAAGAAAAAGCCATGGTGTGTATCAGTACAGTCAATAGTGTTGTTTTTATCTTTCCAAAAAATGTTTCAGCCTAGCATGAGATGGCTGTAGGGTAAAGGCATAGAAATTCATAAAAATGGGAAATTACAGTAATGCTAATTGTGAGGAGAAATGAAAACATATATATATATATATATATATATATATATATATATATATATATATATATATATAGAGAGAGAGAGAGAGAGAGAGAGAGGGAGAGAGAGAGAGAGAGAGAACGGTATGGTTTAAGCTTTACGTAATAAGTTAACAACAAATTAGAACCATGTTTCAGCATAATAGACATTCAGCAGGAACAAACATACAACACACACACACAGATATATGAAAAAATATATGTACTAAAGTGAACACGTTTTTTTTTCTATTTTTTACTATATATTTTTGTCATTTCTCCTTACTGTTAGCTTTACTGCAGCTTCGCATTTTTTTTGCATTTCTTTGCCTTGACCCTATTAGTACAATACCGCTGCTTCTCTGTGTGGGTATATCGTCCTGCATGTTTACTCTAGTACATATATTTTTACATATGCACCATCATCATTCAGTGCCGTCTCCGCATCGAAGGTTGGCTACCATGGAGCGCCATTCCACTGTCTCTTGCTTTGATGGTGCTGATTATCATAGGTTGACTTGCCATTCTTTTTATGTTACTCGTCCACTTAGTCTTGGTCTGCCTTTGCCTCTTTTACCTTGTATTTATAGAATTTCTCTCCATGGTTTTCTTTCGAATGTTACGTGATGAGGCTCCAATCTCTTTCACGGTGGTCTGCCATAGTTGTATTGTATATATTACCTGTTTGTTTATCTGTTTTCTCTCACAGACTCTCGAAAGCTGTGTACGTGCGTGTATGTTAAAATATGATACTGAAGTTTTTAAATCTCTAATTTTGCATTCTTCTTTTCTTATTTAAAACAATAATAGGTATTCGCTGATGTAGAAGACGAAAACGTAACTGTTATTATTTTCACATGTTTACCTTTAATCTTGCTTGTCTCCCCTGGATTACAAAAATGGCCTCTTGTGGACAGGCACATGGAATGTTCGGTTTTCTCACGACGGCCGGTTGTCATTGAAGCGAGCAAATTTGTACATGGCTACTACTTGGAGGCCTCGGTAGCCGAGTTGGGAAAACCAACCGACTGGACTACCGACGTTCGGACAACCCGTGTTCGATTCCCGCTGGAAGCAGTGTGAGTTGTACTCGTGGTTGGAAAAGAAAAATACCCCTACGGTCGACCCAGCCATTAGCAGAAATGGGTACCAGAGTATTACCCTGGGAAGGTGAGGAATGTTGCCTCGCATCTGAGTTTCGATGCTTGAGGCGACACTATCCAGAAATATCCGAACATTTCTGGATAGGCGGCCGAGCACATATGGGTGTAAACACGCGTGCTAAGACGCCGGTTCAAGTCTCGTACTTTACCTTACCTTACATGGCTACTAAATTTAAGATAATTAATAACAATTATCTAAAGTACTGTTCACTTTCTCATTTCCAGATTATATAATATAGAGTACTGAATACTCAAGGCAGCCGCGATAGCTCAGTGGTTAGTTAACTGGACTACTAGAGGTAGGGTTCGATCCCAAACGACGGTTTCCGGTTCACCCAGCTTTTAATGGATATCGGATTTTTTTTTCCGGGAAAGTAAAGGCACGAGCCTATCTTGGAAGTCACATTGATCGAGAAGGGGATACAAGTAAAGAAATTAGAATCAGAATAGCTAAAGCAGCAATGTCTTTCAGAAGCCTTGAAAAGTTGTGGAAATCAAAACTCATCAGCACAAACACAAAACTTTTCAAGACTATTCAAATCAAATGTACTATCAACCCTTAAGTATGCGTGTGAAAGCTGGAAAACAACAAGAGATATAGAAACAAAGTTGAACGCATTCGAAAATAAATGTCTAAGGAAAATACTTGGTATAGCGTGGAACGAATTCAAAACAAACGAGGAAATTAGAGAAATCGCCAATCAACCACTAATATCCTCAGTAATAAAGAAAAGATGATGGTCATATGTTAGACATGTGATGAGAAGAGATAATAACCGAATAGCAAAGCAGGCCCTCATGTGGGAAACAACAGGTAAGAGAAAAAGAGGAAGACCCATGTAGACACTGAAAAGAACATTGATGAGAGAGGCAAGAGCAGCAGGATTCGGCTCCCTCAATGAGATAGAGCAGCTTGCACAGAACAGAGACAAATGGCGAGATTTGATAAAATATCTTTAAAAGAAAACTGCTAGAACAAAAATTCAGATTGGAGAAGGTGTATCTTGGTCTACGCCCTATGGGCCGGCTACGGCTCGAAAGGTCAATAGATAGATAGATAGAAAGGCACGAGCGTAATACCGACCACATTACCCCAAAAATCATGCGCAGAAGGTCTGTAAAATGTATGGTCACTATAGCTCGTTTCATATCATGTGCCCAACTTCAAAACGCTATTACTCTCTAACCGTTTGTTAAAAACTTTTGAAATTTTCCAAATGTTATTAGAATGCAAAAGACCCTTTAAATGTATATTTAACAAATATCTTGCAGCTGCAGTTTTCTTAAAGCGGCGACATTTCTTTGATGTTTGTCAAAATTGTAAATTGTGAAGCCCTAAAGAATAGAAATTACCGTAGTTGCTGGTCTATGATTAATTTTCACTAGGTAAAGGCGTGGCCGTAATGGGGAAATAACTGGATAAAACAAAACACCAGGAGAATTATTGTCTGCTCAGTTCGAGGACGGACGATAATATCAAGGTATTCCTGTATGTCCAATTTTCATAGTTGTGTGGTCCTGAAAAGGACCGTTTGTTGAACTAATTTAAGGTAATATAGGGGCCAACATTGTGGGGGCTATATACTTTCATTCTGAATCAGACGAGTCTAAAAGATTAATAACTGTTTGGTGTTGAACATTCCACAAACCATCATTTTTCCAATATTCCTCTTCCTGTTTTAAGACGTGGTCTTCACATTTAGCCCAATAATCTTTGTCTATATTTAATAAAGCGAGATTAGCAAGAGTCTTTACATCGCATATTTTGAATGTTGTATTTTCATCTGCCACTTGTCCTTTTAATTTTGCCCAGATTAGTTCTATTGGATTTAAATGAGCATGGTAAGGTGGCAGCCTCAAACTTATTTGACCGTGCTCTTGGATAATCTTATCTATTTGAAAAATCTTTGTCCTCTGTTTTTGCTTTACTAGAGATAGTAATTCAGGTTTTAAGTACATGTTATTAAATTGTATGTGCTCCTTTGTGAGCCATATCTTAATAGCATCTTTTGTACTGGATGACGTCGGGACTTTATCTTCAAGTGCAACAATGTTGTGGTACGCTGCATTGTCCATTATTAGGCAAGATGGTCGATCTAGTGATGGGAGAACAGAATTTTCAATCCAATGTCTAAATATGTGACCATTCATCTCAGAGTGATAATCCCGATTGTCTATGGATTTTGAAAGAAAAATGAGCTCTGCATTCTGTATTAGTCCATGTTGTCGACTACCTGCATGAGCAATTATCAAGCGCTGTCCTTTGCTGCTAAGTATTAATCTCTTAATCTTTCCATCTGATGACTGCCATTCCCTTTGGTTAGTGTGGTGAGCATTGATCAATGTTTCATCCAAGTACACAATATCATAACCTTGCTTGCGCACCTCTTTTACTTCACGTAAGTACTTGCTTCTCATGACTACTATATGTGGCTTCTCACATATGATGTTTCGTCCATTTGAATACTTTCTGAATGTAAAGCCTGCAGCTCTCACATTCCTCCATAATGTAGACTTTTATATTTCAATATTGTTGTTCTTTTTCAGCAATACTTTTAATTTTCTTATTGTAACAGTTTCATTCATACCCAACATTTTGCGAATTTCACTTCTAATAAGTTCACTGTCGAAATTATGCAACATTTTTGCTCTTCCTTGTGATTTTGTATATTTTGAAGATTGACGGTCACGTGCTTGAATCCAGCGATTAAATGACCGTTTACATAAATCCAAAATGTGTCTTGTCCTATTCTCAGGGTTTTCTAAAGACTGAAATAATCTTCCTCGTTTAGCCTCTTTGCAAAAATAGTCATACATTTTTATTGCGATGTTTTGTAAACTTCAGAATTTCATTTTAAGACTCATGATAAATGTTATTGTTCCACGTCTACACCTATGAATGAACGGAAATGGAACACACAATGCCTCGTGTTTTCTATAAGTGTCTAATTGTGTCAGAAAGCCCACGTGGAAAGTGTGCAAAAACGTCAATTGTACCGTGTATGGATTTTTAATCGCTATTTTTAACTTAAAATACTGTAAACATTAAGTTTTGACTACATCAATGGGTCGTTATAAATTTATATAAATCAAATAAGCAACAATAATAACCAAATGTTTTTTTTTAATGAAATTAATTCCCTGTTGGGTTCTAATCATTATAACTTTACATGCAAATTTTGAAAAAATTACAAAAAGAGATTAAAAAGATATCAATTTTAAAAGTTGGGCACATGATTTGAAACGAGCTATAACACCTTTTCCCCTATACGCCATTTGGCGTGACGGGTGTACTTTACTCTTTTTTTACTGAGTTCTCAAGAGTAACGCTACGTACACTTCTACCAGTATATTCTCGTTTAAATGTTCGTTCCAGATACTTTTTGTTTCACATCCTCTGCCACCCTTAATATGGCGTTCACTGAACGTTATTTGCGACCTATTGTTGGTCACAATAACCTTCTAAATTTTCGCTTTTCTGACTCGACTCATTCAATTTAACTTGCGTTGATGTTGGTGGATGGGCCGGAAGAATCAGAAGCGATCAACGGCCCAGAAAGCGACAACAGCAACGTTGGGGTACACCTTATGCATATTCATTCAGGACACGAAAGACGAATATGGCAGACCACCTTGAAAGAGATTGGAGCCTCATCACGTAACGTTTCAAAGAAAGCCATCAAGTCAGTCTATGACACTCTGCACCATCAAAGCAAGAGACAGAGTGGAATGGTGCTCCATGGTAGCCAACCTTCGATGCGGAGACGGCACTCAATGATGATGATATGAGAAAAATATGGACACTAATATTATAATCCTTGCAATATACATCACACTCAGGAGGTCTGAGGTTCTTTCTTCTTTTTTCTCCGTTGTACTGTTATCGATTATCATCATTGTTGCTGTTGTTTTGAGGAAGCTCCTAATGACTTTCCTCGTCTTTTTCTTTGTTCGACCAAAAACAATTTATTAGTTATACTGTACCTAGTTTTAACACACATTTTCGTTGCAAAAAAAAGTTGATAGTGAATCATTTTACTTTCAAATAAAATGAAACTGTTTTTTTTTTGTTATCTTTGCTCGAAAAAGATCATTCCTGCTTGTGAGTGTTTCGGTCATTTAAATTCCTGATATCAAGGTCTTCGCCGGTGCTATGGAGTTTGTGAATTTGAGCTGAACCATCATTAGTGCTTTCGCAAGCACCTGGCGGTAAAAAGTTTGTTTCTGTCGATGTTTCAATCAAAACTCGTATGTGAACAACACGCGGCAACCTTACTAGACATGCGACCTTTGTTCTCTAACCCAGTATTTAAAAAAACCCACATGTCTAAAATGATTGGTGGCTGGAGTTGGGAGGGGGGGGGGGTTCCAACATGTTATGACGATAGACTCTAGATACATAAGTTTTTAGCTTCTGATGACAAGTACATATATATTTTAACCCACCACTTTCTTAAGAACGGATTCAATGAGGAATCAGTATTGAAGCGATTTGTGAAAAGATGAGTTAATAATATAACAATATTTTTGTGATCAAGCAAGGAGAAAACCTATTGAGAAAGATAAGAACATCACTCTTAACTATAAAGTCTGGCTGAAGCGCACTCTGGTTATGTCAATTGTCTTTCTCTACACTTAAGAAACTTGGACCCTACAGGAGAGCAACAGAAGAAAATACAAGTTATAGAGATGAAACGGTACTGAAAGGTTTTGAGTACATCTTACTTAGATCGTATCGCAAATGTAGAAGTTCGCAGAAGAATACAACAAGCAATCGGAGTACACGGTCATCTTTTGATTAATGTGAAGAAACACAGAATGAACTGGTTTAGACACGTATCTCGATCGTCTGGCCTAGCAAAGACCATTCGGCTAAGAACTGTGGAAGGAAGGAGAAGAAGAGAGTAGGCTGAGAATGAGATGGGAAGATGGTATAGATAAGACAAGGTAATATAAAAGAGACTTCATAAGCAATGTAATATTTTAAAATTAATTTTAAAATGCAGTTTGCATATCTATATTTTCATAAAACTGATATCAACTTTATTAAAATGTATGATCTATAAATTGTAAACATTTGGTTCCCTACATCAGAACGGTAATACTTACATTTCCATTTTTGAACAAGTCCCATAAACTATAGATCACAAGGAACATTTAATAAGAAACAGGAAGTTCAAAGACTAATGCTCAATGGAGAACTCGAGAACATACTTTTCAAAGTAACCATATGTCCGACCAAAAGCAAAAAAAAAAAACAATACAGAAAATAAAAGCCCACAAGAAGGAGATGAAGCAATAAAACGCACAAAGTCTCAAAGAAAAATAAATTATAACGGAGAAAGACTTCTAATAGCCTGCTAATTGTCAACCACAAATTCTGAAGAAAAAAAAACAAAAAACGTTTTGCTAACGGGAAAGCATTGTCGTGACTGACGGACACGGATATGAAGGTAACAGTAAAGTGGCGTCACACAGGATAAGGAAAAACAGTGCAATATTTTTTTTATTTATTTAAAACGTATTTGTCCTTGTCTAAGCTGTTACAGCTGTCATACAGAAAGTAGGCAGTAAGTGACGTTGAAATATCCCTTTGTTGAAACGTTTAAGAGACTCGACCAGAGAGCATTTCTCTGCTATTTGTCTTTCTCTCATTTACCTGTAGGCTGAAGTGAACATAATGAATAGAGCATGACATTAATGTCAGTGATGACATCAGCCTAGTCGAGCTCGTTCTGGTCACGATGTCACATGTGGCTTCATTGTCTTATGTTCTATAACAATGTATCTTTAAAGTTATGTTTCTTAAATCTCCTGTTAACTTCTTTCATGCCACTGTTTGTCCAACCTGGTAACGTTAGCTTCTTATATAATTGATTTAAATAAGACCCACTTTGCACTCACACAACGACGTTTCGGCAAAATCCTTCATCGTATTTAAAACAACAAATATACAAAGATCAACACGATACGCGAATTCTATTCTATAATAAACAAAGAAATATCAAAACAAACGTGTGTAGAATTTCTTTGTTTATATTTCACAAATACACAAATGTGTTTTATTTCTTTGTTTATTTTATAATAGTATTTGCCTGTAATGTTGATCTTTATATATTTGTTTTTTTTTTTTGTACCTGATGAAGGATTTTGCCGAAGCGTTGTTTGTATCGTCAATCTAATATAATTTAGCTGCTTGATACAGTTGTATTTTTATGTTACACGTTCTCTGCAGCTCAACTCACAGCCCCGCGTGGTATTTAATATTTTTGTGTGTGCTTATTTCTAACTATTGCTCAAATTATTTGCCAGGTAAATCAGGTACATGCACAAAATAATCAATACTCACCAGATTCCTGGTGTTTTCAGGCAATACTTTCTCTAGAACGTTCGTTCGTCTGTCACTGTAATGATATACAATATATATTCCAAGACTAGTACATCTTATTCTCATAGTTTGTTGATGTTACCTACCCAACAATAATTATCTGTGTTGTCTAACGTTTGAATGTTGTCCTACATTGATCACAATAGAATCAAAAGGAAAGAGCGCGCTCTCATTGGTAGAATATTAATCATAAAATGATATCAGCGTCATCTGCAGACACTAGAATCAATAACAATTAATTACATCATTTCAATTTGTTGAAATTTGTCAGACCCTGAAAGTAACTATATTAATTGACATATATTAGATAGAAGTAAAGAACCAAGAAGACAATTAAGGAACACCTTCGCAGCAGAATATATAGAGAACCACTCAGTTAAATGGTTTTATCATCATCACCAAGTACCGGGCCTACTGGCGCAGGTGATTATGTCTCTCCACAACTTTCGATCTCGACAGCTATTTATCATTTCTGTTGTTGACCTTCTGCCAAGCCATTCTCTTAAGCTGTCTGGTATTTTCTCTCTTTGCTTCCCTCTATCTCTTCGTTCCTCAATTCTTCCAGGTGTTACAATATATTTCAGTTGTTCTCTTCTCATTACAAGGCCAACAAAATTTAGATTGTTTCTTCCTAATATTGAAAATTAACTCTCTTTTTGCTTTGACCTCCTTCAGAACATTTTCATTACTCTTCTTAGCTAGTCATGGTATTCTCAACATTCTTCTGTAAAACCACATTTCTACAGACTCCGGTGATTTTCTTGTCTGTTGTCCTATTGTCCATGATTCACATCCATATGTTAAGACTGGCTCTACATAACATTTAAAAACTCTTTTTCTTGTTTCTGTTGTCAAAAATGGAATGCATAGTATCTTCCTCATTTTCTGGAAAGCCGCTTTGCCTGAGCCATTCTGCATCTCACCTCTTTTGTACATCTTCCGTGTGAGGTTAACAAAGTTCCCAAATATTTAAATTCATTTACCTGTTTTAATATTGTTCGACTTGTCTTTATTCTGCACTGAGGTGATGTCTTTTTCTATGTTGTTGCCACTACATCTGTTTTTTCTATTAAGGCTGCGTCCTTTATTTTTGCTTTCTTTCACTATAATGTCCAACATTTCTTGTAACTCATTTTCACCTTTAGCGATTAATACTGTACCATCAGCATACCTTAGATTAACTGGTTAACAGACTGGCGATAAATGGTTTAGTAACATCACAAAACAGAAAGACTCAACATAGTCCACGCTGCTATTTAAAACGTCATTAGAACAGCAAGAGAAGGAGTGAAAGTTGTATAAAAGATTAAAAAATGAATACTACAAACACACGGGAATGACGATCCGAGTACTGTGGAGTTGTCCAATGTAACGAAAATGATCTGCCGACTAAACTAAACCATCCTATTTCCTCCCACTGAGGAAACTGTAATTCGCTTTTCGCTTTTCAAAACACAATACATTATCCACCTTTCAGTTTTGGAGATCATTCACAACCAAGCTTTTCTTCACATTCCTACAGTCTCATAAATTTTAGTTCATTCATGTCAGCATCGAGGAGCCGCGATAGCTCAGTGGTTAGTGAACTGGACTACAAAGGACAAGGAGTAGGGTTCGATCCTAACCGACGGCTTCCGGGTTCACCCAGCCTTAAATGGTTACCTGATTTTTTTCTGGGAAAGTAAAACAGCACGGGCATAATACCGACCACATTACCCCAAAAATCATGTGCTGAAGGTCTGTAAAAATATAGGGTCACTAACACCATATTTCCCTATACGCCACTTGGCGTGACGGGGGTACTTTACTTTTTTTTTTACATGTCAGTATCAGGGAGCCGCGATAGTTCAGTGGTTAGTGAACTGGGCTACAAAGGACTAGAGGTCGGGTTCGATCCTAATCGACGGTTTCCGGGTTTACCTAGTCTTAAATGGGTACAAAATTTTTTTTTCTGGGAAAGTAAACCGGCACGGCCGTAATACCGACCACATCACCCCAAAAATCATGTGCTGAAGGTATATAAAAATTGTGTTCACGAACACCGTATTCCCTATACGCCACGTGGCGTGACGGAGATCTTTTATTTTAATATGTCAGCATCAAATAACGATAATTACATGTTTTCAAGAAAGAGTTTTCAGTCTGGAGGCAAGACAACGGCCTTTGAACAGGACAGTCACGGGTTCGAATCCCATTGCAGGAAGTGGAATTTTTCAATTGAAATTTCTTCGTGGCTTTACCCCTACACCTCCAACCCCTATTTTTTTTTTTACCCAAACCAGTTTCAAGGTAGTGGCTAATACTAAAGTCTAACTCTCTCGGATAAAGGCAAAATACACGAGATTCCTTGTGAACTCTGTGCACACGTTAAAGAATCATTTAGAGTTAAAAGCCGAAAAGCGTAGGTCAAAATGACGGTTTCCAGGTAAACATATTTTAAATAAATACAAATCGACCTTTGCTGAAGACTGATGATTCGGGCCGAATGCGCAGGATCGCAGCTTGCCGTAGAGTAGCGACACAGCGCATTTACGCCCACTTAGCTGTTGAAAGCTACAGAAAATGAATAAGACATCATCTCAAGATATAACTAATGCCAATTATCAAAACACCTTCTATGGTATTACTATCAGTGAGCAATGGACCACAAGGTGTCACGCACAGCATAAAGCAAGGAAAGAAAATGTATCCACCATTTATATCAATGAAGTTGGCACGACACTTCTCTCACTGCTCTAGTATCCATTTATCCAGGAGAGTAGATACAGTATAGTAGGTCCTTAACGCTTTTCGTACGTTTAGCCGCACAGTGCGTCACTCTCAAACTGATTAGTGTAAACTGTCATCAAGCCATATTTGTTTTTATAAGCATTGTATTATCTTGGTATTGGTGAAATATAATTTCTTATTTAATTATCTAAATATTCAGATATTCTATATTAAGTGTTAGATAAATATAAACCCGTAGGTTGATATTTAAAACCATGAAAAATGTTATCTCTGAAATCTCTACCGCTGGATTAATAAAAACCTTCAGTACTGAAAGAGTTAAGGTGTGAGGTGACCATATTTCCTGCCAATCATGCCATACCAATCCATATTAAACGTTTTGAACCATGCTATACGATTACAATGCTGGCAGAGTGTTATTTACTTGTGTACAAATAGGTGGCGATAGATCTACAGTCACTGCCTCATTCTTCACTGCTGAACTTTAAAGCGTTGAAAATAAACATTTAAAGGTATTGAGCAGCTAAACTAACAAGAGACAAGACAAACGACAACGTTTTGGCAAAAGCCTTCATCGGGTATAACATTCAAACTATACAGATTAAACATAAAAAATACGAGTCAGAATGCACAACAACATACACCTAAAAAAGTGTCGAAAAATACACTTTAAGTCGTTATTATGTAGGCTCAACTTTTACAATGGAAAAAAGATTCAAAGAAAGAAATAAAGAAATGAGGAAGGAGGGAATGTCAGAAAAAAGGCACAAAACAAAAGAAAGGCATAAAATTGTAAATAGAAAATAATGAAAAAAATATACGAAAAAGAAAGAAGACAAAATATAGAACAAGAAAAAGAATGCAAGAAACAAATACTTACATCTGAAACTATTCACGGTTAGTAGGAAAACAACACGCCGCAATAGAGGATAATTATGACTTTGTTTACGTACCTTTGTAAATGAAACGAAGCTCAAGTTTGCAAGCTGGTGCAGCTGTGAAGTCACTGCAATTAATGACCACTGCCGCATGCATCGGTTATTAAAATCTCCCAGCTTTAATTTAGCCTGGTTTATTTTTATAATTAGCTGGAAAAGGGAGGGTAGTACTTGGGGCATCACGAGGTATGTAGATTCTAAATTGGGACTCGATGATACTTTAAAGCAATCTCAGATATATATATATATATATATCCTTACAGTATAGCGACAGAAGAAAATAAAAACTACAGAGATACAAATGCTATAGTAAGGTTTTGGTCATCTATTATTTAGATCGAATTACAAATGATACAGTTTACAAAAGGATACAACAAGCAATCAGAGTTTTGATGAGCGGTTGACAATTGTGAAGAAACGCAAAATGGAATCCTTTCCTTGCCTACACATCTTGATCATCTGGCCTAGCAAAGACCATTCTGAAATGAACTGTGAAAAGGAGAAGATGAGATAGAGACTATGGGATGAAATATATATATATATATAGATTATATATATAACTTTGATAACAATTTTTAAAAAAAATTTTTAATGTAAAACATAAAAGCTATTTTGTGCTTAATATCTTATGCAACAAATCTATGTCAATAGAAATGAGAAAGAGAGTTCTGTTCTTCGGTGCTATATAGAACCACTTCTGACCTATGAGAAGTGAATCATGGACAGTTGACAAATTAAAGAAAAGACGGTTAGAGACCACAGAGATGGGATTTCTCAGAAGAATGTTGAAAGTTCCCTGGACAGATAAAAAGACCAATGAGGAAGTTCTCAAAGAGGCCAACACAAAAAGGCAGCTCCTAAAAAAACGTCAGAAAGAAACAATCAACATTTTTCGGGCACATCATGAGAAGAGGAAAGTTGGAATACTTGGTTATATCTATCTATTGTCCTTTCGAGCCGAAGACGGCACATAGGGCAGAACAACAATCTCAAAAACAGAAACCTTGCGTGCCAAAATGATACATATTGCAGAGATCACTGCTTCTAAAGTCTATGGTTCTGTTTCCATAACAATGTTTTTTACAATGACAGCTTGTCAAGCTATCGATCAACTTCCTTAGTCGCATCTTACAACATGCCTGGAAGGTCTCAGTGTCACTATTCTTTACTTCCCACATAATGAGGCCCCGGTAACACACGGCAGTTACTTGGTTACAACGGGCAAAATACAAGGAAAGAGATATCGCGGACGACAAACAGAGAAAATACTAGATAGCTTGGTGTCATGGCATGGCAAACAGTCAACAACAGAACTCATGCGATGCACTGTGGATAGAAGATTGTGGAAGGACATGATCGCCTACGCTAACCGGTATGACACATGATGATGATGATTTTGTGCTTGACTCTAATATTTCCAAAATACTTCATGCCTGTCTACAAAAAGTTATATGAGTTTTTTAGTAATAATTTTATAAGACGTCGATTCAGTTTAAATGGTTATAATAGAAAGTAACTTAACAGCTGGATGTATATGTTGCTTTCCGCGCAAACTTTTAGAAAATAAACTTCAAAATTCTACCCGTTTTCTGGCCCTTTGAGAAAAGCTATAGCAGTTATTACATATTTCTTGCACTGGTCAAAGTCGGAGGACAATAACTATGGTTTTATTTACACAGGCAATGACTTTTAATCCCGTGTGTTACCGGGGCCTCATTATGAGGGAGGTAATGAATAGTGACATTGTGACCTTCCAGGCATGTCGTAAGAGGCGATTAAGGAGGTTGATCGATGGCTTGACAAGCTGTCGTTGTAAAAAGTATTGTTATGGAAACAGTGCCATAGATTTTAGAGCAGTGATCTCTGCAATATGTGCTATTTTGGCATGCAAGGTTTCTGTTTTTGAGATTGTGGTTCTGCCCTATGTGCCGTCTTCAACTCGAAAGGACAATAGATAGATAGATAGATAGATAGATAGATAGATAGATAGATAGATAGATAGATAGATAGATAGATAGATAGATAGATAGATAGATAGATAGATAGATAGATAGATAGATAGATGGATGGATGGATGGATGGATGGATGGATGGATGGATGGATGGATGGATGGATGGATGGATGGATGGATGGATGGATGGATGGATGGATGGATGGATGGATAGATAGATAGATAGAAGGATGGATGGATGGATGGATGGATGGATGGATGGATGGATGGATGGATGGATAGATGGATGGATGGATGGATGGTTGGATGGATGGATGGATGGATGGATGGATGGATGGATGGATGGTTGGATGGATGGATGGATGGATGGATGGATGGATGGATGGATGGATGGATGGATGGATGGATCGATAGATAGATAGATAGATAGATAGATAGATAGATAGATAGATAGATAGATAGATAGATAGATAGATAGATAGATAGATAGATAGATAGATAGATAGATAGATAGATAGATAGATAGATAGATAGATAGATAGATAGATAGATAGATAGATAGATAGATAGATAGATAGATAGATAGATAGATAGATAGATAGATAGATAGATAGATAGATAGATAGATAGATAGATAGATAGATAGATAGATAGATAGATAGATAGATAGATAGATTAGATAGATAGAATGACTTTTATGTCTTTCCTATAGATCTATCGGCGGCTACTGAAATCCAGCTGCAACGGCTGGCCAATGCAATAAAATCGTCTGTAAGAAAACAACAGCAGCAGAGCTTTTAAGAAAAATGGAAATGTGTAACAAAAAGAAATAGGTAGTCCTGACATGGAAAGTGTTTGTTCCATGCTACATGTTCTCGCTCCGCCTCTGAATGTGCATTAATACTCACATCGATCACTAGCACTTATTCCATCTAGACAACTGTCTATTTTAACTTATATGCAGCTGCGCTGAAATGACAGCAATTATGAGAAGTTGTAAATTATCAAATTGTTCGACCATCTGTTGCCTCTCCTAATAAAACAAATGCTCACTACAATAAATGACTTCATTACTTGGATTTTAATTAGACGCCTGCCCTGTTTTAGAGATTTTTTTTATTGGTAACAAATCGTAGCCACGAATATTGCCATCTAATTAATTATTGATCTCCTAATTAAACACAAATATTTTTTTTTTTATTTAAAGTATGAAAAATGTAGGTGTAAATAAATCTATGTAATCGTCACGTCAATCGTCAACCACTAATATCTTCAGTAATCAATAAAAGACGATGGTTATATGTTGGTTATGTGATGAGGAGAGATGATAACCGAATAGAAAAGCAGGCCCTCATGTGGGAAACAACAGGTAAGAGGAAAAGAGGTCGATCCAGAGAAACACTGAGAAGAACATTGATCAGAGAGGCAAGAGCAGCAGGGATCGGCTACCTCATTTAGATAGAGTTGCTTGCACAGAACTCAGACAAATGGTCAGATTTTTATAAAAGATGTTTACAAGGATTGAAAACTGCTAGAATACAAATGTAGATAAGAGAAAGAGTATCTGGGTCTCTGCCCTACGGGCCGGCCACGGTTCGAAAGGTCAATAGAAAGATGTAATTGTCATGTACTTGTTTGTCGTCTTGTTATACTAACTAGAGCTTGCGGCCACAAATGGTTATAATAATTTTGTACCTTTTTTTTTCATTTTTCACCCACATTTCTACTTTTTGTGCTTGTTTATTTCTTTTTTTTTTTTTTTTTTTTTTTTCTAATTACTAAAGTAGTAAAGTTGTAATATACAATGTTATATTTATTTGTCCAAGATCAGTAAAATGATTTGACATTATAGTGCTGGGAAGCACAATAAAAGAGTTTTAACCTCAACACCAAGGATATAAAAATAAGGGTCGCAATAAAAAAGTCAAAAGCTTATCCGTTGTGGACTATTCAGGTAAATGTATTAAAACCGCCCAACCATTTTAAGGGGTCTATGCAAAGAAATAGGAGCCACGATAGCTCAGGGGTTAGTGAACTGGACTACAAAAGACAAGAGGTAGGGTTCGATCCGAACCTACGGTTTCCGGTTCACCCAGACTTTAATGGGTACCGGATTTTTTTTCTGGGAAAGTAAAGCGGCACGGGCGTAATACCGACCACATTACCCCAAAAATCATGTGCTGAAGGTCTGTAAAATTTATGGTCACTAACACCATATTCCTTATACACCACTTGGCGTGACGAGGGTACTTTACTCTACTTACTAAGACAAATCAATGCAAATAAATGCATACAAATGCGAAGCGGCAGTAAAGCTAAATGTGAAGGACGATTGGAAAAAAAAAAAGAAACAAAAATAGTGTATGGTTAAAGCTTTACGTAGTTGATAATTTAAAATAAAATTAATATCACTCACGTAAAGCTTTACGTAGTTGATAATTTAAAATAAAATTAATATTACTCATGTAAAGCTTTACCCACACCATTTTTCTATTTTTTTTATTCTCCTCTAACCATTTTGAATATCCGGGAATGATAATAACTTCAGGCAGTTGAAGTATCATGAAGTGAGGGTGTTGAATAGTTAATGCAAACAAAAGGAAAAGGATATTCCAGTTGTTTACAATGAACGATGATATCGTATGACAAGGAACAGATGGTTGTGTTCACTTTCTGTGCGGTTTCGCCTTATGTCTTTTGGTGTGGGCTGCGACTGCTATGACGAAGACTACAGCTACCTTTCTTTGTTTAAGAGATGAGGTAGTAATTCGGATGATACCACTGGCACGGGAGGTCGAGCAATTATGGATTTTAATTCGTAGTGCAGTGATACCGGGGCCTTTCATAACCGTAACCATAACCATAAAAGGAAAGGCTATATGACAACAGCCAGAAAGAAACCACGGGCAATATGGGCCCAACAGACCTAACCGGCATACACCCTAAGAGAAAGACAACTCCAACGTTAAACAAATATCCAGCCTTCCGAAGACAGAGTGTGTCAGCCACGGCGCAGATTTAGGGGACAAATTAGGGCACATATATACGAGTACCGATCATACGAACAGCTCATCGTGTGTCTTAACGTTGATCATATACTCCCATCGTGGATCAGGACAAAAAAAATCATGTTCGCATATTTATTTCATTTGAAAGCTGAATAATAATATTAATAATAATTATAGTATAATAATAATAACAATAATAATATTAAGAAGAATGAGAAGAAGGTTACGTCAAAGACTACATTTCAAAGAATGAAAAAAAAATATTTCTGGAACATTCATGTAAACACAATCTCACTATTATTATTGGAGCTAGTCCCGAAATATGGGACTGAATCCAGAATAATCGGACAGCAGAAAATCGTTGGTGGCAAGTAATAAAAAAAAAAAAAAAAAAAAAAAAAAATCTCAGTATACATATTAAATAAATGTGGTGACGGCACACAGCCTTGCCTTACACCTAATTCCTTAATCTTAATTTCTTTCAAATCAAATATTCAACGACCTTCACTTTTCTGTATTTTCTGTTAATTATTCTTGACACACAAAAAGGTTCATGACTTCAACAAGTGATGAAGTGTTTAACGGGATCTTGATTTATTGCTTAGGGAAAGCACGCAGCTATCTTGTTTTAATCCATCTCATGTAGGTTTAAGGAGTCTAGTCAGTTTAAAGTTACACCCTAGACTACCTGTGCTAAACATAACGGTCATTTTAAATTACATGCCAAACATTATGGTAATTTTTAATTACATGTTAAACATAACGGTCATTTAAAATTACATGCTAAACATAACGGTCATTTTAAATTACATGTTAAACATAACGGTCATTTTAAATAATGTAACTAATTTATATGTAGATATAAGTTATGAGTACCGCGAGCATTTGTCTTGATACATGAACTGTCACTATCATCATCAAATCATACGTCTACATGGAACATTTGTCTTGATAAATATATTTGCCTTATGACAAAATTTCATTTCTTTCAACCAACCTTTACTGTCTATTACTCATGTCATTTCTCCCGTTCTTGGTTTCTGTCGCATTTTTATGTTCCCCTTATTGTTTTTCACCTTTCTTAGAAACATTATTGAGCAATGATTAATTAGTATTTCTTCGGGCTTGTATAATAATAATTTTAATAATAATAATTGTAATAATAATAATTGTAATAATAATAATTTTAATAATAATAATTTTAATAATAATAATTTTAATAATAATAATAATAATAATTTTGTTAATAATAATTTTAATAATAATAATTTTAATAATAATAATTGTCGCCTAGAGCAGGCTATTATGATGACAACAATTTCAAACTTGTGTTGATGAAACACATTTGTGTATGAAGGTGACTGTACTATTGACTATAAACAATGTTATATTACATATGAGACATGTTTGATGAGGGCTGATCTCATATTTTTGCAGTATTCTTTTTAACAGTACATTTTATTCCCACAACATCGTTTTGGTGTTTCCCTACATAACCCACCTTACATAATGATGTTCATTATCAAGTACATTTCTGCCGGCGTTAAAATATTAATGTCTCTCCACAACATTTTGTATGTACAACTATTCTGCAACTCAGTTGCTATTTTCCTAATAAAACAAAATATGTACAACTGTTTCGCAACTCAGTTGCTATCTTCCTAATAAAACAAAATATGTACAACTGTTTCGCAACTCAGTTGCTATCTTCCTAATAAACAAAATATGTACAACTGTTTCGCAACTCTGTTGCTATCTTCCTAATAAAACAAAATATGTACTACTGTTTTACAACTTTGTTGCTGTAATCATAATAAAACAAAATATGTACAACTGTTCTGCAACTCAGTTGCTATCTTCCTAATAAAACAAAATATGTACAACTGTTTTACAACTTTGTTGCTATAATCATAATAAAACAAAATATGTACAACTGTTTTACAACTTTGTTGCTATCTTCCTAATAAAACAAAACTTCTAAACAGTTTGATATGCTTTTCTTTTCTGAATTATTCATGTTCTCATAATATTTTCAAGGTACTCCCTTCATTAAGCGGCCCAAAAAATTGTGACTGTATCCCCCCCCCCCCCCATGTATCTATTCCTGTAAGGAAATAGAATCTCATGTGTTCACACGCCACAACAGTTTTATTGTTATGTAATATTTAATAACCCACTGATTTTATATGGCCATTTTTGTGGCTAGTTAGTTCAGCAATATAAACAAGGGACTCATCATAACAATATAATTGGATCAATTAATAAAATAGTTGGCAATAAACAAATAAAAATGGGAGAAATACCTCTACTAGACGTACAATCTTACATATATCTGGGCAGTAATATAGACAAAGAGGGAGGAACAGAAAATGATACCAAAATAAGGTTATCAAAAGCAAGATGAGCAGTCGTTGCACTGGGAAACATATGGAAGTCCAAAGAAATTAGGTTAAATACAAAAATTAAAATGTTCAATTCCAATGTTAAGTCAGTCTTATTATATGGCTGTGAAACATGGAGAACAATAAAAATGACAATCACGAAGATACAGACTTTCATTAATGGGTGCTTACGCAGAATAAAAGGATGGAGATTGCAGGACAAAATCACTAACATAGAATTATGGAAACGTACCAATCAAATACTAGTGGATAAAGAGCTACAGCGAAGACGATGGAGCTGGATATGACACACATTGCGGAAGCCAACTGAGAGTATTATACAACAGGCCCGTTTTTTGGAATCCCCAAAGAAAAAGACAAAGAGGAAGACCAAGATATTCCTGGAGAAGACAGATGAAAGCAGAGTTGAAGATGATGGGGAAGACATGGAATAATCTTAAAAGAATGGCAAAAAACAGAACGGCTTGGAAAGTGTTTGTTGAAGACATGTGCTTCGCAAGAAGCTGAAAGGTAGAAAGAAGAATGAATTAATAAAATAATAACCATATATCACTACAACAACAACAACAACAACAACATATCACTAATGTTGATTATTAAAGAAAAATGTTTTTTTAAATAATTGAGAATTATTAAAATTATAGCAATACTTGTCATTTTCTTTCACTGATCTATCACCTCCGATGTTTCTCTCCATAATAATATTTATTTATTATTATGTGTCACCAGCCATTGTGACAAACCACTGGAAATTACTATTCGTGCTGTTTCGTCCTATTTATTCAGTCCTACCCTATCCGGAAGATACTTGTCTTAATAGGAAAATACAGATATACAATTTATTCCCCAGTTGTGATTGTTAACCCTATGCTACAATCATGAGTGCACCGGCGTGAAAGACATCGTAAATGATAGCTATTATTCGATATATTAGTTGGTCGTGTGCTCTAACATTTGGTTTCTCGTGGCAAGGCGCTGTACCAAGGAGTACGGCTTTGGACCACCTATTGTTTTCTTTTTGTTTTTTTTTTCTTTCCGTTGATTATCTGAGATTTTTCTGAGTGCTGTAAACATACCTCTTCCTCCGATGAATCATTATTCGCTCATTTATTTAACATCCTTTAGGAATTTCCCATTTAACTGCTCACAGCATCTTCTTTACCATTAGATATTACCTGTAGCACATAATTTTCTTTTTCGGATAATGTATTTCACTTAAATCTTCTTTAAAATAGTTGATAGGTTTACTGAAGTTTTTGCTGCACTGCAAGGAATTTAACGATGATTTCCCTTTGTTTGATGGAAAATGTACAATTGAAATAAACAAAAGAATAGGTATGGCAAAAAGTAATTGTAATGACATGAAAAGTAGACTAAGATTAAAACAAATAACACCAGGGCTAAAACTAAGAATAGCAAAATGTTACATCTTCTCAATATTCTTGTGTGATGCAGAAACATGGACATTAGACAAGAAAACAGAACGGAAAATTGAAGCCTTTGAAATGTGGATTTATAGAAGAATAGGTAGAATTGGATGGAAAGAAAAGAAAACAAACGATGAAGTTTTAAAACAACTAAAAATGAAAAGAAATATATTAAATACAATTAGAACAAGACAAATGACACTTTTGGGGCATGTAAATGGACACAACAGCCTAATAAAAGTAATATCGGAATGGAAAATATAAGGTAAAAGAGGCAGAGGCAGACCAAGACTAACATGGACGAGTAACATCAAAAGATAGACAAGTCAGCCTATGACAATCTGCACCATCAAAGCAAGAGACAGAGTGGAATGGCGCTCCATGGTAGCCAACCTTCGATGCGGAGACGGCACTCAATGATGAAAATGATCCCTTTGTTTATTAATAGTTGTCACCGCTAATTTTTAGTATAGTCATCATCATCATGTGCCATACTGGCTGGCGTAGCCGATCATGTTCTTCTCCGGTTTTCTATCCATAGCGCATTTTTTTTTACCAATTTCTTGTGTCTGATTTTTTTTCATAGCATGATACCAAGCCGACGTTCCGAAAGAGGCCAAGCAAAAAGAGAACTATCTCCAATATTAGGAAAAAACAATCATCATTTTTTGGCCATGTAATGAGAAGATAACCGCTGGAATATATTGTAACAACTGGGAATATGGAGGGATGAAGAGATAGATGGAAGCAAAGAGAAAAGATACCAGACAGCTTAAAAGAACGTCTTGGCAGAAGGTCATAAATTATAAATAACTGTCGTGATCGAAAGTTGTGGAGAGACATGATCACCTACGCCAGCAGGCTTGGTACTTGATAACGATGATGATTCAGCACCCACTGGTCCTGGTTACTCTAGAACATGTCGTTTAGTTATTCTTAATTTCGTTCTTCGTTTCTGTGTTCGAGTTTTCTGAAGAAATCCGCATGTAGATCGATATCTCATGGTTTCGTTTCTCTTTGTAAACTTGTCACCATACTTTGTAGCCATGTGCGTTACACCCCACAGCAGGCTCTTTACTACTAGCTTTACCGCAGCACTTTATTTATTTGCCTGCTCCCTATCTAGTATCTTCTCTCCTTTGTTGTCCACAATCTCTCTTTCCCTGTATTTTGACAATAGTACCAATGTATTCCAACTTTCATCTTCTCATTATGTGCCTGAAAAAATGTCGATTGTTCCTTTTTTTAAAGGTTTTTTAGGAGCTCCCTTTGTTGTATTGGTTTATATAAGAATTCCCTCGTTGGTCTTTTTATTTGTCCAGGGAACTCTCAATATTCTTTTGAGAAATCATATCTTTTTTCTTTAATCGTCTTTTATATTGTTTGCCTACTGTCCATGATACGCTTCCACGGGTCAGAATTGGGTCAATATAGCATATGAGTGTTGTTGTTATAATAAAAAAGGTAAACAACAATGGTGCTGTAACAGCTTTACGGCTATAAAAAGCGAGCCTAAACTTTCCTACGTTGCGGCCTGAAAGGTAGCCCTCTGCTGGGACGGAGACAATGCAGAGACAACATGCAAACAAAATTTAGAGAACAAAACTTAAGAAAAACTATAGTTAAAAAAATAGAAAAAGAAATGAAGTTAAAAATTGAAGAGCACTTATAGCAATAAAAAGAGAAGATCGTGTGTACCGGATTGAAGGATTAAACCACGTGAACCAGCCTAGACGATTAGACGGACAAGGCAATTTGGTGTCTCACAATTAAAGACTGAGGGAAGGTGGAGAGAGAGACTCGAGGATGTTGCTTGTCCTTGCATCATTGAACTGCAGACAGATTGAGGTGCTCCGATTTTGTCATCAAAACATTCATCATCACCCAGCGGTTGTTTCAGTTCGGTGTTGGTTGAGAATTCCTCTAGAATATCCTTTTGTTTCAGTTCGGTGTTGGTTGAGAATTCCTCTAGAATATCCTTTTGTTTCAGTTCGGTGTTGGTTGAGAATTCCTCTAGAATATCCTTTTGTTTCAGTTCGGTGTTGGTTGAGAATTCCTCTAGAATATCCTTTTGTTTCAGTTCGGTGTTGGTTGAGAATTCCTCTAGAATATCCTTTTGTTTCAGTTCGGTGTTGGTTGAGAATTCCTCTAGAATATCCTTTTGTTCATGCACTACCAATCTTCAATCCTAGGTCATGTAGTCCTAGGAAGTTTATATATATATATATACATGAAGACATACCGCAATACACAATAAAGACAAGTGGAACAATATTAAAACAGGTAAATGGATTTAAATATCTGGAAACAATGTTAACCTCAGATGGTAGATGTACAATGGAGGTGAAATGCAGAATGGCTCAGGCAAAAGCAGCTTTCCAAAATATGAGGAAGATACTGTGCAATCCATTTTTGACAATAAAAACAGCAGAATGAGTTCTTAAATGTTAGGCAGAGCCTGTCTTAACATATGGATGTGAATCATGAATAATAGGACAACAGACAAGAAAAAAGCCGGTAGTTGTAGAAATGTGGTTTTACAGAAGAATGCTGAGAATACCATGGACAGCTAAGAAGAGTAATGAAAACGTTCTGAAAGAGGCTAAATAAAAAAAGAGAGCTAATTTCCAATTTTAGGAAGAAACAATCATCATTTGTTGACATGTAATGAAAAGAGAACAGCTGGAATATATTGCCGTAACTAGGAAAGTTGAGGGACGAAGAGATAGAGGGAAGCAAAGAGAAAAGATACCAGAAAGCTTAAGAGAATGGCTTGGCAGAAGGTCAACAACTGAAATGATAAATAACTGTCGTGATCGAAAGTTGTAGAGAAACATGATCACCTACGCCAGCAGGAATGGTACTTGATGATAATATATATATATATATTTATATGTACTTTTTGACCCAGACAACGACGTCGGAATGACTTTCTTAGGCGCCAAGCTTGTCTTTCCTCTTCGGTCTTTATTCGTGTGATTAATTTGGATAGTCTTTTACATAAGTCACAGCGGAGAAAAGTATTATCTTCATAAGTTCTGATTCATGAATTCTTGGATAACACATGAAAACTGTTGTAAGTATTTTACTAATGCTGAATTGTACGAGCAGTAACATAAATTCTCATCGTACGTTAGTTAATATGACATGTTCACACAGAATAACAGCAAGAAAAATAATAACCACAAATCTTTTATTTTGCTCAACTTTTTTTCAACAATATTATCAATTATATACATTAACATTATAATCCAGACTCTTATAAATTAACAAACAAATATCATTAATCTATCTATATCTAGATCTGAGTAGTGGTGACACGATAAATTATTCCCAAAATTGCTGTAGCCCAGCAAAATATGCCTCCCACGATGGTCAAAATAAACGAATAACCGTAAGTGTAGCCGTCTTCCCTGAATTCCTCAAGGTCACCGCTTTGTGTGAACAAAATAACTCCCACTATATTCGAGACAGCTGTGACAAGAAAGAAATGAAATTATATTATTTATAATTCACTGCTCATAAGACAGTGTGTATGTAACTGACACCACTACAATATCGTTGTGTATGATATTCAGGTACAATACATTTTATTACATAGATTCACTTATATAAAATTATCATGATAATATATATATATATATATATATATATATATATATATATATAGTAGCATGACAATGGAGGTGATGGCAGTGACCAAGGCATTCAAATGGTTAGAGTCACAAGACAGCACCAACGCATGTATACTGAGTGATTCGATGAGCATGATAAAGAAAAATTGAGGCGGGCTCAGTACGCATGCAATGGGTAGAGTCGTTGCAGAAATCCAAAGTACGTAAGGTCACCTTCGTCTTTGTCTCTGGACATGCGGGAGTACGGGGAAATGAAAGGGCGGACAGGTTGGCTAGCTGCGCTGTCGTTGAAGGCGGGCAACCAATGGATCGGGCGGACATCATCAATGCCCTTCGAGAAGTGGGAAGAGCGCAGGACTTCGACAAACACAAATCCACGTCACTTCTTTGGATGATGGAAATGGGAGTTAAGGTTGGCACAGCCAGAAATGAGAAACTTAGTGGCCGTGTAAGAAGACTTACCAACCAACATAGAACTGGAGTCGTCAGTCGCTCGACACTGCGGGAATTGCTGAGGAGGTTATCTGAGCACCTATGGACATGTTCGGAGTGCAATGATAATGACCCGCAAATAACTCAATAACTCAATAACTTATATAAAAAGAAAGCAGAAGTAAAGTTTTTCTTTTTAATCCTCTAAACTCAGGTCGGAGCATAGAGCACTCACAATGAGATACCCTACCCCCAAATCCGGTTTGGAGCAAGTATGGACAACTCTCGCCAATACTTGCCAGTCTCTTTCATTTCATCAAGTATGGGCCGTCGTCATATCCCCAATGGCCTGCTTCTTCTTTGTTTATCAGGTGGTGTCCATGTTTAATGTTAGGTACGGATGCCTGGTCGTTTCATTCGTAGATCGTGGCCTTGCCATTTCCAACATATTTTGTTTTCATTTTTTGAGTATAGTCTGATCTTCTGGCAATTTCTTTGTTCGTAATGTCTTGATCCCAACGAATGTTTAGAATCTTAAGACAGCGACCTTCAAATCCTCTTAGATGACTTTCTATCTTCTTCTTCTTTCCTTCCTCATTTGCCTTTCAGCGTCGAGGGGAGATATAATTTGCAGTCTTTTGCTCTTCTGTTCGCCTCTGCTGCTGTTATGTTTATAATTGTCTCTTCCTAATATTGAAAATTAGTTCTTTTTTTTTGCTTTGTCCTCTTTCAGAACGTTTTCATTACTCTTCTTAGCTGTCCATGGTATTCTCAACATTCTTCTGTAAAACCACATTTCTACAGACTTTAGGATATACTCGTACACAAATTCACTCGTCGATATTATTTCTTTATAAATGGTCTCTACTTGAGTCTCGCTTACCTACATCCACAGATAAGTTTGGCATGTCACTGCTAGATAGCCATTTTATTTGCATTGATTGTGCCAAGCAAATTTTAATGTTCTGTTCTTATCTTGTTTTTTTCTCTTGAAGTAGCCAACATTTGGAGTAGATCTACCTTGTTGCAAGAGAAGTTAACTCTGACGAAAGTGGAGTAACCAATAATGAAAGAACAATTATACCTTCTGTTCATCTATGTTTGCATTCGAACTTTAGGTTGACCTTTAATTTGATAATTTACGACATTAAGATTGCGTCAATTTACGCTTTGTAAAATAGTCCCTTAAATTATTGCACAATTATCATAATTATAAGTACATCATAATATCATAGTTATTTGCTTTGTAAATTAGAAAAAAAATATTGTTTTGCCGCTAATTAACATTTCATATAGTTCTGTTCAAGTTTTTGAAAAAAATATATAAATACGCAGTGCAGTAACATAGAGTTGGAGTGCAGTAACATAGAGTTGGAGACTATTTTTTTTTGTCTCCGTCCGCCATAAACTTTCTATAGGTTACGATAGAGAGAGAGGGAGAGCGCCATCTCATTAGCTGAAGTACCCTTGTCATAGCAACACGGTGCTGATTTGTGGAATAGTCTTGCTATTTCACATACACATTCAAGGTTGATGTCATTTAAGTGGTTGTAGTAGGTTTGATCTCCGTAGACATTGAAGCCTATCTACTAGAAACGGCTTGAATTACTTGAGCTATATCAAGACAAACTGGAAACGGTGGCTGGCTGTACACCGATCTATAACTCACTGAGATGGAATATTATTGTGTTATTTATTCTGGTAAAATATTACAGGAGTCGTGACTCCGTTACCTCCTCTGAATATCCGCCGCTGCCTAGCGCGATACCTACCGCATCATTAAAACAATGTGCCGTGGTCACAGGTAAATATGGCCATTATCACCCTAATTCCCATACGCCTAGAGAGGCGTGGTGGAAACCTTTACTTACTTTGGTATCTATTTGTGTTTGCGTGTAGTGCATATGTTGTTTAAATGTATAAAATATTTTTTTTTAATCACTTACTAGATATTATGAAGCAAACTGCAAAGGTGACTGGATTCCTCAAATTAACTATGTCTTTGCGAACAAATTTGACATAGTATATGAGACACACAATGTAGCCAATGCATAAAAATATAACAGCTATTATTTCACAAGCCCTTGCCACACCGATTTGCACTGAAAATAGAATACAGAGAATAATATATTATGTTGACATTGTTTATTAACTGGAGCACTAAGCACTTAGCTCCTTTTTTTTATTTTATTATGCTTTATATACATTGGAGGATGTGGAAATGTGGTTTTACAGAAGAATGTTGAGAATACCTTGGACATTTAAGCAGAGTAATGAAAACGTTTTGAAAGAGGGCAAAGCAAAAAGAGAACTAATTTACAATATTTAGAGGAAACAATCACAATTTTTTGGTCATGTAATGAGAAATTAACAGTTAGAATATATTGTGACAACTGGGAAAATTGAGGGATGAAGACAAAAAGGGAAAAAATTACGAGTCAGCTTAAGCGAATGGTTTGGCAGAAGGTCAACAATAGAAATAATAACTGTCGAGATCGAAAGTTGTGGAGAGACATCAGCACCAACACCTGCAGGCATGATATTTGATGGTGATGATGATGATGATTATATATATAATGTCACCGAAGAATTATTATGATGTCGTCCACATTTGGCAAACTTGAAGATTGAGCATGGGCCAACACCAATTTAACACTCAGGACTAAGATTCAAATTTACTAAAGTTGTGTGCTTAGTACACTTCTATACGGATCAGATCTTGGACTACCTATGCAGGGCAGGAGAAAAGGTTAAACAGCTTTCATGTACGCAAGATTATGAACATCAAATGGCAGGACAGAGTAACTAACTCTAATGTCTTACAACTAGCCAAACTCCCATCGATTATGGCAACACTTAGGATTCGTAGACTAGGGTGGCTGGGCCATGTAAGATTAATGGCAACAATCGTATTCCCAAACAAATATTGTATGGCGAACGGAAAGAGAGGAAAGGACAGACCAGTGCTGAGATATAAGGATGTTTGCAGGACTTCCTTGAGGGAATTTTCTATAAGTGAAAGGAACTGGGAAAATGTGGCTGCGGATCGTAGCACATGGAGAGCAAACATAAAACATGGCACATCAACTTTCGAGACAGTGATGATGTCAAATTCAGAATACAAAAAGCGCAAGAGAAAGGAGTCAAGGCTAGGTACCGAGGGTACGCCTTGCTCGTTCTGTGGACGGATCTGTCTGTCCAGGATTGGCAAATTCAGTCACGAGAAAAGATGTTCAGTAAAGCAGCACCAGTATGAGACACTAATGCTTTATCAAACTACAGACATATCATGATTGCTTGCTACCAACTGTCTGTCAAGAAGCCAAATGCCATATAGTATATTGTGATAGAGACAGACAGTCTCCGCGAGAGGAACTTTTTTATATTGACTTTCAATGTGATATCTGTGAAAGGAGTTTCTCTCAGATTAACCTTATGGTAACTTCATCTAGGTCATCTCAGCTTGTACGAACAATCTCTACACTGATGTTCATCAGGATAGAGGGTCCTCCTCTCACCAAATTAATTCCTAACAAAAATGTGGATTCATGGCTACTCCGAGGCTGTCATTTTGCTTTTGATACCAAAATCAAGAAGCAATCTACAGACGACAAGGGTACATCAGAGGATGTGTTGAAAGTGTGGAAGTTAAATTCAACTCTATCAATTATGAAGTGGGCTGCTCCTAGTTCGTTATCCTACAGTTGATATCCAAAGAAAAAAAGCAATCCAGAGACGACAAGGGTATAAAAAAAAGTACATGTTAAAAGTGTAGAAGTAGATATAATATAGTATAGATATATAATCTATCTTAAAATACTTGGTATAGCGTGGAACGAATTCAAAACAAACGAGGAAATTAAAGAAATCGTCAATCAACCACTAATATATTCAGTAATCAAGAAAAGACGATGGTCATATGTTGGACATGTGATGAGGAGAGATAATAACCGAACAACAAAGCAACCCTCATGTGGGAGACAACAGGTAAGAGGAAAAGTGGACGACCTAGAGAGACACTGAGAAGAACATTGATCAGAGAGGCAAGAGCAGCAGGAATCAGCTCCCTCAATGAGATAGAGTTGCTTGCACAGAACAAATGGCGAGATTTGATAAAATATATTTAGAAGGATTAAAAGCTGCTAGAATAACCATTTAGATAAGAGAAAGAGTATCTGGATCTATGCTGTATGGGCCGACTACGGCACGAAAAGTAAATAGATAGATAGATATATAGATATAATAACATCTTCAGGGTGAGTATCGGCCCCTTTTTCCAGAAAAAAGCACCAGTTAAGACTATCCCCATTATACTTCAACAATCTCAGATAGCCTTCCAACTTTGCGGGAGGATCTTCTGGGCGCCATGTCAGGACCGCCTAAGTAATATGTGAAAATGTGCGTATTATATAAAGGCAGGTAAATGTTTTACATTTTTGTCTTTGAAATTTCTCCCGGACAGTATCTGATAGTTTAATTTTCCGATTTTCAAATGAAAATGTTTTTGCTTTTGTCGTGCTCAAATTGGACACTTGATCTCCTTTTGTTGTCAGTTTTTTTTATAGGATTAGTTGGTCTCGCTACCTTGAGATCCGTAGTCTCTGAAATAGCAATCAATAGTTGCACAGGTGGTTAGAACTGGCTACTTTCTGACTCTAGATTGAGTACTTTACTTAATAATTATAGGACCCCTTTCAGAACTGTACATACTTGAGTACTTACCAAATAACTGTAAGAAGTACTATCAGAACTGTACATACTTGAGTACGTACCAAATAACTGTAAGAAGTACTATCAGAACTGTACATACTTGAGTACGTACCAAATAACTGTAAGAAGTACTATCAGAACTGTACATACTTGAGTACGCACCAAATAACTGTAAGAAGTACTATCAGAACTGTACATACTTAAGTACGCACCAAATAACTGTAAGAAGTACTATCAGAACTGTACATACTTAAGTACGCACCAAATAACTGTAAGAAGTACTATCAGATCTGTACATACTTGAGTACGTACCAAATAACTGTAAGAAGTACTATCAGATCTGTACATATTTGAATACCTTATCTAATGACTATAAGAAGTACTATAAAACTGGACATACTTGAATAACCTTCCAGTGACTATATGAAGTACTATCGGAACTGCATATATTTGAGTACCTTACCTAATGACTATAAGAATTACTATCAGAATTGTACATACTTGAGTACATACCAAAAGACTATAAAAAGTACTTTTAGAACTGTACATACGTGAGTACATACCAAAAGACTATAAAAAGTACTATTAGAACTGTACATACTTGAGTACCTTAGCTAATGACTACAAGAAGTACTATTAGAACTGTACATACTTGAGTACCTTAGCTAATGACTATAAAAAAGTACATTAGAACTGTACATATTTGAGTACATACCAAAAGACTATAAAAAGTACTATTAGAACTGTACATACTTTAGTACATACCAAAAGACTATAAGAAGTACTATTAGAACTGTACATACTTGAGTACCTTAGCTAATGACTATAAGAAGTACTATTAGAACTGTACATACTTGAGTACCTTAGCTAATGACTATAAAAAGTACATTAGAACTGTACATACTTGAATACCTTTTTTTTCTCTTTTACTCTGTTTCATACTTTTATAGCACACGTTATTACAGATTCATCAGTCCATCTTTTGATGTTACAAATTTATGCTAGTCTTGGTTTGCCACTGCTCCGTGTACCTTTTACTTTCTTGTCCAAGATAACTTTTTTATAAGGAAATATTGTCTAGATATTGTCTCTTCAAATATCCCACACATTTCTGTTCCCTTGTTCGAATTGCGTTGAGTAGTTCTTTTATATATATATATATTTTTTTTTTCAGCTGATACAATGTCATTTTTTCTTCTCAATTCTTCTTTTTTTTTCTATAAATCCAGATTTCGCCTCTTCTTCCTCTTCTTTCTTTCCTCATCTGCCTTTCAGCGTCGAGGGGAGATATATTTTGCGGTCTTTTGTTCTTCTGTTCGCCTCTGCTGCTGTTATGTTTCGTAGTGCTTCTAATATTCCATCGACCTATCTTTTACGTGGTCGACCCTTGGGTCTGGTGTTCTCACAACGTTTGTTGAAGGCTCGTTGTGTTGTGTTTTGTTCTTTCTGCCTTGTCACGTGGTCAAACCATTTTATCTGTTGTTTCCTTATATTTTCTATGGCGGGGGCTATTCCTAGCTTTTTTCTCAGTTCTTCATTTCTGATCTTATCTCTCAGACTGTTTCCAGATTGCAAAGTATTTAATTAACTGTAAAACAACTGTAACTACATGTTTACCATCTGCACTGTAGAGTTCGCAATAGTCCTTGCATACCCCAAACAGGCCTATGCTGGCAACACCAGATTTGGTGAACCATCCAGGTGACACTAAACCAATCACGATAAGCAAACCACCAACAGCCCCAGCAACAAGTGCAGCGAGAATGAGTGGAGACTTCATCGTGATTTGTAGATTTCAGGTTTACCTGTAAATGAAGTTTGTAATTAGTTATCTTCGATGCTAATGATAGTGGGAATAAAATATATGATTACTAATGATTGACGTGGCTATTGGTAATGATTACAGGAGATCCTAGTGGTGCATCTTATACTGATTACGAATGGTTGTTGTGGTTGAACTTACGATTAATTATATTGATTGTCGTGATGATGAAACTCGTATCTTAAACTCAGTTGGGATTGTTATATATTCTTACTGTATGTGCTATTTAATAATTTACTGCAGCAGTTAAGAGTAATGAAATAGATCATAGACACCATGCTGACGACCACAACACTCGAAATGATGTCGATGGTAATAAAACGATGGACACTACCATCACGATCCATATAGGTCACGTTCGAGAACTTACCGGCTCTTTTTTTTTCCATGTTTACAGGACATTGAACTTGACGAAGTTTGCACAGTAGTACCACCTAGTTCTGTATAAACCAATAAAGTCAAATCGAAGTTCAAGAGTTCATGATTGATAAAAAGTCGTGTTTATAGTCAGTATGCACTCAGTTTGGGAGCCGCGATAGCTCAGTGGTTTGTGAACTGGACTACAAAAAGGACAAGAGGTAGGTTTCGATCCCAATCGACGGCTTCCAGGTTCACCCAACCTTTAATGGGTACCGTTTTTTTTCTGGGAAAGTAAAACGGCACGGGCGTAATACCGACCACATTACCTCAAAAATCATGTGCCGAAGGGCTGTAAAATTTATGGTGACTAACACCATATTTATATTCCCTATACGCCACTTGGCGTGACGGGGGTACTTTACTTTTTTTTAGGCGCTCAGTTTCACTCTCTATATACTCTGTTAAGACTGTGATGAAAAGCACGATATTCCCGCACAAGGTTCCAATGAGGTGCTTTTTAAAGTTAAACAATGCATTGTCCATCTATGTTCCCTCTTTCTAACGCCACTAAAAGTTACAAGTTAGTAGGTTCTGGCACCCTAGAAATATATCTTTCCAATTAATCTTGGCCACAAGAGTATTTTAAATAAATATAGGTTTCTTTCAATCATTGTACTATTTTAGACGTCATAGATGAGGAATTACTGCACCGAAAATCAGTCCATGCAAATGTTAAACGGTTGCGTATCAGACGAGCAGCGATACAAGGCCAACAAGAATGAAGCGATGGAACTATTTGCAGCAGTTAGATCAAATATAGCAGCGCTTTCTTTATCTCTGGCTTGTGAATCAATGATGTTGTCTTTTACTGGTAAACCTCTAACTTTGAAGAAAGGCAAGTAATTAGGTAGGAAATAAGAAAGAAATGGAAAAAAAGAAGTCGTAGAGAGGAAAGAGGAAAGAAAGAAAGTTAGAAGAAAAGAGACAGTTAAATAATTGAACACTAATTGTTGCTTTGGATATATATGCATACATAAGGAAATAATATACGTATATACATGCATACATACATAGCATACATACATACATACATACATACATACATACATACATACATACATACATACATACATACATACATACATACATACATACATACATACATACATACATAGCATACATACATACATACATACATACATACATACATACATACATACATACATACATACATACATACATACATACATACATACATACATACATACATACATACATACATACATACATACATACATATATACATACATACATACATACATTCGAAAATAATATACGTATATACATACATGCATACATAACATACTTACATACATACATACATACATGCATACATACATATATACATATATACATACATACATATTTACATATGTATGTATGTATATGTATTTGTATTTACCACATTTACATACATAACATACATACATACATACATACATACATACATACATACATACATACATACATACATACATACATACATACATACATACATACATACATACATACATACATACATACATATATACATACATACATACATGCATACATACATACACACACGCGCGCGCGCACAGTTAGTAAATATTTTGTACACTATTTTTGACTATTCTTTCTCGTAAGATTATTAATTTTTGTACGCGCTCTGCTAGCACAGAACGATTTCTACAAGTGCATGAACTCATCACATTAATAATGCCAGTTCCCCGGTGATGACTGCAGACATTCAAATTAATTTTTGATTCAATGTTGATCAGATTTGTACTGTCCAAGCAGCCAAATCTGACATGTTCTCTTCTAGTTGTCAATCACAAAGAGTTCTTTTACGAGTCGAATTTGAACTCTGACCTTATTTTGTGTTAACTGAATGTCCTAAAATCTATAGTCCGTTCAGATTCGTTTGCCTAGACATTAATTAATTTTTTTCAAAAACTTATTGTTCATTTGCATTGATCTTTTGAAGTTAGGTTTAGAATACTAATGTCGCTATAAAAATATTTTTTTATCAAAGAAATGCGATCCAGTTTCAAAGATGCCTTATTTAACCTATATTAAAAAAAGTTAATCGATATTATAAACACCGGCGGGATTATGTAGATGCTTACATCTCACAGCTGATTCTTTAACATATAGGCATGACCTTCACGGCTGAATGCGCACCGTCCTAAAATAGTTATGTTTCCACTATAAATTTTTATAAAGAAATGTTACATATGAAATTTCCCGTTTAGCACAAAATGACATTTTAGCCGAAACCGGAAATTATGTGACGTCAAAATCACGGCCGTAGACTCGAGTTCGAGTCATAATTCAGAGGCAAATCTCAATATTTACCGAAAGGAGGCGGCACTATCCATATTATCTTCTGCAAGTCTATGTGAGAATGAATATAAAGGCAAAATATTTTACTGAGCATAACATTGCTATAAAGATTTATCAATACTTCTGCAGAGAGCGTAAAAAGGGACATCTTTATTGTTCTTTATCAAACCATGAGAAGAGAACAATGCATATTTTAGGTTTGTGTAAACGTTCATTTGATCGAATAGTTAAAGGAAGCGGATATTTATTGCCAACAAATGCAAGAAAGCAAGGAAGGAAAGAAACGTTAGACAGTTTTGATAAGGACCTAGTAAAAAGAGAAATCTGTCGAATGTTTGATATAAACGAAGAAGTGACACTTAGAAAGTTGAAGCTTTGGCTGAAAACTAACAACGACATTGAAATATCAAAAACTTCATTATGGAAAATATTAAGAAGTGCAGGCTTCACCTTTAGAAAGTATGCTGGTGGAAAAAACATTATTTGTGAGAAGCCACATCTAGTAGCTCTTAGAAGCAAGTATTTACGTGAAGTGAAGGAAAATACGCGAAAATGATTATGATATTGTTTATTTAGATGAAACTTGGATCAACGCTCATCATACAAATGAAAAGGAATGGCAGTTAGCAGATGGAAGTATTAAAAGATCAGTACCAAGCAGTAAAGGGCAACGTTTGATAGTTGCACATGCAGGTAGCAGACATAATGGGTTGTTGCAGAATGATCATCTCGTTTTCATTTCAAAATCCATAGACAATAGAGACTACCACTCCGAAATGAATGGGCACATATTTAAAGACTGGATCGAGAAAAGTATCCTTCCAATATTAGATCGACCTTCTTGTCTGATAATGGACAATGCTTCATACCATAACGTAGTTAACGTAGAAGATAGAATCCCAACATCATCAAGTACAAAAGATGCAATCAAAACGTGGCTCATAAAAGAACACATACAAGTTAACGACAGCTACTTGAAACCCGAATTGCTTAGCCTTGTAAAACAGACACAACGTACAAAGATATTTAAAATAGACATGTTAATTCAAGAACATGGCCATAGATATTTGAGACTACCTCCATATCATGCACACTTAAATCCTATAGAACTAGTTTGGGCAAAAGTTAAAGGACACGTAGCATATACAAATAAAACTTTCAAATTATGCGATGTTGAGACACTTACAAATCAGGCTCTATCAAATATAAATAAAGACTACTGGGTAAAATGTGAGGATCATGTGTTACGACAAGAAGAGGAATATTGGAAAAAGGATGGTTTGTTGTTTGTTCAGCCGAAAGCAGTAATCGACCTATTTGACTCGTCTGATTCTGAATGATCATTACTCTGATTAAGTCTACAGATAAATAGTTTGATTTGCATAATTTCCTAGTTGATTTGTTAAACAGTTTATTGTTCAAGACCACCCAAGCAATCAAAAATATGTTATAAGCAAACCAACAACCATTACTTTGAATGGAAGCCTGCTTGAGTCAGTACAGAAGTTCAGCTATCTTGGATCCACTATTACAGCCACACTTTCCTTAGATGAGGAACTAAATGTACGTATTTGAAAGGCAGCGACAACATTTGGGAAACTCACACCAAGAGCATGGGACTATATCAAATTGACTCTACGAACAAAAGTTCTATATATAATTTAAAATTTGTATACTTGCCACCAAGTAAAATTTTATGGACACGCCTATGGGTCATCGTTGCACTAGATTACTGTAAAACATTTTGATTAGGGTCAAAATAATAGTTACATGGACAAAGATCAAAGGAATTCGCCGCTTTAAGAAAACCGTTATAGCTAGACATCGAGTAACACATATGTTCTCGTGACATGGACATTTTAACACCGTATGCCAAAAATCATGTGAAATCATCAAGAACTTTTTGAATTATAAATCATAACATCTCGGCAAACGAATCTGAACGGACTATAGCACTTTATTCCACTTATAAATTGTATGTGTTATATATGCGCAAGAAGTTTGTAAGAGGAAACCAATCTATTGTCATTTCGAGCCGAAGACGGCACATAAGGCAGAACCACAATCTCAAAAACAGAAACCTTGCATGCCAAAATGGCACATATTGCGGAGATCACTGCTTCTAAAATCTATTGCTCTGTTTCCATAACAACACTTTTTACAATGACAGCTTTTCAAGCCATCGATCAATCTCCTTAGTCGCCTCTTACAACATGCCTGGAAGGTCACAGTGTCACTATGTTTTATTTCCCTCATAATGAAGCCCCGGTAACACACAGGAAGGAAACCAATAAAACAAGATATTTTTAAGCGGCTGTGTAATCATCTAGGAATGAATGCTACACAACCAACATTAATGCTACACAACCAACATTAGTGCTACACAACTAAAATGAATGCTACAAAACCAACATTAATGCTACAAAAGCAACATTAATGCTACACAACCAAAATGAATGCTACACAACCAAAATGAATGCTACAAAACCAACATTAATGCTGCACAACTAAAATGAATGCTACAAAACCAACATTAATGCTACACAACTAAAATGAATGCTACAGAACCAACATTAATGCTACACAACCAAAATGAATGCTACAAAACCAACATTAATGCTACACAACCAAAATGAATGCTACAAAACCAACATTAATGCTACACAAACAAAATGAATGCTACACAGCCAACATTAGTGCTACACAATTAAAACGAATGCTACACAACCAAGCTAATCTGAAATTATTATCACCCAATATCAATGTCTAAATAAAATATTGCCACTACTGTATGTCTTAAGTCTCGCAATTAATGCTGTGAGATCTCAATATTTTCATTTTGAAATATACATTTTTTTGTTAATTAGACCAAAGCTTTCTACACTATTAGTCAATAGCTTTGTTACTGGAGAACAAATGCAAAGATTATGTTGAGCAGCTGAACAAACTTACAGAGGTTGAAATTCGATGTTTGGCCAGAACAGCGCTAGAAATGGTGATAACTACTCTTTTATAGGGTCGAGTTTCTATCAAAATAATAATAACTATGTACTTGGAAATGAAGCAAGATGCGGAACTTAATATGATGTAATCTATCGCGTTTAATATGTAGGACATCATATGTTAAAATAAATTATGGAATTTACCACTTTGGGTAAATACCCGACTTTGATATTAAAGATGGGTGCATAATCTTTCTTTAGTTCAACGCCTCCACACTCTTAATTTCCCACAATAAAAATTGGAGCCGCGGTGTATTTGTGTGTTTGCTTCATGACCACAACATACGTGGCTCATATCTTCGTTGACAGTCAAAAATCGGTTGAGCCTAATTATAAAACTAGTACCTAGTTCACAGATACAAAGAACCAATCTGGCAAGTGTATGTTGCGTGTGATAAAAGTCACGGAAGGCATGGGCTGGGCACCGTCCCTGGAAATTGTCAAGGGGGCGGTGGGCTGGGCATGTGTTCCGCATGCCAGGTAGCGTCTACCAGCAGAACTGTTTTAATAGAACTACAATTGAACAGAAGGCCATATTTTGATATGGCCAGAATCAAGGACATAATAAAGGTGTCATTAAAATAAGGGATTATCAATTCCGGTTCTTAGAAGCAGTATCACTTGAGATACGTTGAATAGTATCAATCCTGTTGATATGAAATAGGGAAATTAGTATCAATCTTGAGGTTAGCAGTAGTAGCACTCCTGATGATGATTAGCAGTATTAGCAATCATGATGATTAATAGTGTAGCAATCTTTATTATTAGTAGTAGTGGCAATCCAGATTATTAATAGTAGTAGTGATCTAGATGATTAGTGTCAATCCAGATCATCAGAGGTAGCAGCAATCTTGATAATTAGTAGTAGTTGCAATCCTGGTGATTAATAGTAGTGTAAATTCTGATTATTAGTAATAGTAACAATTTTGATGATTAGTGGTAGTAGCCATCCAGATGATTCATGGTAGAAGAATCTGACTATTATTAGTAAAGGTAAAGTACGAGACTTGAACCGGCGTCTTAGCACGCGAGTTTACACCCATATGTGCTCGGCCGCCTATCTAGAAATGTTTGGAGATTTCTGTATAGTGTCGCCTCAAGCATCGAAACTCAGATGCGAGGCGACATTCCTCACCTTCCCAGGGTAATACCATGGTACCCATTTCTGCCAACGGCTGGGTCGACCGTGGGGATTTTTTTTATCCAACCACGAATACAATCCACACTGCTCCCAGCAGGAATCGAACACGGGTTGTCCGAACGTCGGTAGTCCAGTCGAGTGGTTTTCCTAACTAGGCTACCGCGGCCCCCAAATTATTATTAGTAGTACCATTCATGACGATTAGTAGTAGTAGCAATCATAACGGTTAGTAGTAGTAGTAGCAATTCTGATGATTTGTAGTAGTGTCAATCATGATGATTAGTAGTTGTATCAATCAAGATAATTAGTAGTATCAATCTTGATGATTTGCAGTAGTTGCAATCCTTGTGATTAGTAGTAATGTCAATCATAATGATTAGTAGTAGTAACAATTCTGATGATTTGTGGTAGTGTCAATCATGATGATTAGTAATGGAGTCAGTCATTATGATGAGTAGTAGTAGCAATCTTGGTGATTTGTAGTAGTAGTAGCAATCATGGTGATTAGTAGTACTAACAATATTGGTGATTAGTAGTAGTAGTAATCTTGGTGATTAGTAGTAGTAGCAATCTTGGTGATTAGTAGTAGTAGCAATCTTGGTGATTAGCAGTAGTAGTAATCTTGGTGATTAGTAGTAGTAGCAATCTTGGTGATTAGCAGTAGTAGTAATCTTGGTAATTAGCAGTAGTAGTAATCTTGGTGATTAGTAGTAGTAGTAATCTTGGTGATTAGTAGTAGTAGCAATCTTGGTGATTAGTAGTAGTAGCAATCTTGGTGATTAACAGTAGTAGTAATCTTGGTGATTAGTAGTAGTAGTAATCTTGGTGATTAGTAGTAGTGGCAATCTTGGTGATTAGCAGTAGTAGTAATCTTGGTGATTAGTAGTAGTAGCAATCTTGGTGATTAGTAGTAGTAGCAATCTTGGTGATTAGCAGTAGTAGTAATCTTGGTGATTAGTAGTAGTAGCAATCTTGGTGATTAGTAGTAATAGCAATCTTGGTGATTAGTAGTACTAGCAATCTTGGTGATTAGCAGTAGTAGCAATCGTGGTGATTAGCAGTATTAGTAATCCTGGTGATTAGTAGTTGAAGAAACTGATGATTTGTAGCAGTAGCAATCGTAATAATTAGTAGTATTATCAATCCTGGTGACTTGTAGTAACACCAATTTGAGTATTGGTAATAGTAGTATTAAAGACGATTTGTAGTACTAGCATTCAAGGCGATTAGTAGTAATAGGAATCTTGACGATTAGTAGTAGTAGCAATTCTGATGACTGGTGGTAGCAGTAATAGTAGTAGACAATCTGATGACTAGCAGTAGTAATAAATAATATGACTAGTAGTATTAGCAAATATGATGATTAGTAGTAGTAGCAAATATGATTATCAGTAGTAGTAGCAAATATGATGATTAATAGTAGTAGCAAATATGATGATTAGCAGTAGTAGCAAATATGATAATTGGCAGTGGTAGCAATCTAATGATTAGTAACAGTTGCGATCTGATGGTTAATAGTAGTTTAATTAAGATTAGTAGTAATATCAGTCCTTATGATTAGTACTAGTCATCATGTGCCATACCAGATGGCGTAGGCAATCATGTCCTTCCGCAATCTTATATCTACAGTGCATCGTATCAGTTCTGTTGTTGACTGTTTTCCATGCCATGACACCAAGCAATCCAGTATTTTCTCTCTTTGTAGTCTGCGATCTCTCTTTCCTTTATTTTGCAAGATATAAGTCTGGCCAACTTTCCCCTTTTCAGGATGTGCCCGAAAAAATGTTGATTGTTTTTTTGCGATGTTTCTTATGAGCTCCCTTTTTTGTTGGCCTCTTTGAGAATTTCCTTGTTGATCATTTTAGCTGTCGAGGGAAAATTCAATATTCTTCTGAAAATCCCATCAATGTGACCTGTAATCGTCTTTTCATTTGTTTGCTTACTGTCCTTGTTCGCTTCCGTAGGTCAGAATTGGTTCTATATAGCACCAATAAACTCTCTTTCTCACTTCTATTGACATAGATTTGTTGCATAAGATGTTTTTCATTTTCTAAAATGTTATTTTGGCCTGAGCTATTCTGCATTTTTACTTCTGTGGTGCATCTTCTATCTGATGTTATTAGAAAACAGAAATGATCCCTAGTATTTGACGCGTTGCACTTGTTTCTAATTTGTCCTGTTTATTTTTATACTGCATGCTGGTGATGATTGTTTCTTCGCTATGACCATTACTTCTGTTTTGTTACTATTCAGACTGAGACCTTTCTTGTTGCTTTCTTTTACTATCATGTCTATCATTTATTGTAGTTCATTCTCTGTCTCTGCTATTAAGACTGTGCCATCCGTATATCGCAAATTGTTCATGTTGTGACCATTGACTTCAATTCCTGTTATATCTACTATTGATCTAATAATATGTTCGCTTTAAAGTGAAAACATATCAGGCGACAGAATATCGTCTTGTCTGATTCCTTGTTTGCTATATTGGAACTGTCCTGTTTTGTTGCTGATTCTTATGGCTGTTGATCTTTGCCATCAATGTTTAATTTCTTCTGCATATTGATTATTTCCACATGATTTACTTTGTCAAATGCTTTTGTGTAGCACATATGTAGATCTTTCTTTACCTGTATAGCACTTTCTATCAATGTTCTTGAGATGTATATTGCATTATTGGTGCCCTTTACTTCTACAAATCTACATTGTTCCTCACTTATTTATGGTTTTATTTTGTTCCTTACACGTCTCATGATGAGTCTTAGTAATATTTTCGTCATATGGCTCATGAGACTAATAGTGCGATGGTCTTCACAATCAGTGGCTCCTGACTTCTTCGGTATGGTTACAAAGATAGATTTTAGTATATCTTCTGGAATGTGTCAGTGTTATATATGTCATTGAGTAGTTTTGTTATGACTTGTACTCCCAGCTCTCCTAATGCATTTATCTCTTCGATTGTTATATTGTCGGGACCTGGAGCTTTAACTTTTTTCATGTGTTGAATTCACTTCACTCTGTATTATTGGTGGTCCTGTGTCTGTGTGTGACTTGTTCAGCTCTGGTCTCTCATCATCATAGAGTTAACTGATACATTCTGTCCATCTTTACATTATCTTCTCCTGTCTCATTATTAAATTTCCTTCCTTTTATTTCACACATCCTGAAACTTTGACTTCTTTTCTTCCTGTTAATTCATTTAATCCTGATGATTAGTACAGATAAAGAGCATCCATTGCACCACGTGCTCAACACAGAGAAAGGTGACAGGCTAAAAAGAGGCAAATCATGGGTGGGCCGAGCAGAAGATGTCATCAAACAGGTCTGTGGGCTTACCAATATCAGCGTTGGTGAGGAGTGGGTACCGGTGCCTACGTCATTCAAGGGGACTTTCTCGTGTATTGTCACACTCGACAGGAAAAGTAGGGAACAGAACCCGGTCGTGGTTAATACTGAGGTCAACGGTCTCATCTGCGATAACACCGATGAGAAAGATGCAGTCATCTATACAGACGGATCTGTAAGACGACACGAAAGAAGTGCATGGGCATTTACAGCACGCTCGGCAGGCAGAATAGTCTACGACGGCAGTGGTGCATACGTCGTGACCACGAGTAGCATGACAATGGAGGCGATGACAGTGACCAAGGCATTCAGATGGTTAGTCACAAGACTACACCCATGCATGTATACTGAGTGATTCGATGAGCATGATAAAAAAAGTGGAGGCGGGCTCTGTACGCATGCAATGGGTAGAGTCGTTGCAGAAATCCAAAATACGTAAGGTCACCTTTGTCTATGTCCCTTGACATGCGGGAGTACGGGGAAATGAAAGGGCGGACAGGTTGGCTAGCTGCGCTGTCGTTGAGGACGGGCAACCAATGGATCGGGCGGACATCTTCAATGCCCTCCGAGATGTGGGAAGAGCACAGGACTTCGACAAACACAGATCCACGTCACTTCTTCGGATGATGGAAATGGGAGTTAAGTTGGGCACAGCCAGAAATGAGACACTTAGTGGCCGTGTAAGAAGACTTATCAACCAACATAGAACTGGAGTCGTCAGTCGCTGGACACTGAGGGAATTGCTGAGGAGGGGATCTGAGCACCTATGGACATGTTCGGAGTGTAATGATGATGACCCGCAAATAACTCAATAACTCATTTAATTTATTGTGCATAAATTTTGAGTCTTTCTTTTGTTGTTTTTTCATTTCTTCACATTTCTGTTTTAACCACCCATCCTTTGCTTCTCTGCCTTTCTTTTGGCTCTCTTTGTGTAATATTGTGTATATCCGTTCTTTTTTCTTATGTTTTAGTCTTTCGTCCATTAGTTCTAATATTTCTTCTGACATCCATTTCTTCTTGGTGATTCTTTTAGTCACTGGTATTAATTCTTTTGGTGTTTGTTAAATCGATTGTTTTAGATTTACCACTGCTCCTCGATGTTCTGTATTTTCTGAATAGCATTACGTCTATTTTGTACTATCGTACTGTACTTATTATCATAGAAGAGAGTCGCGACAGCTCAGTAGTTATTGAACTAGACTACAAAGGACAAGAGGCCGGGTTCGATCCTGAGCGAGGACTTCCAGATTCACCCAGCCTTAAATGGGTACCGGATTTTTTTCTGGGAAAGTAAAGCGGCACGAGCGTAATATCGATCACATTACCCTAAAAATTAATGTGCTGAAGGACTATACAAATGATGGTCACTAACACCATATTTCCTATATGCCACTTGGCGTGACGGGGCACTTTATTTTTGCTTTTTACTGTAATTATCACTCATCTGTCTATCTACTCTAAGCATATCTAGTTCCAATTTCAAATTTCTTGAGAATTTCTGTCTTCCGCAGTTTCATTTTCATTTTTCTAACTACTGATACATAGTCATTATCACTACCTGCTCCAGGCCTTGTTTTAAAAGATGTTAACCCATTCCTGAATCTTCTCTGTACCAGTATAAAATCACTTTGAATGTGTACTTTGATGTCTGATCTTTGTCATGTCCATAGTCGTCTAGGGTGTTGCTTGAATCAGTTGTTACCTATAATCATTGCATGTGACTTTGCCCAGTCTATCCCTTCTGTCATTCGTCTCTCCTAGGCCATATCCTTCAGTCACATCTTACACTTTAGCTGTTCCTATCTTAGCATTAAAATCCCCAAATATAATAGTTATTTCTTAGGATTTACACGGTTCCATGGTCATTTCTAGCTCATTGTAAAAAGTGTCAATATCCTCTTCTTCGCTATTACTTGTTGGTACATAAGCTTGGATTATGTTGATATCCATTGGTCTACCTCTCAATTTTACTACCAGAATTCTATCTGATACTGGCCAAAATCCTATCACTGTTTTGCTTCTTTCTCTATCTAACATTATGCCCACTCATCTATCGAATATTTATATTCGAGCTATGGACCAAGCAATGTTTACATTGAACAACACGATATATGTTATCGCTGCGAGTTGGCAGATTTTTGAAAATGTATTCAGGGGTTTGAACATAAATGTTTGTTCACAGTTCGTTAACCTTCGCTGTAGATAAAGTCGTTAATTGGATAGCTTCGTTTTAAACGTTGGTAGCTAAGGACCTAACTTGTGCAAACGGATGGCATTGGCAAGGATCATTTTGAATCTTTGAAGTGGGCTCATTGTGTGTTTAACTCAAAAGCATATATAGCAGCATCAATTCATTTGACGTAGTATCAATCCTTGAGTTATGTTAGAATCATCATTACTGTGCTCAGGACATATCCATAGGTGCTCCGATCTCCTCCTCAAAATACTGAGAACCTCGACGGAGCTCTGACCACGTGAACGAACTTCAATACATGGCACTGGATCCACACATTAAATTGATATCTTTACTGGTTAGATTTAAGTACATACAACCTAACTTTAAAGTAACAGCATCTATCGAGTAAGACTGCAGCATGGTGACAAATCTGACAGGGTCATGGAAGAGATCGTCATAACTGATTCATATAAACCAATCATGGTGTTTTGGAATAGTAACAACACTGATGTACTAACGTTGCACCAATCATTATGAGAAAGAATACCGATTCTGATGATTAGAAGTAGTACCAATCCTGTTTAATAGGGGTAGATTAAATCCTGATGATTTGTAATGTTAATCCGGATTACATGGACCAATACCAATCAGGATAGGGGCTTGGAGATCTGAATGTAAGACGTCGAGTTCTGGACAAGGAAGTTCTAATTTTGAATCCCACCACAAGCAGTGGACATTTGTCACTTGTGATTTCTTCTTGGCTCTAACATTTTCTGCTCTCTGGTTAGTAGATTCCGCTGTTTAGCTCTCTCGGTTAATACAAACAAATAGGAGGTCCCGTGTGCACTCGCGCACGTTCAAGAATACGTGGCAGTTAAAAGTCGAAAAGAGCAATCTAAAAATGAGCGCTGATCGAGCACAACTGATACGAAACAAATCCAAACCCTCATAACTCTTAAAAGTACCTCTGAAGTCAAAGAATATATGCCTGCACGACGAGGGACACCTCAGAACACATGTGCCTGGGTATTAATAAGAAAAAGTGATGTTCACGTAAAATTTAGTCTAAGGGTTTCAGGGTTTTGCTAGAGTTCTATAGTGACGTGTCAAATCATCAATTTCAGATGCACCTTATCAACATCAATCTCATTTTGGAAACGTTTTATGATCAACCATGCACATTATGTGACGTGTTATGTGTGTCTCCCTAATGTCTGGTACACAAATCATTATCTTCTTCGTTCGCTTATCGATTTAGGCGTTAGCGTAATGTTTTGCACCTTGCGATCCTTTTGTCTATGTCCATCATACAATTTTTTAGACTGTCTTAGATTCAGAGAGCTTTTTTAGCCTAGTGGCAGTGCCCTGTCTTGGTCATAAATTGAACGTGGGTTCGGTCCTTTCATTACGCTCTTCAGTCCATGCATCTAAAGAAAAAAGCAAAAGAAACAGAAAATAGTTGTTATCCCGGCTTAGCGAGTTGAAAAAGGCAAATAACAGCAAAGGGATTCACTGACCTCCTCACCTACAAATGCTGTAATGTAATACGGGGAAGCTTAATAATTCACATCCCTATACGGCATTAAAGTGAGTTAGCGAGCATTCGTAGTCTAATCTTCTTTAACCTCGTATTTGTTTAGATTGCACTACGAGAAAAAAAACAAAGTTAAAATAATATCAAAAGAGTACTTGACCTGAAACTTACTTGTTGAAGACAATATGTTTTCTCCTAAAATCGTCCCATATAATATTCATATATCGGATGTTATATTACGCTTCTTTCCAGAGTACGCATTTGGAATGTATTATAAGCTTATTCGGTGGTGGTGGTGGAGAGACTATGAAATGAGTTAGTTTATTAATAGCAGATTTGTTAAAACTTGAATTTTTCCCCCGGAAGCATGTTTTTTTTTTTTTTTTTCTTGAACGAGTTCGCGTCGAAAGATTTTTACAGAAAAAAAAAAACATTTTAAAGTTAACGTAATATTTTCTGTGGTTTCGAGAAAACCCCAGCTGAAAAAAGCACGTATCCTGAAATGTTCATCACCCTGGAGGTCCCCTTTGGTGGCTAGTGTCGTGATGATCCGATAATTGTTGAAGAATTATTAAGACGTAAATCATTTCACAAAGAAAGAAAGAAAGAAAGAAAGAAAGAAAGAAAGAAAAGAAAGAAAGAAAGAAAGAAAGAAAGAAAGAAAGAAAGAAAGAAAGAAAGAAAGTCATTAACGCATTTTATTTTATTTTTGGGTTAGGGTTTGAGTTAGGAAACACATAATTTTTCCCTCTCGTTGTTTCTCTTAAGGGATATGGTTGGTTGATTGGTTGGTTGCGTTCACCCGATGACTAAAGTATTCTAGACTATCGTAGTAGACTAGAATATTCCTCTTCATCATCCGCCCTTACAAGGACGTAGTGGACGTGTCTGCGTTGTGTTGTGGTTTGCAGTATAACTGTTATATTTGCGCCTTTCGGCCCAACACATCCGACTTCAGCACGACATTTTTGAGTACCGAGTTGTCTTCCCTCTTCGATCCCTGCTCGCTTGGCCAGACTAGACAGGTTAGTCTGTTACTGGAGGCACCACGGAGAGGTGGACCAGGGTCTGGATGGTTTTGGTTCACCGATCCAGGCGCAAGCCATCAGCTTTGGGTCGCTGGCAACTTCCAGCTCTGGTGCTGGTGGGCGCGCCTTCGCCTTACGGGATATATCGTTAATTTACGACGCAAAACTCATCAATTAATAACTATTTTTGTTTTTCTTAACTCAATTATTGCACCTCAAACAAAGACCTCATTTAATGCTTTAGGTTCGTACTTGTGTTATCTCTGCGTTGACTTCAAAATTTTTTTAAATTGCATTACATTCATAGTTTCGGATGCGACTCTGTTTTTACGTTTAAGTTATCATAAAGAAAGTTATGCCAGAAAAATGATCGATAGCTTGAATGAGCTCATCAGGTGGTGTCTGGTGAGTTTCAAACCAAACAAAATCAAGAAGCTTCTCCAGCAGACGAGGGAAAAGCCAAGGAAGTCATGTTTACTAGAGGTTCCTAATCGTCTTCGAAGAGCCAATACAAATTATCAGACCTGAAATAGTAAAGAAAACAAACAACGAAGTTTTAAAACAATTGCACATGAAAAGAGAGCTACTAAACACAATTAGAACAAGACAAATGACATTTTGGGGGCATGTTAAAAGACACAACAGCCTAATAAAAGTAATATTGGAAGGGAAAATACAAGGTGATAGAGGCAAAGGCAGACCAAGACTAATATGGACGAGTAACATCAAAAGATGGACAAGTCAACCTATGACAATCTGCACCATCAATGCAAGAGACAGAGCAGAATGGAGTCCCATGGTAACCAACCTTTGATGCAGATACGGCACTCAATGATGATGATGATGAAATAGTAAAAACGTCTCATTAAAAGACTTGAAGTTTGAAGAGAGAATGAACATTGAACCGACTGGACTTTGTTCTTAGACAACGTTTGGCATCTTCAGTTAATGCTGATACCAAAACTGTGATGGTTACAGCTGATGTATGAAATTAGCTCAAATACTATAGATATGCTCGAGGGAAGAGTCAGCAAATTAGTCTGGAAATGGTTGAAGTGATAACAGGACTAAAAGATGTAGCTTTGCACTTCAAGATTGCAAAGCTGATTCTTCCGTTGAAGTCAGTCGTTGAAGTGTACACAGTAGACCAGACCAGATTAACTGTCATGCTGCAAGACTCATCAGTCGGAGCTGCCAAGACAGTGAAGTGCATGCTAAAGACTGACAGACTGTGGCAAGCGCGCGCTGCAGCTGATCTGGCTCGCGAAAGCCTCAACAAGTATAAGACGATGGTCTGCATGGAGACATGGGAGTGTGTTCCGTCACGGCATCATTCAGTGGTAGTCAAGAGAATCCAACAAACAGCGGAAGGTCATGGTCGTTCTAGAGTTTAGAGACGCGGGGAAGAGGTCGAGTGCTGAAAAAGCAGCCCAGGAAGTGCAACAAGGTCATTGGGTCACTGAAGCGCCGTAGAAAACGCTATCATGGAATTACATGGCGTAAAAACCCCTGGGGCTAGATTACATAACCGGGTCTAAACGCGATCTTTACTATAGGTCCGCACCTTGCAATGTTGGGGTAGACAGATAAATATGTTATTATTGCCACGGAAGACAGGCGACTTTGGAGCATGTATTATCTTCACGAAAGACAAAACTGGTCAATGGTGCTACTAAAGCTACATTTGCTGCTACTAAAGCTACATTTGCTGCTACTAAAGCTACATTTGCTGCTACTAAAGCTACATTTGCTGCTACTAAAGCTACATTTGCTGCTACTAAAGCTACATTTGCTGCTACTAAAGCTACATTTGCTGCTACTAAAGCTACATTTCAGCGTCGGGTGAAACTATATTTTACGGTCTTTAGTTTGTTTGTTGGCTTCTTATGATATTATATTCTTTAACGTCTAACATTAAATAATGTTTCTCTTTTGTTTTTACAATCTGATCTATATAGTATTCTTGTACGATGGCTGAAGACTCGTTATGTTACAATTAGTTCCTTTGCTTATCAAATGTTTAAATTATTGTACTTGTTCTATCATCATTAAGCATCCATCCGCAGGTATTATCACTATTTGTTTTTTTTTTATTATCCTTCACTAATGATCTTACATCTAAGGCATGTTTCCTGTTACACTTCTAATGCACGACCTTTTATGATGATTGTTATTTCTCAACATTTTCTTGCCATTTGGTGGTTACGAGTAGTCACTTCCTCATTGTGTTGCTGTCAATGAAACCGTGCTTCTTAGTTGTGAACAGAAAGTCAAAGTTCAATGTATCTAGTTGCTCAAGGTTATAGAAAAGTCTTCTTATTTATAACGATTTCATGCCCCCGCTGGACAATACATCTTAATATGTGTAATACAAACAATGCGAATGTTAGGCTAATTCTCGGTCTCCAAACATGAACCTAAAAAAAAAGTAAAGTACCCCCGTCACGCCAAGTGGCGTATAGGGAATATAGTGTTAGTGACCTACTCAACATATATTGCTAGGTATAAACATGGTACTACTCGTATTTAAGATGACTGGAAAAGCTTTATTTTGTTGTAAGTGGCTCTGAGTAGCCATATATTGCAGGCATAATATACACAGTAAAGGCAGTAATGCCTCAAATGTATCATTATATCATGTCAAAGTGATACTGAGATTGCGTCGTTCAAGAACACAGAAGTTTAGAAATGAGTGGACAAGTACATTACCTCGTTGTCATTACATTCTTCAGCTCACCGGGCAAGGTACAATTTCGCTCTTCATCTGAGTTGAGTGGAGAGCGACAAGCTGCGCTGGAACCCATTTTCATTTAATTGCCAAGCCAGCCATTTACCACTTATCTTCCGACGCTCTCAGTAATCACAAGATATGCAAATACAATTGCTATAGCATAAATAATTCACAATGAGGACGAGACATACCACTACTATCACGTCTCTATCCACGTCTGTATTCCCCTAGTTCAGACGGTCTTCTCTGCCCATAACTCCTGTATTAAAAAAAAGTAAAGTACCCCCGTCACGCCAAGTGGCGTGAAGGGAATATGGTGTTAGTGACCATAAATTTTACAAACCTTCGGCACATGATTTTTAGGGTAATGTGATCGGTATTACGCCCGTGTCGCCTTACTTTCCCAGAAAAATAATCCGGTACCCATTTAAGGCTGAGTGAAACGGAAGCCGTCGGTTGGGATCGAACCCTACCTCTTTGTAGTCCAGTTCACTAACCACTGAGCTATCGCGGCTCCCTAACTCCTGTATTATTTAAACGATAATTCAGGGTCTCCTGGAAGTGAAGCAATGTATTTACTTTACAGATAGCATATTTTATAACTAAGTAGAAAGTATACTCTATATTTCTATCATTAGAACGTAATATGTTAACAGGGATTAGAGATGGGTGATGTTATAGAGTTAGAAATGGGGGTTGGAGGGCTATGACGCCAGCGTAGTTTTAATATGTTTGTGAAATCAAAGAGAGTAGGGATGGGGAGAAGATGAATCGCTGGAACAAAGGGAGTGTAATAGTATATACATGTTACTTCATTTTATACAGAAGCATATTTTGAGAGAGGCTCTTATATCGTTAAATAATACATATTAAAGCGAGATGTTAGTGATCGATACGGAAGGTAAACATAATATGGTAGTTAATCCTGGAGTACTATGATTCGGGTAAAGAATGCCACTCTAAAGACTCTCTCTGACAGTGACGGCGTAGTGTTCAAGTATAATGATATATCATACCCTAATGTGTCTGTGAACACTATTGTAGTCACCACACAAACATCAATGGCACACATTAAGATTGAGTTCTCACCGACCATTTCGCAGGCCGACAGTGCACTGACGGTGTGTGAGGTGCAAACATTTACAGACACCTATTGTCTTGACAGGCATTCTGGGTCGTTTTGTGAAGTGTGTAGTGGGTGTAGCAAAGGCTGCAACGTCATCATCAGTACGTGTCACGGCAACTGTTCACATGTGATCTATGGACACGACTGCTCCAGGTCTTGTCTCAGTGTCTCTCCTTTATGTGAGAAAAAATCTGGAAAATACCTACAATGCAAACATCCTGGCTATACCTGTAATGACACTTGTCCCGATGGTAATTTTGGGATACAGTGCGAACAGACATGTTCTGATGGCTGTGACATCATATGTGACCCGGAAAGGGCCGACTGTACGTACAAGGAAACGTACTACGGGTCAGACTGCACTCTCAAATGTCCGGACAACTGTTTCAAAAACACCTGTGAACAGTCACCCGGAACTGTACATGCAAGGGAACGTTCTACGGGTCAGACTGCACTCTCAAATCTCCGTACAACTGTTTGAACGTAACCTGTGAACAGTTAACCGGGGCCTGCGTCTCGTATGTCAATGATTCCCACATTAAGAAGAGTCTGCCGACTACAACAAACCCAAGCATATGGATACCTTTCGCGATCGCTGCTCTTCTACCTCCTCTTCTGCTTCTCTTGAATTGAGCCATGGCTGATATCTTAGTGGGTGTCTGTGCTGTCCATGGCTCATATCTTAATGTGTGTCTGGGATGACCATGATTCATATCTTAGTGTGTGTCTGTGCTGGCCATGGTCCATATCTTAGTGTATATCCGTGCTAGACATGGCTCATATCTTGGTGGGTGTATGTGCTGGCCAGGGTTCATATCTTAGTGTGTGTCTGTGCTGACCATGGTTCATATCTTAATGTGTTTCTGTGCTAGGCATGGTTCATATCTTGGTGTGTTTCCGTGCTAGCCATGGCTCATATCTTAAATTGTTTCTGTGCTAGCCATGGCTCATATCTTAGCTGGTGTGTGTGTGTGTGTGTGTGTGTGTGTGTGTGTGTGTGTGTGTGTGTGTGTGTGTGTGTGTGTGTGTGTGTGTGTGTGTGTGTGTGTGTGTGTGTGTGTGTGTGTGTGTGTGTGTGCTAGCCATGTCTCATATCTTGGTGTGTGTCATGTTAGTCATATCTCATATCCTAGTGTGTCCGTGGTAATCATGTCTCATATCTTTATGTGTGTCTGTGTTTAGTCATATCTCATATCTTAGTGTGTATCTGTGTTAGGCATGTGTCATATCCTTGTGTGTGCCTGGCTATGTCAGTCATATCTCATATCTTTGTGTGCATGTCTACGTTAGTCATGTGTCATATCTTTGTGTGTGCATATCTATGTCAGTCACATCTCATATCTTTGTGTGCATGTCTATGTTAAGCATGTGTCATATCTTTGTGTGTGCATATCTATGTTAGTCATATCTCATATCTTGATGTGTGTCAGTGTTAGACATGCCTCGTATCACTGTGTGCATGTCTGTGTTAGTCACATCTCATATCTTTGTGTGTGCATGTCTGTGTTAGTCACCTCTAGTGACTTGGGCAGATGGTGCTCGTCACCCTGGGACGCTCATCTAAGGGCAGAATCCCCCTATAGAAAAGACAATCTGCTGCCTTGCAGGAAGATTGGGGACAATCAAAGGCTAAGGAAAGCAAACCTGAATAAAATGCTGGCTGAAATCGGATGCACTGGGCCACTGGCGCAGAACACAGTGCAACGTTTTAACGGTTGTTCAATCAGAGTGGATCTGGCAGACTCTAATTGTGATGTTCTGTCTGTGGGGGCGATCAACACACTTAACCTGACAGCTGACTTCATGTGAGAGTCTGGAATCCTACTCTGATTGAGTCCTGATCGCAGAGAGAGTGAGAGAGAGAGAGAGAGAGAGAGAGAGAGAGAGAATCCTGGAGTGACCCTGACGTGAACAGAAGAAGATGAAAAATGAACTGTTAATATCAATTAATTTAAACTTAACGATGTATGTTATATGTATACTCTAACCCTATACACGCTATTATCATCTGTCAAACGCTGTCTATAGACGTATATTAACCAAACAGGCAGGCATTTAGAGGATAGGGTCCGTGAATAATTGTATAACATCGAACGTGATTCCAGCTCTCCGGTCTCTGCCCATTTCAGATCTCCAGGCCACCATACACCTGAGGACTTCCAAGTTACTGGCATAGCCTCTTGCTATTCCGATGCCACCAACGGTCAGTTTGCTTTAAGAACCGACTCATAGCCCGTTTTGGCACTCTTCATCCGAGAGGTCTAAACTCTTTTCATGCTTTCTCTTCAACTTTCTCCTTTGTACTATCTTTATTACTTGCTGTTTTATCTTTATCGTCTCTCCTGCTCTTATTTCCCTTTCACACCCCCTGTTTTTTTTTCCTTTTCCCTCCTTTTTCCTCCTTTTGACTTGAGTCACGAAATTGGACGGATGTGTGGTTTTCATGGGAAACTAATTTTTCGGTAGTTTATTTATCCCAATACAATGAAATAACAAAGAAACATGGCTGATTGACACTTAGATTCAGACTTTGATATGGATTCAAAGAGATAGCCAGGACGATGAGACAGAATGGCATAACAAAGACCAAGAAACGCAGAAAGCAAAGAATGGCAGTACAGAATATGTTAATGACAAGGAATTAATATAGCGAGATCGACTAGATATAGAACGTGTCGAGAAAGACTTTATCCACGACATAATGCAGTCAACAGTTACGAGAAAGACAGGAATTGGACATAGAGTTGCATAATTACTAAAGATATCATTCATTCAATTAGTAACTGGGTTTTCCCAGTCACATAACTGCACCGTTATTATAATCACCGTATTTATAGTCACCGTGTCACACTCAGATAAATTGAACAGGTACTTCAGTATGTCTTTCTTATCTAGTCTTCCTTCGTTCATTTGTTCGTTTCCGTTCACCCGATGACTAAAGGTTAAACCTCTTCAACATCCGCCCTTAAAAGGACTTTAAGTGGCCGTCTCTGCGTTGTGTTGTGGTTTACAATAAAACTGATATTTGCGCTTTTCGGCCAAACACATCCAACATCATCACGATACTTTTGAGTATTCAGACTTCCGTTTCCAAGATTGTGGATCTAGTCCACGTTCTCTTGATCGCTGCAGAAAGCGCATTCGAGGTCTGATTAATTTCGGTTCTCCATTGCACTTTTCTGCGTTAAAGTCAAAATAATGATCTATTTATTACATCTGCGCCCATAAAGCGGAGTCGTACGCCGGCAATATTCCCTTTTCGACAAATCAAGGGCTGTGAATGCGACTTTCCACCGTCTAGACTTGATCTGCGCTTTACGTCACATTGGTGCTGTTAATGACTTTTGTTAGATTTATTTGACGCAAGTTATTTACTCATTAATGTAAACTGCTTCGTCAGCCGCAGCTTTATCTCTTTAGGGAATTTGCGCCGTGTTTTGTTCGTCGTAGGCTGCATTCACTAGAGTAATCAGGAATCGAAAGGGCGCGTCATAGTTGTGTGTGCGACATTGTTGTGTGTGCTACGTCATCGTAATGGCTCATCGTATATACCTAAACTGGACATACGTTAATCTTACGGTCTGTTGTTTGATGTGCAACGGGGATAATCTTACGACTAACTGTATGTTTATATGTTCGGAATTGGAGTCAACAACGATTGCCTAACATCATCAAGCGCTATACAATTTTTAGAAAATATGACGATCATCATTTTCAGGAGGCCATGAACTTCTGGTATATGGTGGATAGGCGGCATGATCCATTGAAGGCTATGCATGAAAAGTGTTCCTTGTTGCAGTTTCCTCATATTCCAAGTCCGGCTTGTTGCAGGAGCTACTGAGTTAAGTGCTCTGTGCACACCGTAAGCTGTGTGTCTCATCCGTTTTGATCATGTTTCGATATTCCAATTGTTTACGATGAATGATGATATCGTATGACAGGGAACAGTTGACTGTGTTCACTTTCTGCGCGGTTTCACCTTATGTATTTTGGCGTGTGCTGAGACTGCTACGATGGGGACTACAGTTACCTTTCTTTGTTTGGGAGATGAGATTTTAATTCGGATGATTACGCTGGTACGGTCGGTTGAGCAATTATGGATTTTAATTCGTTTGCAGTGATACCGGGGCCTTCCAAGACCAAATAACCAAAAATAAATAACTTTTGAGTACTGGGTAGTCTTCCCTCTTCAATCTATACACGCTTGGCCAGACTTCTAGTCTGTTTCTAGAGCCACCACGGAGAGATGGGGCAGGGTCTAGATGGCTTTGGCTCACAGATCCTGGCTCAAGCCATCAGCTGTGGCTTGCTGACAACTTCCAGCTCTGCTGTCATGAGGTGCAACTGCCTCCTATTGATAAAACGAGAAAAAGATGAAAGAACTCAACTAGCACTACATTTTCAAGTGCAAGTGGTCTTAGCGCATTCCTGAAAGAATTCATTTCATTGCCATTAAAGCCACACATTTATAAATATCAGTCACTAGTGAATGACTCACCAATTCTGGACACTACGAAGCATGAAATGCGACCAAAACACAATAGTTGTTTCTTGCGGAGGTGTCACAGAAAGCCTGCACAGAGTGATTGTCTCAATCTTCAATCTTATCCTGGCCATTTGTTTGTTTGTTTGTTTGTTTTGTTTGTTTGCGTACGCTAACTTTATGTCTTTAGAAAAACCCCGAAAGAATACATTTTGTTTGAATATAATTTGTTTCCTGTTTTTCCCATCGGCGGCCGTGTACTCAGCTGGTGTTCCTCACCCCACAGGCATCTGTGCACCGACTTGCAGAATAACACTCATGTTTTTTGGGTAGATTTGTTCTATCAGTTTTTTTTTTCCTGGCAGCGGTCATTTTTAGCCTGCTCTTTTCGATTTCCCAATGCCAAGATTTTTTTTAACGTGCGCACAGTGCCCACTCGACCTTCTATTTTTTTCCCCCGTTATCGGAGAAGGCTAGACACCGGGTCTCACCGACCGTGGAGGTTAACGTTACTAAGAAACAACGGATCTGAAGAGAGAAAATTACCACTTCAAGTTGTGGGATTGCCGTGACAGGGCTCTTTACTTTTTTTTTTATATATGGTGGGATTTCAATCCCGGACCATCTCATCTTGGAACCGACACTTCATCTCTACACCACCCACCCCGTCCATGATGTAGATAGTTCAACTAGTCTGACATTAGTTGGATGCAAGATGCCAGATAGGCCGGTATCCGTAAAGACCATTCTGAAGTGCGCTTGTGTTGGGCAGGAATACACGGATATCGGAGCTTGCTGTAAATCACAAGACAACACATATAAGCCCACTTAAAGTTCTGTTCCTTTTAAAGAACAGGTGATAAATAGTTATAATTATCGGGCAAAGATAGAAAAAGAAAGAATAAGAAGGAAACTCTGTTGACAATTCTCAATAATCTATACTCATATATCGCTAGTCTGTAGTAAGGATTCCTATTTAATTATAGCATCAAAGTAAACGGTGATAAATATTTAATGGAAGGTAAAAATTGCTAATTCCAACAAATACAAATGTACAGGGTATTAAAGATTTGTCAAGAACAGGTTGAGAAACAATATATGCACCGCCCCAGAGTCACCAAAAATGAGACAAGCTACCAATTCAGAAGAAATAAACAAGTAATAATGTTTACAAATCGCGCTGGCAATAACAAAGTAAGCTACATTTAGCAACACAAATTGTTTGAGAAATCCGGTATTTAAGAGAACTCGGAACAATTAACAAATATTAACAGAAAACATAAAATAATACAATCAGTCCCTACCGGGAGTCTAACTCGTACCCCTCGACAGCATCTTGTCAGTAATCACTGCGCCAATGAAAATTACCGGCTCATTACCCTCCAGGAAAGTAATTCTGCTGACAGTCGTACATGTAAATCTCACCTGATTAGAATATATAAAAACAAACACTGTTTACACAATTACAGAAGTTTTACAGAAGAATGTTGAGAATACCATGGACAGCTAAGAAGAGTAATGAAAACGTTCTGAAAGAGGCCAAAGCAAAAAGAGAACTATCTCCAATATTAGGAAGAAACAATCAACATTTGTTGGCTATGTAATGAGAAGATAACAGCTGGAATATATTGTAACAACTGGGAATATTGAGGGATAAAGAGATAGATGGAAGCAAAGAGAAAAGATACCAGACAGCTTAAGAGAATGGCTTAGCAGAAGGTCAACAACAGAAATGATAAATAACTGATCGAAAGTTGTGGAGAGACATGATCACCTACGCCAGCAGGCTTGGTACTTAATGATGATGATAAATTACACAATAACCAATATTTAGTTGTTGTTCTTATTGTCTGCATGTTACATACCATCTTTTCAACATCCAAAAAGATCATAAATTCTATTCAATGTGACTGCCACTTTAATGGAAGCACTGTTGAACGTCTAGGGAAACAGTTGACAAGTTGACTTACATATGTTGAACGGATACTGTTCATATAATCATCATTGTTTCATTTCTCAGACAAACTCTTTTAAATATTAGTAATTTAGCACAACTGCTTATTGAAATACATATATTCAAGTTGACATCTGAAGAAATATTAAACGGATATGCTTATTAATGACAACAATTAGTGACAATATGAAGAAAAAAAAACTACAAAAGCATTATATTAGATTAGAAAGCATTTGCTCCTCTCAAAATGTGTAAACGGAGGCGAAGGCGCGCCTCCCAGCACCAGAGTTGGAAGTTGTCAGCGACCCCCACAGCTGATGGCTTGCGCTAGAATTAGTGAACCAAAACAATCCCAGACCCTCCTCCACCTCTCCGTTGTGCTTCCAGTAACAGACTAACCTGTCTAGTCTGGCCAAACGTGCAGGGATCGAAGAGGGAAGACAACCCGGTACTCAAAAATGTCGTGCTGAAGGCGGATGTGTTGGGCCGAAAGGCGCAAATATAACAGTTATACTGCAAACCACAACACAACGCAGACACGTCCACTTAACGTCCTTTTAAGGACGGATGACGAAGAGGAATTCTACAGTCTACGAATACTGTAGAATACTTTAGTCATCGGGCGAACGCAAGCAAGCAAAATGTGTAAAAACGAGATGTCGAAAGCTGGTTAATTAAGGTAATTACTTTGCTATCAAATTCAAAACATACTGACGTCAGAGAGAGTAAGTGGTACTCACGGTTTCAAAGTTATGTAGAGAAGAGCTGACAATGTGTCAAGTGAGGGCGCAGCTATCATGTCAACGTTCGCATCAAGTAGTAAAGTGGTATCGGAACTACAGTTGCTTCTCCGCCCTTTTATCATCTAAATCGATGTGGGGTTGCTGTTCCTTATTTTGTTATCTATTTTAACATTAGACAAGAGGTCGCGTCTCACTAGATTATAGAAATATAATTGTTTCTGTCTTACATGAAACCTAATTTAGTAAGGAACCAGCATTACTATAGTTGGACTACGTCTCTTAGCAATTAGTAAGGAACCATCATTACTATAGTTGGACTATGTCTATTAGCACATAGTAAGGAACCAGCATTACTATAGTTGGACTATGTCTATTAGCAATTAGTAAGGAACCAGCATTACTATAGTTGGACTATGTCTATTAGCAATTAGTAAGGTATCAGCATTACTATAGTTGGACTATGTCTATTAGCACTTAGTAAGGGACGAGCATTACTATAATCGGATAATATCCAATAGTACTCAGATCCCTTCCTAATAATATTGGGAATGTTCCAGCTAAGGGCACAAACCGCAAATATCTATAATCTAGATGCCTGCTGCACAAACTCAGTATCAACTACAAGAGATCCGCGCACTAATTTTAGAAAGTGAGATAAAAGTTTGCGAAAGATGATCATAGTTGAATTTTTTGGTTCCTTTTTTTTTCATTTGGCCCGGAGAGACGCTGAAACAACTTTTTTTTCTAATCTTGGTAGAGCAAAATTCACTGTCTCACTACGTGAAACGGGAGCCGCGAAAGCTCAGTGGTTAGTGAACTGGACTACAAAGGAGAAGAGGAAGGGTTCGATCCCAACCGACGGCTCCTAGTTCACCCAGCCTTCAATGGGTACCGGATTTTTTTCTAGGACAGTAAAGCAGCATGGGCGTAATACCGATCGCATTACCCCAAAAATCATGTTCCGAAGGTCTGTAAAATTTATGGTCACTCACACCATATTTCCTATACACAACTTGGCGTGAAGGGGGTAATTTACTTTTTTTTTAACTACTTGAAACAAATAAAACAGAGCATACCCAGATCCCCAAACACATAAAACAGAGCATACCTAGATCGCCAAACACATAAAACAGAGCATACCTAGATCGCCAAACACATAAAACAGAGCATACCTAGATAGCCAAACACATAAAACAGAGCATACCTAGATCGCCAAACACATAAAACAGAGCATACCTAGATCGCCAAACACATAAAACAGAGCATACCTAGATCGCCAAACACATAAAACAGAGCATACCTAGATCGCCAAACACATAAAACAGAGCATACCTAGATCGCCAAACACATAAAACAGAGCATACCTATATCGCCAAACACAAAAAGCAGAGCATACCTAGATCACCCAAACACAAAAAAAACAGAGCATACCTAGATCGCCTAACACAAAAAAGAGCATACCTAGATCGCTAAACACATAAAACAGAGCATACCTAGATCGCACAAACACAAAAAGCAGAGCATACCTAGATCGCCTAACAGAAAAAAAACAGAGCATACCTAGATCACCAAACAAAAAAAGAGCATACCTAGATCGCTAAACACATAAAAAAGAGCATACCTAGATCACCAAACACATAAAACAGATCATACCTAGATCACCAAACACAAAATAGAGAAAATACCTAGATCGCCAAACACATGAAACAGAGCATAACTAGATCGCCAAACACATAAAACAGAGCATACCTATGAGGCCAAACACATGAAACAGAGCATACCTAGATCGCCAAACACATAAAATAGAGCATACCTAGATCGCCAAACACATGAAACAGAGCATACCTAGATCGCCAAACACATAAAATAGAGCATACATAGATCGCCAAACACATGAAACAGAGCTTACCTAGATCGCCAAACACATAAAATAGAGCATACCTAGATCGCCAAACACATAAAATAGAGCATACCTAGATCGCCAAACACATAAATTAGAACATACCTAGATCGCCAAACACATAAAATAGAGCTTACCTAGATCGCCAAACACAAAAAAAGAAAACATACCTAGATCACCAAACACATGAAACAGAGCATACCTAGATCACCAAACACATAAAAGAGAGCATACCTAGATCGCCAAACACATAAAATAGAGCATACCTAGATCGCCAAACACATAAAATAGAGCATACCTAGATCGCCAAACACATAAAATAGAGCATACCTAGATCGCCAAACACATAATACTGAGCATACCTAGATCGCCAAACTGTATCTTCTAAAACAGTAAAAACAGGCTTTATTCATCATAACCGCGTGCCATGCCGGCTGGCATAGACGATCATCTCTCTCCACATCACTCTGTCCTTAATGCATGTCATAATTTCAGTCGGTGATCTTTTATTATACAATTTGAATAAGCTATTCAATATTTTTTTCCCCTCTTGGTTTTCATCTGCTCTTTTTTTCCATTCTTTCTGACTAATGTAATAGTATTCTCAAAGCCTTTTCTTCACATGACATGCCCAATAAATGTAGATTGTGTCTTCCTTTTGAATTTGATGATATTTCTGATCTCTCCACTAAGTGATAACATAAATTCATCTTCATTATTATCATGAAGTATTGCACGTGCTGGCCATGGGCGATCATGGATATCCTTTCTATGTCCTTTGTTGTTTATTTATTATTTCGCAAACTTTCTATTAAACTATTATTTTAAACTATTAACTATTATATTTCTACTGCAAACCACAACACAAACATTCACAACCACTTAACGTTATTTTAAGGGCGGATGACGAAGAAGTATAACTATGTCTTTTTATTCATCGGTTGAACGGAAGCAAGCAATCAGACCACCATCTTGTAAATAAAATAAAAAAGGGTAAAATGTCCCGCACGCCACGTGGCGTATATTATGGTGTTAGTAACAATAATTTTTACAGACCTTCGGCACATTATTTGTGGGGTAATGTGCTCGCTATCACGCCCGTCCCGCTGTACTTTCCCAGACAAAAATCCGGTACTTTTTAACTCTTTCCGTACGTTTTAACGTACCATGCGCCATGCCGATTTCGGCCTGTACTTTTAGCCGCACAGAGCGTCACTCTCAATTTGATTCGTGTAAATTGCCATCAAACCATATTCTGTTTACATGTCTTGTATCATCTTGATGTTGGTGAAATATAATTTCTTGTTTAATTATCTAAAAACTCATATATAATATGTTAAGTATTAAATAAATAAAAACATGTAGATTAATATATAAAAACATGAAACATTTTGTCTCTGAAATCTCTACCGCTAAATTTACAAAAAACCTTCCGTACTGAAAGAGTTACAGCTCTGGTCTTTTATAGTCCAGTTCACTAACCATTGAGCTATCGCGACTCACTTAAAAACGAGTAGTAAAGTTAATTACTATTATCAACTTTAAGCTACAACAAGAGGTCAGGTTGATCCTGATCGACGGCTTCCGAATTCACCCAGCCTTAAATGGGTACCGTTGTTTTTTCGTTTTCTGTTTAGGCTATTTACTTAACTTTACTTAATTTAGCTATGTGGAGATTATTATTGTTCACCATCATCATCATCGAGTGCCATCTCTGCAACGAAGGTTGGCTACCATGGAGCGACATTCTGCTCTGTTCTTGCTTTGATGGTGCAGGTTGTCATAGGCTGGTTCGACTATCTTTTGATGTTACTCGTCCATGTTAGTCTTGGTCTGCCTCTGCCTCTTTTATCTTGTATTTTTCCCTCCAGGACTACTTTTAGTAAGCTGTTGTGTCTTTTAACAAGGCCCTAAAATCGCATTTGTCTTGTTTGAATTGTGTTTAGTAGTTCTATTTTCATTTTTAGTCGTTTTAAGACTTCATCGTTTGTTTCCTTTTCCTTCCATCAAATTCTACCTATTCTTCTATATATCCACATTTCAAAGGCTTCAATTCTCTGTTCTGTTTTCTTGTCTAATGTCCATGTTTCTGCACCATATAAGAATGTTGAGAAGACATAACATTTTGCTATTCTTAGTTTTAGCCCTGGTGTTATTAGTTTTGATGTTAGTATGTTCTTCATGACATTAAAATTACTTTTTGCCATTCCTATTCTTTTGTTTATTTCAGTCGTACATTTTCCATCACTGGTTATAGTATGTCCAAGCTAGTTGTAGCTCTGAACTGTCTCCAGGTCTATTCCTTCAATTTTGATATCCACTTGTGGGTTTTGTGTATTTTCTTTGATTATGATCATAGTTTTAGTCTTTTTAATATTCGTATCAAGTCCATATTTTTTACATGTAATGTTTATTTCATTAAGCAATTGTTGTAGATCTTTAGGATTTTCTGCTAGTAGTACAGTATCGTCAGCATGTCTTAGGTTATTGATTATCTTTCCATTGATTTGTAGGCCTGGCATCTCTGTAATGTTTTTAAAGATTTGCTCAGTGTATAAATTGAACAAGCTTGGTGATAAGGTGCATCCTTGTCTTACTCCTCTTTTTATATCAATGGGCGTAGAGTTCTCTTTGTCATATTTTATTATTGCGTTTTGCTCCCATTATAGATTACATATTAGTCGTATGTCCATGTCATCTAGATATATCTCTTTTAAGCATTCTATAAGTTGTTTGTGGTGCACTCTATCAAAAGCTTTGGTGTAGTCTATCTTCTTCTTCTTCCTCTTTCCTTCCTCGTCTGCCTTTCAACGTCGAGGGGAGATATATTTGCGGTCTTTTGCTCTTCTGTTCGCATCTGCTGCTGTTATGTTTTCTAGCGCTTCTAATATTCCATCGATCCATCTTTTTCGTGGTCAACCCTTGGGTCTGGTGTTCTCACAACGTTTGCTGAAGGCTCGTTGTGTTTTGCATTTTGATCTGTCTGCCTTGTCACGTGGTCAAACCATTTTATCTGTTGTTTCCTTATATATTATATGGCGGGGGCTATTCCTAACTTTTTTCTCAGTTCTTCATTTCTGATCTTATCTCTCAGACTGTTTCCTGTCATTCGTCTAACACATTTCATCTCAGTAGAGGTTATTTTTCTTATTGTTCTTGCATCTAGGGTCCAGGTCTGGCATTGGTAGCACAATGTTGGGATGAAGATTGTATTGTATAGTGCTCGTTTTGCCTCCAGAGTTATTTCCTTGTTGGACAATAGTGGTGATAACTGTCCAATGATTTGACAAGCTTTGTTGCATCTTGATTCTATCTCTGCTGAGCAGGCATATATTGGTTTGTTTACTTCTGTGTACTTTTCGATTAATGCTCTCATGCAGAATATGGCTTCTTTTGTCCCACTGTTTTTCCTGAATTCAAACTGCTGCTCATCTAATTCAGTATTGATTTTATCCTGAATCCTTCCCTGTATAACTTTTAGCAAGATTTTTGTAACATAGCTCATTATGCTTATTGTTTTAAAGTCACTACATTCAACTGCACCATTCTGTTTAGGCAATTCAATGAAAGTTTATGTTTTTAGATCGTTTGGTATGTATCCTGTGTGGTATATGTCATTGCATATGTCTGTAATCACTTCAGTGCCAAAATCTTCTAGTGCCTGTATCATCTCTATATGTATGCTGTTAGGTCCTGCTGCTTTTCCCTTTTTCATTGTTTTTAATAACTTTTTCAACCTCAGATTTTAAGATTTTATAGCCTAATGTACATTTTATAATTGGCTTCGTGTCTCTTTGATCATGAAATAGTTCTGTTATATATTCCTGTCATCTATCTATAATATCTTTATTGTCTGTTAGCATTTTCCCTTTTTTGTCTGCAATGCATCCACCTTCTGTGGCTTTTTAAATTGTTATTAGTCATTCTCTTTATTTCTGTGTGCATTCCTCTTATGTCTTGTTTGCTTTCCATAGCTTCTATTTCTATACATTTTTGGCCGAACCGGTCTTCTTTTGCCTTTTTGCACATTTTGCATATTTCATTATCTATTTTATTGTATTGGGCAGTGTTCTTCGCTTGTCTCCTTTCTTCCATTTTTTCTAAGATGGCGTTAGTTATCCATTTTTGTTTTTTGTACTTTTCTTTTTTGGGTAAGGTGTCGCAAGTTTCTTGTATGCTTTTCTTTATGCGTTGCCATTTGGTTGTGACTTTTTCATCTGGGTTTTCTCTTCTGTATTGCTCAATTCCTTCTTCTAGCAGCTTCTGATATGTGTTCTTTATTTGTATTGTATAGGTATCTTTAATATCTTTTTGATTTAAAGCTGTTATATCTGGTGGTATTGTTGATGAATTAGACTTTTGCTTCTTTCTCTTTAGTTTGATTTTCATTTAAATCATTACAGGATTGTGATCTGAATTAATATCTGTTCCTGGATAGGTTTTGGCTTTCATTACGCTGTTACGAAACCTTTCTTTTATCATTATGATATCTATTTGATTCGTCTTCTTATCTCCAGGGCTTTTCCATGCGTATTATTGTTATCATTATGTTTCTACCTAATTATATACGTTTCACTTTATATCATGAAGTTTATTTCGATTTTTTCGTGTATGGCTATTTGTTAAGGTGACCAGACGTCCCGATTTTTCCGGGACAGTCCTGATTTTTTACTATTTTTTCAAATTTTGTCCAGGATTTGTTACTGTCCCGAATTTGTCCCGATTTTGGCCAATTTTTTAGCTTTTATGCCGGATTTGTTAAAATACATTAGGGACACAAACGTATACCAATTTTACCAATATGGTACACTTCTCTTCGACTTAAAAATATACATTATTCCGTTGTTGTGTAGAAAATGTTTAAAAAGTTGAACTGGCTGTTCATCTGGCGAAACACTAGTAAAATGCGCTCAGTTTTAAATCTTGTATAATGAAACGGAACTATTGTGGTGTTTAGTGATATAGGTTACTGCATTTATTCGATTTTATTTACATTGTGCTATTATTCAGTTACTTGACATTTTAATGTTTAAGAACGTATGCAATACATATGGTAAAAGTCATTGAAAATTATTATTTAAACTATAGTTAGTTTGTAATTGTTGCAACAAATGACATCAAAACGTAAATGCAGTTTCAATCAAGATTTACAAAAGAAATACATATTTCTAAAAAATTCTACATCAGATTTCACTGTAAGATGCAGTATATGTGCCTCTGGGTTTTTGATTAAACATAGTGGACGTGGTGATATTAAGAGACACATGAATAGTTCGAAACGTAAGAGAGCCGTCGCTACAGCTGCATCAAGCTCGTCATTAACATTTTTTTTTTCCAGCTGAAGAGATTGGTGACAAAGAAGAACAATTAGCTGCTACAGAAGGTGCATTTGCCTATCATACAGTGATACACATCATACATTTAGATCTATGGACTGCACATTAAAATTAACTCAGGTTACTTTAGAACCAGAATTTGCTTGTGCACGTACGAAAACAGAAGCAATTAATCGAAATGTGTTAACACCCCATGTTCAAAAAGAGTTGAGATGTGACCTAGAAAACTCAACATTTATTTCCATACTGACAGATGCCTCCAACCACAAGGAAATTAAGATTTTTCCTTTGCTTGTCAGATACTTTGATTACAATAAGGGGCTGAAAGTTACAATATTAGATTTGAAGTCATTGCCAGGAGAAACACCTGATATTGTTAGTAGTTTTGTTAATGACTGTCTAACGAAAAAAGGTTTAGAAAGGAAAGTGGTTGCATTATGTGCTGACAATACAAATTCTAATTTTGAGGGCGCTGAAAGGAAAGGAAAGAACAATGTTTTCATAAAGCTGAAAGAAAACCTTGGACATTGTTTGATAGGTGTTGGTTGTGCATGCTATATTTTCCCACAACACTGTTCGAGCAGCTGCAGATGTATTACCTATTGATGTTGAGGTGATTATTGCTAAAATATATCTGCACTTCAAATCATACACAGTTGCAGTTGAAAGTCTCAAGGAGTTTTGCCAATTTGTGGACACAGACTTCCAGATGATTTTAGGTTAAGCACAGACTAGGTGGCTTGCACTGTTGCCTGTTGTTGAAAGGGTTCTTCACATGTTCCTGCCTTTAAAATCCTATAAAGTAAAGGTAAAGTACGAGACTTGAACCGGCTTCTTAGCACGCGAGTTTACACCCATAAGTGCTCGGCCGCCTATCTAGAAATGTTCGGAGATTTCTGTATAGTGTCGCCGCAAGCATCGAAACTCAGATGCGAAGCGACATTCCTCACCTTCCCAGGGTTATACCCTGGTACCCATTTCTGCCAACGGCTGGGACGACCGTGGGGTATTTTTTTTTTCCAACCACGAATACAATGCACACTGCTCCCAGCGGGAATCGAACACGGGTTGTGCGAACGTCGGTAGTCCAGTCGGGGCTACTGGAATTTAAAATCCTATTTTCAGTCTCAAGACAGATGTCCAGTCTTTATACAGAAATTCTTTGAAAACTCCCTGTCTGAAGCATGGCTTATTTTTGTTCACAGTCAGGCATCCTCTTTCCACGAAGAAGTGCAAAATGTAGAGGGACAAGTGGTCACTGTTTTTGAGATAATTGACAACATCAATGGGTTGAGAACTATCTTGGACTCCAAACTGGAAGATTGTTTCTTGCCATCAAGAGTTAAGATAATTCTTGACAAGCTGGAAATGGAAGAAATTCCACAGGATGATATGAACAAGTTTAAAGCCAGTGTTTCTTCATTCTAGGAAATAGCTTTAAGTTATTTGAAGAAATAGGCTGTAAATAATTTTCAAAACCTTGAGGCCTACAGCTAGGTAATGTTGAACAAAACACGAACGTGGGAAGATATTCAGAAATCTTCATCATTAGTGAGTCAAACAATTGACTTTCCAGAAAATGAAATGTATGACGAATATATTTAGCATGAATTATGAAGCAGTATGTTACTTCTCAGAAAATTAATAAGTGGAGTAATAATAAAACATTGCCAGGGCAGCGTTGGATTGAAATAGCTTCCCACGTCAAATTAAAGTGACTTTCATTTAAGTGAGTATCACTAATGTTTTTTTTTTAAATCTCCTGATAACGTTTTGTAAACCTACATTGTTTGGTGTTTTAATTAGTTTTAAAATATATGTATTATTCACTTGAAAAAGACGGAAGAAACTTCATTTTATTGATGGAAATTTAAGTCAAATTAATCCGTGCCGGATGAGGGTTTCAGAAATATGGTCATCTTATTATATGTATGCTCCATCCTTGTTCCTGAAGAGAGCAATTGTCGTGCCGCAACATCACACCGTTTTTGTTATGTTCTCTCAACAGTAAAGCTAACAGAATACATTTTACTTGTTTAAATAGTGTTACTCGTAACACCGTGTTGTTTTTGTGTTGCCCACATTGTTTACAGTAAAGGTATCACAGTGCATTTTACTTGTTTAAATAGTGTTACTCGTAACATCGTGTTGTTTTTGTGGCGCCCACATTGTTTACAATAAAGGTATCACGGTGCATTTTACTTGTTTAAATAGTGTTACTCGTAACATCGTGTTGTTTTTGTGGCGCCCACATTGTTTACAATAAAGGTATCACCGTGCATTTTACTTGTTTAAATAGTGTTACTCGTAACAGTAACATCGTGTAGTTTTTGTAGCGCCCACATTGTTTACAATAAAGGTATCACAGTGCATTTTACTTGTTTAAATAGTGTTACTCGTAACAGTAACATCGTGTAGTTTTTGTAGCGCCCACATTGTTTACAATAAAGGTATCACAGTGCATTTTACTTGTTTAAATAGTGTTACTCGTAACAGTAACATCGTGTTGTTTTTGTAGCGCCCACATTGTTTACAGTAAAGGTATCACAGTGCATTTTACTTGTTTAAATAGTGTTACTCGTAACATCATGTTGTTTTTGTATTGCCCACATTGTTTACAGTAAGGGTATCACAGTACTTTTTACTTGCTTTCCTTGACTAGTTTATACTTACTTTACAGCAAAATAGCATCTTTTATTCATTTTCCAATAACTTTACGTGCCTTAATACAATTAGATACATGTAATATGCGACTTTACGTGCCTTAATACAATTAGATACATGTAATATGCGACTTTACGTGCCTTAATACAATTAGATACATGTAATATGCGACGCAGATTTGGAATAATTGTAGAATAATCAAAGCACAGCCAGCTATATATTTACTAAGGCTCACGGGCTAAAAATGAAAACGGAATCCCCTCCAGCGTTATGTTTTCAGCTGTGCGAACTATAGACGGTTGTCGTCATTCTAACCACTATCGCCCTTGCTCGCAAATCTGAAAACGTCAGGCGAGTTGAAGGTTTTCTGGGATTTCCCTCTCAGTCCGCAGGCCTTAGTAAATCTATAGATGGCTGTGGTCAAAGCAAGAGCAGCACCGCCACAAAAGTTTAAAAAATAACACATTTTCTGCATCAAGCATCAACCAATCCAATTTTACTTCTTCTACTACTGTGTTCATCCCGTGGAAACTCCTTGTCATTGTCCACACTTAACTCTTTCCGTACGGAAGCTTTTTATCAATGCAGGGGAAGAGATTTAATTGTTTCATGGTTTTAAATATCAATCTACATATTACATATGAATTGTAATATCATTGAACAATGTGTTCGATTTCACCATAACAAGATACAAGACTTGTATCAAAGGTTTGATGATGGTTCACACTAATCAAATTGAGAGTGACGCACTGTGAGGTGAAACGTATACGGCCGAAATCAGCATGACGCACAGTGCGTCGAAACGTACGGAAAGAGTTACAAGAACATTAAGTGGCGTACCTGTTTTTCTGCTGTTTTTACAGTACTCCATTTGAGCTTTTTGACCTAACATTCCGACAGTAGCATAATATTTTTGAACACCGTGTTATCTTCCTTCTTTCGATCCCTACTGGTTTAGCCAGACTGGTTAAGTTGTTTCCGGGGACAACTTTCCGGTAAAAACTGATTTTAAAAATAGACCAAAAACATGAAAACTCTCGAAGATAAAAAATGAGAGTTGCTCTGAATTAGGAGCGGAGAATGTCACCCTGCACGGCAAAGAACATGCACTGCTGTCGGTTAGGATAGAAGGAACATGTTATATTCACTTAAAACTCACACCCTCAGGACTTAGCTCGAGATATAAAGCTGGCGCAAACAAACAAACAAACAAACAAACAGACAAAATAAAAAAGAAACAATCGTTTTCTTCTTGGCCCGTTTGGCGGATATGAGTTGTAATCAACACTAGACGAAGCTTTAATATTCCTGGAAAGATAAGTGAAGACAATGTTGTCATCGCGAGGACCGGGAATTTACGGGAATTCAAAATTGCTCACACAAGCAGGAAGTGCACTTGATGTGACATGATATGACCCCTGATTTCTTAACGGCGATCTAGCAAACCTGGCCTTGTAAACAGGATACTGTATAACACTCGACAGCACAGTGTACATAGACAAGGCACGTACACAAAAGCGTAACTTTCACTTAATAAGTCAGTGAGGACAAAACAAAATCTGGAGACAAATAACTATGAACTGTCTTTAACTATTCAAACCCGCTTTAACTTAACAATAAGTCAGTGAGGACAAAACAAAATCTGGAGACAAATAACTATGAACTGTCTTTAACTATTCAAACCCGCTTTAACTTAACAATAAGTCAGTGAGGACAAAACAAAATCTGGAGACAAATAACTATGAACTGTCTTTAACTATTCAAACCCGCTTTAACTTAACAATAAGTCAGTGAGGACAAAACAAAATCTGGAGACAAATAACTATGAACTGTCTTTAACTATTCAAACCCGCTTTAACTTAACTTTTTAAACGTTTATTTGATTGATCATCCTTTGATGGGTATATTTTGTATTCACTGACTATTATGCCCGCCGGATACAGCATTGATGGCATTATGAAAGCATTTCTGGAAAAGCGCCATATATTAATACCACTATGCTGCGTTCGATTAATACGCTCAGAGAAACACAAAATAATAATCACATAGGAATGAAATGGAGCAATACGGATAGTAGGCAGGACAATAACAAATGTTTAGATTTATAAAGTCTTCATCAGTACACAGAGATAATGACAACAGCAAAACGTATTATAAGAACAAACAACGATAAAGCGCGGATTACAAAAGAATATAATACTATCTCTCTTTCGTTCGCCAGAAGTAGTAGATCACCAAATAAAACAACCCATAAATTTACCAAAATATACATCATTTTGTCGCCCTCCTGTTTTTCATATCCCTTAAGTTAAGGAATTAAGAAAAAACACTTGTCGATATATCTATTGTCCATAGTCAGATCACTATTAGTGCTAGTACTATCAGTGACGGAGACCTCGGTAGCTTATTTGGGGAAATCACCCGACGGGGCTACCTACGTTCCGACAACCCGTGGTTCGAGTCTCACTAGAAGCAGTGTTAGTTGTACGCGTGGTTGGAAAAAAATACCCCCGGGTCGACCCAGCCGCTGGTGTAAATGGTTACCAGGGTAGTACTCTGAGAAGTTGAGGAATGTGCCTCGCATCGTGAGTTTCGATGCTTGAAGCGGCACTATCCAGAAGTCTCCAAACAATTTTAGATAGGCGGCCGAGCACATATGGGTGAAAACTCGGGTGCTGAGACGCCAACACAAATCTCGTACTTGTCCTTTACCTTTATCTTTACTATCAGCGAGTCTGTCTAATATCTCATTATTGTGACATTGACAAGTCTGCCTAGATAAAAGAACGATACACTTTCTGTTGTTTCTAACAGAAAAATGTAATTTTGTTCGGATTTTGCTAAAGTTAAAGTAGCATTTATAACTGTTACCTGTTTGATGCTAATATTGTCATAGAGAAGGAATTATTGTGGAACTCGGAGCACATAAACTCGTTTTGTAAAGAAAGAAAGAAAGAAAGAAGGTAAGAGTCTCAGGGACTTTAGGAGTGTGTAATCTAAGTGAGTATGGTGTTAGCTGCCTTATTTATTTTCTCATCATTTCGTTTTTTATAAGGGCGGAGGGTGGAGGATTGGTTGTAAATGTGTTCAACACTACACCAAGTCGTCTTTCTCTCCCAGAAAAATAATGCCCTCCATGTATTTATGGCCTGGTGAACCTAGAAACCAATCGGATGGGGTATCTTATCCGCAGGTGTCGGCCTTCATGGGAGAAAATTTGGAGAAGTGTTAACTACAACCAGAGATCAAACTCGGACAACATTGTTCACAGATGAATACCCTGACGCCCAGGATGCATATATTGCAGTGTTTTGAAGAGAAAAAGTACTCACAAAAGACATCGCAATAGTATGTTAACCAATGTTTAACAACAGTTATTTTCTGTTCGTTGTTTGTTTGCTTCGTCTCATATTTAAAGACCAAAATCATGGATAATGGAAACAAATAACCAAATTAACGAGAGGGACGAATACCTCCAACTATCAAGGAGTGATCAAGTCATCACACTTCCCCTACGCACTGGCTACAGCAGAATGAGAAACCACATGTTCACCAAACTACCAGCCAATGCCACTGTACCCTGGATAACATGACAACAAAACACGTTCTCCCTCTCTCTCTCTCTCTCTCTCTGTCTGCGATCAAGACTCTATCGGAATAAGATTCCATACTCTCTCATGAAGTCAGCTGCCAGTTTAAGTGAGTCAATTGCCCCATATAGTTTCTCTTCCAGGGAGGTGGGTGTGGACCACATTGCTTTTCTCAGGTCTGTGTACTGGGGGGCAATCCTGTAGAACATGTTTTGTAGTCATATTGTCCAGTGTACAGTGGCATAGGCTGGTTGTGCCTATTTTGAATTTGGTGAACATGTGATTTCTCATTCTATTGTGGCCAGTGCGTAAGCGAAGTATGATGACTTGATCCCTCCTTGATAGTTGGTGGTATCCGTCACTCTCGTTATGCTTTGGGAGTTCTCGTTTCCATTTTTCATGATACTGACCTTTGAGGATGGATTTGGCTTCATCATAAGTGAGTGAATGGTTCTCTTGTGGTAATCTTCTTCCCTCTTTAGCTAATTTGTCTGAGCGTTCTTCCCGTGTATTTTACAGTGTGATGGTATCCACTGAATGACTACTCTCTGGAAGTTATTGCATAGTTGGTCCAGGGTTGTTCTCAAGTAATTTAGTTCATTGTTCTTGGGCTTTTTAGAGCTGATAGTACTGACAGTGCATCAGTCAGAATCATCAATTTATTGTGCATGTTATTTTTGTGTTGAGTAGCTGTGTTGCAGCATCTCTGATGGCCTCAGTTTCTGCTTTAAAGTTGTTTGAGAATTTCCCAGTAGCTATTGACTTGGTTATTCTCGTTCTGGTTATTCAGCGTTAAGAACACACCACCCCCTCCATTTCTGGTGGCATTTGTAGCAGGGCATTTTGTGTATATGTAGGACCAAGAGTCCAGTGGGTAGGTATCGTGTATGTGTTTTTCTGCTACGTGTTTTCTTTCTGTGTCTGATTGGGTGCCCTTTTTCATGATTCCTGTTATATTTTCCTTAAGTTCTGGTATTTTATATTTCCCATGAGGAGACATATCAGATCGGCCGAAGGGTTTCGGTATTGTTTGAGAAAGTACTGGGTCCCCAGTAGTTAGTTCATTGGCGATTTCAGCGAAGTTGCTCCTCTTTAGTCGTATAATTCCGATACCAGTTATTCTTTGGTACATGGGGTGGCTAAGGAGCCTTCTATATTTCTCCGCTTGTTGCAATACTTTAGTGATCCGTCTGTTATCTAAGGGTTGTAAACCTGTTACTGTTTCTAGAGTCTTGATAGGTGTAGATTTCATAGCACCAGTGATGATACGGGCAGCTTGGTTCTGTGTTCTGTTAATTTTGCTAAGCTGTGATTTGGAAGTCATAGCCCAGGCTGTGAAACCATACTCTAGGATTGGTCTGACTCTTCCTACGTATAGTCGTTTCAAGTTATTGCTGTCTGCCCCCCAGTGCGTTCCTGCCAATTTCTTCATAATATTAATTCGTTTTCTGGCTTTTTTTATTGCTCTGTCTATCTGATTTTTCCAAGTCATTCGTTCTACCAAAACACGTTCTACAGGATTGCCCCCAGTACACAGAGCTAAGGAGGAAAGATGTGGCCCACACCCACCTCCCTTGAAGAGAAACTCTAAGGGGCAACGGCATCACTGAAACAGACAGCTGCCTTCATTAGAGATTCCGGAGTCCTAGTCTGAATGAGTCATAATCGCAGATGTAAAAGAAGTTTGCTAAAATCTAAAGGATTTTTCTCTTGGTCGTCTTCATTTTCCGCCCTAAAATAGACGTTACGTTGAATTAGGTGCGTTGTGTTATCGTTTAATGTATGTAAAGGTAAAGTACGAGACTTGAATCTATGTCTCAGCGCGCGAGTTTTCATCCATATGTGCTCCGTCGTCTATCCAGAAGTGTTCGGAGACTTCTGGATAGTGTCTCTTCAAGCATCAAAACTCACGATGCAAGGCGGCATTCCTCACCTTCCCAGAGTACCCATTCACCACGTTCCCAGAGTACTGCCCTGGTAGCCATTTCTGCCAGCGGCTGGGTTGACTGCGTGGGTCATCTTTTTTTTCTAAAGTAAGTAAAAAAGTAAAGAGCCCCCGTCACGCCAAGTGGCGTATAGGGAAATATGGTGTTAGTGCCCCCGTCACGCCAAGTGGCGTATAGGGAAATATGGTGTTAGTGCCCCCGTCACGCCAAGTGGCGTATAGGGAAATATGGTGTTAGTGCCCCCGTCACGCCAAGTGGCGTATAGGGAAATATGGTGTTAGTGACCCTATATTTTACAGACCTTCAGCACATTATTTTTGGGGTAATGTGGTCGGTATTACGCCCGTGCTGCTTTACTTTCCCAGAAAAAATCCGGTACCCATTTAAGGTTGGGTGAACCCGGAAGCCGTCGGTTGGGATCGAACCCTACCCCTTGTCCGTGGTAGTCCAGTTCACTAACCACTGAGCTATCGCGGCTCCATCTTTTTTTCTAACCACGAGTACAATTCACACTAATTCCAGCGGGAATCGAACTCGGGTTGTCAGAACGTAGGTAGCGCAATCGGGTGGTTTTTGCCAACTGCACTACCGAGGCCCCCTGTTTAATTTATGTCTTTCGGGATAACATATAAGCACTTGTCGGGGAGGAAGTTAAAATCAAACCACATGGACAAAGAAGTCATGCTTGTCCATATTTTGAAGATGCTTAAATCAGAACTTAGAAGGACCGATAAAGAACAGGAAATTAAAATGTGAACGATCTGGATGTGGTCAAAAATAGATCGACCAAAATTACTGCAACCATTGACTGATCATCACGTTGAATTTAAAAAAAAAAAAAAAAAAAAAAAGGAAAAACCTCCCACCCACACACCATCTCCGCACTCACCGTCATGCTAAGTGGCGAATAGGGAATATGGTGTCAGTGACCATACATTTTACAGACCTTCGGCACATGATTATTGGGGTAATGTGGTCGGTATTACGTCCGTGCTGTTTTACTTCCCAGAGAAAATCCGGTGCCCATTTAAGGCTGGGTGAACCCGGAAGTCGTCGATCAATATCGAACCAGTTTGTAGAATATTTCACTAAAAAACGTGGTTAAAATGTCAATCCGATACTATAATGCCCGTGACATTTCATAGTGACGCTTTATAAAGGCGTATTCAGTCACGCAAAACGTAGCATAGTTAAACTTCATATGTTAATTAGATGGAAAGTTTGTAGGAATGGAAATCCTATTGGTATTTTTAAAAATAAAACATGAATGCATAATTACATCAATTGGTAGCTTTAAAAAAAATGTGTTTACAGTGTAAATTTCTGAGCAAATTTGTGCATAAATGTTTTTCAAATATATTGTTCCCCAACTTGTGTGCGACCAAAGCGTTGAATAGTACAACCATCATTATGTGCCTAACCGGCTTGCGTAGATGAACATCTTATATATACACATGCATATATAATATATATATATATATATATATATATATATATATATATATATATATATATATATAAAGACTCGAAAGAGCAATGATGACATTAAAAACCTAAACATTGAAATGAACTGGCTTATAAACAACATATTACAGCTGACAAGGAAAACTAAAATAATATGGCTACCTCAACAGACATAATGAGCTGGAAAGAACAGAGATGGTAGTCTTGGTTCCTGGAAGACTAGACAGGGACATACGAAAAAGAAGTTATTTTCAAGACTTCACAGATACCTTGAATATGACAACATAAGAAGTGGGAGATCTGGCTAGAGACAGATATTCTTTCCGACGGACTTTGAGCAGTGCAACATTCAATTCGATCAATCAGAACATACAATCCGATGACGATATGTATACTGTGATCTATAAATATATGATTTCATATGGAGAGAACAGTTCTGATTTTCCTCAAATAATCCCTGTTTTGAAGTGAACTGAGACAAGTATAGCGTCCAATCAGAGAAGGGCCATAACACACAAATTTTTTGTTCAAGCTACCACGTACAAGAAATCTTAAGCAGGTGAACGAACATTAAAAGAAAACTTCCGGTCAATATGGCGGATAGGCGGCACGAACTATTAAAGGCTGTGTCCTCATATTTCCACGTCTGGCTTTCTACCGGAGGAACTGAGTTAAGTGACCTGTGCACACCGTGAGCTGTGCGCTTCATCCGTTTTGACCGTGTTTCGATATTCCGATTGCTTACGATGAATAATGATCTCGTAGGACGAGGAACAGATGGCTGTGTTCACTTTCTGTACAGTTTCGCCTTATGTCTTTTGACATGTGCTGAGACTGCTATGATGGTAACTGCAGCTACCTTTCTTTGTTTAGGAGATGAAATATTAATTCGGATGATTCACCTGGTACAGACGGTTGATCACTTATGGATTTTAATTTGTTTGCAGTGATACCGACGCCTTCTATAACCATAACAGTAAAAGAAAGTAGACTTCATGTCGTGTTGCCAAAGCTAAGTTTCACAAATATTTCTTGCAACGATCACCTCAATAACGTACCTACATGTTCTCTCTATGACAGGGAAGGAAGCCAAGAGATGCAAGTCAGTCTCCTTTAATATGAAGTGTATTATTGGGCCAACATGGGCAAAAACTAATAGTTTGATCCATAAATAACAAATGATAAACACCTTTAATATAAACGTTATATTTGTTCAGAAAATAAATTCAGTCTTCAAAATAATAATTAATTTGTGATATTTCAGATATTTATAAACATTGAATTTGTATATTTATTAATATAAAATTTGTGCACTGTTATTATTAATTTGTGACATCATAGCCTCTATCTGCGTTGAATGTGCAGTGGGTAGAAAGTGATCCCGGAGAAAAAACACTGAGAACATAAAGGGATAAAGCAAGTCGAGACACTCAGAAAACGCTACTCATTGTCGTGATTCTGAGCTAACTACAAGACGTCTGTAACTATTTGCAGCCTACTTGTCTAGCAATTAGTTTATAAACTAATATATACTAATATGAACTCGTCAATAGGGGCAAGAGTTTGGAGGTTGAATAGCCGCACCACCTTTCTTCAATGAAATCAGAGTTCAGCACAAAGCTACCTCCTCGCACAGAAAAAGGATGCAGCTACATCAGATCGCTTGCTTGCTTGGTTACGTTTGCCCGATGACTGAAGTATTCTAGAGAATTCGTAGACTGTAGAATTCCTCTTCGTCATCCACCATTAAAAGGACGTTAAGTGGGCGTGTCTGCGTTGTGTTGTGGTTTGCAGTAAAACTGTTATATTTGCGCCTTTCGACCCAACACATCCGACTTCAGCAAGACATTTTTGTGTATCGGGTTGTCTTCCCTCTTCGATCACTGCTCTCTTAGCCAGACTAGACAGATTAGTCTGTTACTGGAAGCACCACGGAGAGGTGGAGCAGGGTCTGGATGGTTTTGGTTCACCGATCCTGGCGCAAGCCATCAGCTGTGGGTCGCTGACAACTTCCAGCTCTGGTGCTGGTAGGCGCGCCTTCGCCTCCACATCAGTTTGAAGCTGTTGCTCTCACCAACCATAACGGTCGAGTATTAAGCTCAGAAAGTGGGTCACACCATGAATCTCGATGACAACAAGAGGTCTTCCTTGTTGCTTCTTAATAATATTAGTTTGCTATCATGAAGAAAGAAAGAAACAAACAAAGTATATCTTAAAGCCTAGCCGCTATAGTGTTAAGGGACTATGATGGTAATGCCTATATAGTAAAAGATAAGAGAGCCCCGTCACGCCAAGTGGCGTATAGGGAATATGGTGTTAGTGACCATAATTTGTGTATACCTTCGGCACATGATTTTTGGGGTAAAAAAGTAAAGTACCCCCCGTCACGCCAAGTGGCGTATAGGGAAATATGGTGTTAGTGACCCTATATTTTACAGACCTTCAGCACATGATTTTTGGGGTAATGTGGTCGGTATTAGGCCCGTGCTGCTTTTACTTTCCCAGAAAAAATCCGGTACCCATTTAAGGCTGGGTGAACCCGGAGCCGTCGGTTGGTATCGAACCCTACCCCTTGTCCGTAGTAGTCCAGTTCACTAACCACTGAGCTATCGCGGCTCCTACTAATTGTTAGGGAATTAGTAAAACCCAGGTGTCCTCGCCAGGATTACGAACCCCGGCTGTTGCCGTGGTAAGCCAACCGCCTATCGATTGCGCTAACCGGACACCCGATTTTTGGGGTAATGGGGTAATATTACGCCCGTGCCGCTTTGCTTTCCCAGAAAAAAATCCGGTACGCATTTACGGCTGGGTGAACCCGGAAGCCGTCGATCAGAATCGAACCCGACCGTTCTTTGTAGTCTAGTTCACTAACCACTGAGCCATCTCATGCCTATCTAGTGCTTACCGAAAAACGCAGAAATTGCAGCTTAACGTAAATTAGCGACCTAACCCACGAGAGCCCATTAACCGTCTTTTTAAAGGTGAACGATTAAACATCGAGAGGCACGTGGATGTGTGGCAAAATCCACTGTTTCACTGGCTGAAAAGCGGGTGTACAATGTTCGAAACCCGAGGTAGACAGAAGTGGTTTTTTCATTGGTGGTGAAATAAATATCCCGAGTCTCGCACGTCGAGGCGACTGCTTTGACCATGCAACCTTTATTTCGCTGGTCCCGTCGTGAGCTGCTCGACATAAACCAGCAATGGTAAAATGTGTCGCAGGATTGTTTTAGATGAAGCGTCGTTGACGGGTGAACGTAAATGAATAAGATAGGTCTGAGTGTAATTAGTCGAGAGTTGGCGGCGTAATGGTTCTGTAGTAAAATAAGTGAAGTTCAAGTCGAGTTTCAATGGTTCTGTAGTAAAATAAGTGAAGTTCAAGTCGAGTTTCAATGGTTCTGTAGTAAAATAAGTGAAGTTCAAGTCGAGTTTCAATGGTTCTGTAGTAAAATAAGTGAAGTTCAAGTCGAGTTTCAATGGTTCTGTAGTAAAATGAGTGAAGTTCAAGTCGAGTTTCGATGGTTCTGTAGTGAAATGAGTGAAGTTCAAGTCGAGTTTCAATGGTTCTGTAGTGAAATGAGTGAAGTTCAAGTCGAAAGTTGGCGCAATGGTCCCGTAGTAGAATGAGTGAATTTCTAGTCTAGTGTAGACGCAATGGCCATATAGTAAAATGAGTGAAGTTCTAGTCGAGTTTTGGCGCAATGGTCCTGTAGTGAAATGAGTGAAGATCAACCCAAGCATACATTACCCAGTCAATTCACCTTTAAAATAAAATTAGGAATGGATACCTGCTTGTTCGCTGAGTTTTATGGGAAGGTATTGACAGTGAGGAAAATCATGAGCATCTCCAGATACTGTGACCTCGAGAGGTGAAGTTAGTGCATCCATAGCCAGCATGTTACGGAATATCGTCAACGGGACAGTGTTGCCGCAGGACATGATAGAACATCAACAGCAGAATTGACGCACACGTAGGACAGAACATTACGGACATCCCTGGTAAAATTGAAGAGCATGTTAATTGTTCCATGTAAGGACATTTTTTTATCTTCAAAATCTTCACAGTGAACATGTTTCTGTGAAACATAAATTGTATTTAATACCTAGAAAAGCACGCAGATATAAACACTCCTTTCGCATTAATTGTGGATACGTGTATATCCTAGCTTGAACGTAAAAATAAACTTGGGAAATGGTGTTCCGGACAACGACTCAAGTGCTGACGCAGGGTTTTGACTGTCCCTGTTTCGGGGGAAAAGTATATATTGGAAGCTTTCTTGCAAAAGGTATCACAGCTTCCATTGCGTATACTTGTAATACGTTCTTACTTGACGTCAAGATCTGTAGTTTCAGTTGTCAACTGTCGTTATTTGTGGCACAGCTAATTTATTGGAATTGAGACAGTACTGTACTAAAGCACAGGTAATTGGTATTTGTGATACATGTATTTTGTGCTCTCTTGCTTTCTCTATGTATGTGTGTGTGTTTATTTAACGCTCTTTTAATTATGACTATCTGTCTATATCTCTTGTATGTGCAATTGCGTTTGACTGCCTGTCTTTTTATCTGACACTCTGTATTTATGTTACCTATCTGCCTCTTTTGTACATCATATATATCTTTCTTCTTCGTCACTCAGATTGCCCACCTCTCTATCTCTTTCTATCTACTTTTATCTTGCATTTGTCTCTTACTCTTCTTGTCTCTCTGTTTATGTACGTAAAAGTTGGTTTGTTTGCTCTTCGTTCTTCCTCTTTCTCTCTCTTTCTCTCTCATTGCCAAACATGTGTCTGTATGCAGTCTATATATTGACCTTCTTGCTTTACTGTCTGTCCATCCCCTTGATTCTATGCAACCGTTGATCTTATTTCAGGCATAATAATTATCGGCAATAATACATCACGATAGCGCCAAAAAGAGACAAGTGGCACATTATCTAGATTATTTTTAAATAAAACATTAATTTAATATGTCTTGCTTAGCGGCTGTAGATGAGTTAATCTTTTTAACCCATGTTTTTAAAAAAAATTTATTTACCTAAAATATATTATACGCCTTATGGTGTGTGGGAAATATAGTGTTAGTGCTGATATTTCTCAATGACCAACGGCCACATTTTATGAGCGATGTGGTATGTATCAAGCAAGGCCGCCGGAATTTTCCAGAAAGTTATGATACAAATTTAAGGCTGATTGGACTAATGGATCGCCAAATTGGGATCGAATTCAGCCTCTTTTTCTTATCAGTCTAGTTCACTAACTAAAGGTAAAGTAAAGGTAAACTAAAGGTAAAGTAAAAGTAAACTAAAGGTAAAGTAAAGGTAAACTAAAGGTAAAGTAAAGGTAAAAGTACGAGACTTAAATCGATGTCTTGGCACGCGGGTTTTTACCCACAATAGCTCGGCCACCCGTCCAGACGTGTTCGGTGACTCCTGTCTAGTCTCGCCTCAAGCATTGTAACTCACGAGCGACGGTGGTTTCCAGTATAACTGTTATATTTGCGCCTTTCGGCCCAACACATCCGACTTCAGCACGACATTTTTGTGTACCGGGATGTCTTCCCTCTTCGATCCCTGCTCGCTTGGCCAGACTAGACAGGTTAGTCTGTTCCTGGAGGCAGGGGCAGTTGAACAATTATGGATTTTAATTCGTTTGCAGTAATACCGAGGCTTTCCATTACTATAACTGCCGCATCGCTCTCACAAAATACCTCGTTCAAATTCTGCGTCGTTTTTTTTTCTTCTCAAAGTGAGCCCTGTTCGCAATATATACCATATTGAGCGTCTAGTCTTGTCCCATAAGACCTATTTAAAAGTACAAATTTAATATTTTGCATTCTATGCTTTTTTTCACTATATGTTAATATTTATCTGCTTGTGTGTGGCAGCAAAATCCTCTGGGAAAACGGTAACAATTATGGATTTCCGTTCGTTTGCAATGATACCGGGGCCTTCGAATAACCATAACCATAACCGCTTCACTTTTTACTTGTTTTTGGTGACAACCACAACTCAACTGATGAATCTTCTATTACAAATGAAACAAAAATCTTCTTTACAGATCACGATGAAGTATCCACATGTTATTGGTGCTCTCGCTGCTGGAGCCGTTGGCTGTTTATTTATCCTCATTGGAATGTCAACAACTGGATGGTTGGTCAGTCCAGGTGTCAAGAACTTAGGCCTCTTTATGGTGTGTGATAACACCGGATGTGCATCTTTAATTGCAGACGGTAAAATTTAGTTAATAATTTAGAATGCAAGATACGGTAAACATCTAATCGGCTGATCAGTGTAGCTAGTTAGTTGTTGGCTAACTGACTGGTTGGGTAGCTGGTTAGCTAGTCAGTTAACCAACTAACTTTAGTAGTAGTTAGTTAATTAGTGAATTAATTAGCTAGCTACTTAGTTAGATAGTTAATTAGTTAGTCAACTAGTTAGCTATTTAGTCAGCTAGTTAATTAGTTAGTCAACTAGTTAGCTATTTAGTCAGCTAGTTTGTTGGTTAATTAGCTTGTTAGTTATTTAGCTGGTTAATTAGTTAGCAATTTAAATTCAGTTATTTATTTATTTATTTAATTAGTTAGTTATTTAATTAATTAGTTAGTTAGCTGCTTGTTTAGTCAACTAGGTATTTAAATAATTAGTTAGCTGCTTATTTAGTTAGTTCTTTAATTAGTTAGTTAGTTAGTTTAGAAACATAGCTCAACTAATTTCTTTTTCCCATCGCTAAATTTGACCTACCATTTTCAAGCGATGTTGAATCCGCATCGAAGGTCAGCTCACATGGAGCGCCATTCCGGCTCTGGTGAAGATTATACATTCTTGTTTTTAATTCGCCTGTAGCAGGTTTAGTTAAATATAACTCACTTTTGCTTCCTATGTCTTTCCTTACCTAATCGTATCCTGATACAATTAAGAATTTACACAGTTTAAGATTTTTAGCTTCCGTGTCCACATATCAGAAAGGTGATAATTGAAGGATTCCATATCTCCAAATTTCGTAATGGTTTTACTATAAGTAACTTAGAACAATTGGACTTGCTCACCGCCTTATTATTCAAGAGTTAGCAAATAAACACTGGAAACTTCCGAGACTAGTCAGTCATAAACAGCAAATAGATTGGTGCAGGGTTTACCAGAACTCTTATCACTTGTTCCAATAATACAAGAAACTCATATGCTAGCCTCTGAAATTCTGTCTTTGCCACATTTATTAAGAGATAGTTCAAAGGAATAATTCAAGTTTGTACATCGATTATGTATGCTCATCTCCAAAGTCACTCCTTTAAAGCTAGCATTTTCAAGTACTCTAAAAAATTTTAAGCTAAAAAGGTCAACTGTTAATTTTCCTGTCTTCATGTAGCACAACATGAGAGGATCCGTACCTTTGGTAATTAGAAACTTTAGGCCACACACTTCTCTTGTAGGTTCGATATTTGAAAAGGCGCGTTCGGTATTTAGTCCAAGGAGGGTCCATTACTAAGCACAGTAACTTATCTTTATTACAAATTTGGTGACAATACCTAGAGGCAATTACAATATTATAAATACAGTAATACAAGTGTAATAAAATACAAATCCGGCAACCCTAGATTAAAATTACTTGTAACAAAATTTATCTGGACCTTTCAAATCATGAAAATTTACAACGCGTTCCTGCGAACAAAACCGCTTGGATATTCGTTCTATCAACACTAGATAAAATACACAGTAAATATTATTCATTATTATTTATTAATGAAGAGTCATTAAATAGAATACGCTTAAAACGTTCAACGAATTGATATAACGCTATCATCATCACCGCTATTATCAACAACATCATCGTCATCATCATCATTACTGTAATTGCTCTTTAAGCTCCAGTTAAAGCACAAATCTTAAGCAAAAGTTTTCTCAATTTATTTTCTACCACATGAAGTCCGTTATCATTTTTATAAACTCCCTTCTACTTGCTTGAATAATTTGTCTGTCTTCCTCGTGCATTTATTAATACATTTCTGTTAATTTTTTACCTAGTGGATTTAGGATATGATAATTATTGCAATACTTTAACATTTTTTAAACATATTCTATCGAGCCAGTTTCTTTCACTACTGAAGATTGTTTGATCTTGTTAACTTTATCTCCGATGTTGGTCATATCAAGTCATTGTAACCACTCAATACTTATAATTTGAACAAGCGTGGCACTTAAAAGATAAGGTTATGTTAAACTGATGTTAAAAGTATATTTAATATATAAAATTAAAAATAGGCAAATATAGATTAACACAAATAAAGTGTTCGAAAGTTCAAGGACAGGAGTTTATGTTTTAACCCGCTATTGTTATTTGTTAAGTCACACAAACGCAGGATAGTTATAGATTCTCAGAAATATGCAGTGCAGTTATAGCCTCCAAGATCTCAGAAATAGGCTTTGCATTTATAGTCTCCAAGATCTCAGAAATAGGCTGGGCAGTTATAGTCTCCAAGCTCTCAGAAATAGGCAGGGCAGTTATAGTCTCCAAGATCTCAGAAATACGCAGGGCATTTATAGTCTCCAAGATCTCAGAAATATGCAGTGCATTTATAGTCTCCAAGATCTCAGAAATAGGCTTTGCATTTATAGTCTCCAAGATCTCAGAAATATACAGTGCATTTATAGTCTCCAAGATCTCAGAAATACGCAGTGCAGTTATAGTCTCCAATATCTAAGAAATACGCAGGGCAGTTATAGTCTCTAAGCTCTCAGAAATAGGCAGTACAGTTATAGCCTCTAAGCTCTCAAAAATACGCAGGGTTGTTATAGTCTCCAAGCTCTCAGAAATAGGCAGGGCTGTTATAGTCTCCAAGCTCTCAGAAATACGCAGGGCAGTTATAGACTCCAAGCTCTCAGAAATAGGCAGGGCAGTTATAGCCTCTAAGCTCTCAGAAATAGGCAGTGCAGTTATAGTCTCCAATCTCTCAGAAATACGCAGGGAAGTTATAGTCTCAAAGATCTCAGAAATAGGCAGTTCAGTTATAGTCACCAAGCTCTCAGAAATAGGCAGGGCAGTTATAGTCTCCAGTTCTCAGAAATCAGTGCAGTTATAGTAAGCTCTCAGAAATAGGCAGGGCAGTTATAGTCTCCAAGATCTCAGAAATAGGCAGTGCAGTTATAGCCTCCAAGCTCTCAGAAATACGCAGTGCAGTTATAGCCTCTAAGCTCTCAGAAATACACAGTGCAGTTATAGTCTCCAAGCTCTCAGAAATACGCAGTGCAGTTATAGCCTCCAAGATCTCAGAAATAGGCAGTGCAGTTATAGCCTCTAAGCTCTCAGAAATAGGCAGGGCAGTTATAGTCTCTAAGCTCTCAGAAATACGCAGGGCAGTTATAGTCTCTAAGCTCTCATAAATACGGTGGGCAGTTATAGTCTCTAAGCTCTCAGAAATACGCAGGGCAGTTATAGCCTCTAAGCTCTCAGAAATAGGCAGTGCAGTTATAGCCTCTAAGCTCTCAAAAATACGCAGGGCAGTTATAGTCTCCAAGCTCTCAGAAATAGGCAGTGCAGTTATAGTCTCCAAGCTCTCAGAAATACGCAGGGCAGTTATAGCCTCTAAGCTCTCAGAAATTGGCAGTGCAGTTATAGTCTCCAAGATCTCAGAAATAGGCAGGGCAGTCTCCAAGATCTCAGAAATACGCAGGGCAGTTATAGTCTCCAAGATCTCAGAAATAGGCAGGGCAGTTATAGTCTCCAAGATCTCAGAAATAGGCAGGGCAGTTATAGTCTCCAAGATCTCAGAAATAGGCAGTGCAGTTATAGTCTCCAAGCTCCCAGAAATACGCAGCGCAGTTATCGCCTGTCCTTGAAGGACGTTAGATAGGCGTAGATGCATTGTGCTATCGTTCTGTTTGTGCCTATAGACTCAAACATCTGCCTTCAACGTGGCTTTCTATGAACACCAGAAGCCTTCTTCAACAATCCCTACTCTGTCAGACTGGACTGGTTAGTCTTTTCTTATTCTAGGGTTACCCCGAAGAGGTGGATTAAGATCTCGATAGTTCTGGTTGACCGATTCGGGTGCAATGGACCTTACTGATTGAATTTCAAGATTTTAAAAAATCAGCATTTTCCAAATCTATAGAGTTATCTGTTGTATGATGTCGGAAATAACATTGAATGTTTTCCCAGCTGACTTTTAAATGAAGTAGAGATGTCCACGTATTGAAAAATAAAGAAAACGAAACAGAAAATGCCAGTATGCTTATTTCATCAACTATTTCGTCATATTTGACGTGTTCTCTAATTAACTTGCAGGAACTCTAATGCCAGTATGCTTATTTCATCAACTATTTCGTCATATTTGACGTGTTCTCTAATTAACTTGCAGGAACTCTAATGCCAGTATGCTTATTTCATCAACTATTTCGTCATATTTGACGTGTTCTCTAATTAACTTGCAGGAACTCTAATGCCAGTATGCTTATTTCATCAACTATTTCGTCATATTTGACGTGTTCTCTAATTAACTTGCAGGAACTCTAATGCCAGTATGCTTATTTCATCAACTATTTCGTCATATTTGACGTGTTCTCTAATTAACTTGCAGGAACTCTAATGCCAGTATGCTTATTTCATCAACTATTTCGTCATATTTGACGTGTTCTCTAATTAACTTGCAGGAACTCTAATGCCAGTATGCTTATTTCATCAACTATTTCGTCATATTTGACGTGTTCTCTAATTAACTTGCAGGAACTCTAATGCCAGTATGCTTATTTCATCAACTATTTCGTCATATTTGACGTGTTCTCTAATTAACTTGCAGGAACTCTAATGCCAGTATGCTTATTTCATCAACTATTTCGTCATATTTGACGTGTTCTCTAATTAACTTGCAGGAACTCTAATGCCAGTATGCTTATTTCATCAACTATTTCGTCATATTTGACGTGTTCTCTAATTAACTTGCAGGAACTCTAATGCCAGTATGCTTATTTCATCAACTATTTCGTCATATTTGACGTGTTCTCTAATTAACTTGCAGGAACTCTAATGCCAGTATGCTTATTTCATCAACTATTTCGTCATATTTGACGTGTTCTCTAATTAACTTGCAGGAACTCTAATGCCAGTATGCTTATTTCATCAACTATTTCGTCATATTTGACGTGTTCTCTAATTAACTTGCAGGAACTCTAATGCCAGTATGCTTATTTCATCAACTATTTCGTCATATTTGACGTGTTCTCTAATTAACTTGCAGGAACTCTAATGCCAGTATGCTTATTTCATCAACTATTTCGTCATATTTGACGTGTTCTCTAATTAACTTGCAGGAACTCTAATGCCAGTATGCTTATTTCATCAACTATTTCGTCATATTTGACGTGTTCTCTAATTAACTTGCAGGAACTCTAATGCCAGTATGCTTATTTCATCAACTATTTCGTCATATTTGACGTGTTCTCTAATTAACTTGCAGGAACTCTAATGCCAGTATGCTTATTTCATCAACTATTTCGTCATATTTGACGTGTTCTCTAATTAACTTGCAGGAACTATTGCCGCGACCAGAGCGTGTGTGGTGATAGCTTTCTTATGTTCTCTTTCTGCCACCATTGAATGTCTCGTGTACTACGTCAAATACATTCGCAAAGACACCATTCACAGATCAATATCACTAGTTCTAGGAATCATCTTTATAATCGCTGGTAAGTGATTTTACAATGATATTACATATATAAGGCATGCATGGTTAGATGGCATAAATGTATAAAAGGAAGTGGTGGCCAAAATGTGCGTGGAAAGCTTATGTCAGAATGACATCGTTTTGAGGCATCTGAATTAGTGAAAAAGGACAATGTGGCCCACGCCCATCTCCCTGGAAGAGAAACCATACGGGCAAAACTGAATCACTTAAACAGACAGCTGCCTCCATAAGAGAGTCCAGAGTCCTAGTCTGAATGAGCCATGATCGCAGATGAAGAAGAAGAAGAAGAAGAAGAAGAAGAAGAAGAGGAAGAAGATGAAGAAGAGGAAGAAGAAGAAGAAGAAGAATTAGTGTAAAAGACTATATTTATATATACAGTATATCATAGCATGTTGATAAAAAAGCTAAGTAGCGATACAACAACATTAAGAAAATAAACAAATTCAAAAGTTAGAGAATCACCACGTTCTGAACCACTGTCTCTCTACGATGGACATTCAAAGTCATATCGTTCAATTTGTCTAAGAGTAGAGCCAGAGATTACATAGTCAGTCACAACACGGACCACTACCTGGTATAAAAGGGCAATGTGATGTTGCTGACAATCTGCCGCCTCCATTACCCTCCCACTATACTGAGCTTCTTTATATAACTATTTGGCTGGCGTGTTCGCTAACATCAACAACATTCCTAGATACGTGATCCCGTTGGTCCTTTCCACAACTCTTGAACAGACTCACAATGATGTTGGTGTGTTGACGACATGGTTGTTCAGAGAGAATCATATTAGAGCTGCTATTGTCAGATTGATTGACAAGTACCCCTGCCTAACCGCACAATCTGTGATCGACTTCTGTCCGAACAACCTGCTCCAGGTCTCTTGCCTGGCTTGTAAGTGTAATGTGTATTTTGTATACCATACGAAATATTACAATGTCCGTGGATAGGATTTAACTCATCATCTACTTCCAATATTAATGACACGCCATTGTAAAATTATTTGTAAATTAAATAACTTACACAGACTGCTATTACCTGAACAGCATTTTAATTGTATTTTAATATTGCATATTGTCTCAATTTTTTTCAGCGGCCGCTGCCTTAATAGGCGCCATTATCTTCGGAAGTAGCGATATTGTACACATTGGACGGTCAAATGGATTCAACTTGGGATATGCCTTTGCTTTAACCATAGTGGGCGGCATATTGTGTGGACCTGCAGGTGCTTTGGCGCTAATTCACCGTAATACCTCACAAATTTAAAGGATGTGACAGTTGTTTTCATTCTTGTTTCATATTTGATTAGGTTTGAATGCCATTTTCATTGGTCGGTTATAGATTAAAAGGGGAAAAAAGTTTGCTGTTTTTAATGTTTTTATAGATATTGATTTATAACATTCTGATCATCCTCATTGATTGAGCTGTTCCTGTTGATGCTCCCCACCCACCCCTTCCGATCATTTCAGCGCTTTCATGCCGTCCCGTCGTTGAACCACTTTGTCTCTCCGACATTACCACAAACTCTTACGTACAAGAATATTCTCTCTCTGTTTCAGCCCGCCTCTCTTGTGCTTTAACTTTCATGTTGACACTATTTATTCCAAATCTGTCTCCTGAATCAATAAATATATGTCCAGTATATTTTTCATTTCTTCTTCAAATAATATTTTCTAGATTCTGCTTCTGTTCTCCTGTACCATTCCTTCATTTAATTCATAGTTGTTTATTGTGTCTCAGAAATAGTTTATGAGCAATTTTACTGTTTGCATGAGAGCTTTCTGAGAGTCTATTGTACATGATTCACGATGACACAGAAATACTGATTACGATCACGTAGAAATTCTGAATAAGATCACACAGAAATACTGATTATGATCATACAGAAATACTCATTACATGACCCACTATAAGACTTAATTCAGAAATTAGTATATTATTGTACATATTAAACATGTGTTAGTATTATTCAAATCTTGAAGTTGATTTTTAAAAAAAACATGTTTGTTGTTGTATACATTGATCGCTCCTGACTCAGAGTGCTCTTAGCATTTATGGCATACCCAATGGTAATTACCTAATTAACGTTTGATTTAATTGTCCTTAATTCTGTAAATGGCAAACATTGTACAGCTGATGTATTATTTCATTTAAATTTTCCATTGGATAAACTCACATGTTGTCCAGACTCACATTTGTTGTCCAGATTCACATATGTTATCCAGACTCACATTTGTTGTCCAGATTCACATAAGTTATCCAGACTTACATTTGTTGTCCAGACTCACATTTGTTGTCCACACTCACATCTGTTGTCCAGATTCACATTTGTTATCCAGACTCACATTTGTTGTCCACACTCACATTTGTTGTCCACACTCACATATGTTATCCAGATTCACATATGTTATCCACACTCACATTTGTTATCCAGACACACATTTGTTATCCAGACTCACATTTGTTGTCCACACTCACATTTGTTATCCAGACTCACATTTGTTATCCAGACTCACATTTGTTGTCCACACTCACATTTGTTGTCCAGACTCACATTTGTTGTACGATTCACATATGTTATCCAGACTCACATTTGTTGTCCAGATTCACATATGTTATCCAGACTTACATTTGTTGTCCACACTCACATTTGTTATCCAGATTCACATTTGTTGTCCACACTCACATTTGTTATCCAGACTCACATTTGTTGTCCACACTCACATTTGTTGTCCACACTCACATTTGTTGTCCACACTCACATATGTTATCCAGACTCACATTTGTTATCCACACTCACATTTGTTATCCAGACACACATTTGTTATCCAGACTCACATTTGTTGTCCACACTCACATTTGTTATCCAGACTCACATTATGTTATCCAGACTTACATTTGTTGTCCACACTCACATTTGTTATCCAGATTCACATTTGTTGTACGATTCACATTTGTTATCCAGACTCACATTTGTTGTCCAGATTCACATATGTTATCCAGACTTACATTTGTTGTCCACACTCACATTTGTTATCCAGATTCACATTTGTTGTCCACACTCACATTTGTTATCCAGACTCACATTTGTTGTCCACACTCACATTTGTTGTCCACACTCACATTTGTTGTCCACACTCACATATGTTATGACTCACATTTGTTATCCACACTCACATTTGTTATCCACACTCACATTTGTTATCCAGACTCACATTTTTGTGTTATCCAGACTCACATTTGTTGTCCAGATTCACATATGTTATCACATTTGTTGTCCACACTCACATTTGTTATCCAGATTCACATTTGTTGTCCACACTCACATTTGTTATCCAGACTCACATTTGTTATCCAGACTCACATTTGTTGTCCATTTGTTATCCACACTCACATTTGTTGTCCACACTCACATTTGTTATCCAGACTCACATTTGTTATCCAGACTCACATTTGTTTCCAGATTCCATTTGTTGTCCACACTCACATTTGTTATCCAGACTCACATTTGTTGTCCATTTGTTATCCAGACTCACATTTGTTATCCAGACTCACATTTGTTGTCCAGACTCACATTTGTTTGACTCCATTTGATTCACATTTGTTATCCACACTCACATTTGTTATCCAGACTCACATTTGTTGTCCACACTCACATTTGTTATCCGACTCACATTTGTTGTCCACACTCACATTTGTTATCCAGACTCACATTTGTTGTCCAGATTCACATTTGTTATCCACACTCACATCTGTTATCCACACTCACATTTGTTATCCACACTCATATTTGTTGTCCACACTCACATTTGTTATCCAGCCTCACATTTGTTCAAATGGTACCCTGTTATATGCATCCTCCAGATCTATAGCAGCAGCACATGTCTCCTCTCATCTGTGGAAACCTTCGAAGACGTCATAGGCAAAGACTGCTGCATCGAGCTATGTCTCTTTGTTATATCTATACCCTCCGAGTGTCGGTGGGAATGCGCGTTTCTGTTCAAGGAGACAGGTGAGGACACGGGCAATTATTTTCTCCAGCATTTTCTGCATTGTGATGAATCTGTAGGCACTGATCTGAGAATGGTCCTTGCTTGGGTTCGGTAGCGGTAGTAAGTAGCTGTGTAGCCACTCCTCCTTAACCTGGCCACTCCGAATACTGGCATTAAACTCATTGGCCAGTTTTGTCAAGTCGTCGTCAGCTAAATCGCCTATGTCATCGTACCGAACACCATCTGGACCAGGAGCAGTGTTGTGTGACCTTTTAAGTGTCGTGCGAATGGTATCGGTTGTGATTGTGAGATCATCTTCCAGCACATCATTACACAATTTTGACAGCGATCCCCGTATCCTCATTCTTACAGCCTCACTTATTTGGTCCGTCTGCTCAATGTAGCGGGCAAGCAGGACCTTCCCTTTGCTCTCATCAGATTTGTGCCATACCTTCTTGTGCTTTGAATGTCTGGTATGCCTCTGTGTCGTGTTATACCATTCATGCTCTGATGAAGGCACCAGAATGTGGCTAGCGATTTTTCTGAGCACACTTTTTTACAGAAGTCATCCCATTGGCATCCTTAGCCTGCTTAGCACATAGTTTAAAGTACATCATTTTTTGGTCGACTTCTACTTTCAGACGCTTCAAGAGCTCAAGTTGTGTTCTTCCATTCTTTCTGGCTTTCTGCCCTGTCTTGGCCGTTTGTCTCTTGCTCCGCCAAGCTTCCTCGACATCTACGTTCCACCAGGATGGCTGCGTCCATCTCTCCTGCCTCCTACGAGGGGCGCTCTGTTTCATGTCTAATTTTGCTAAACGACGTCCTGGTCTTTTTTCTCGTAGTGGAATGTGTGGAGCTTTCTTTTCTGGCTTCAATTTATCATCATCGAGTGCCGTCTCCACATTGAAGGTTGGCTACCATGGAGCGCCATTTCACTCTGTCTCTTGCTTTGATGGTGCAGATTGTCATAGGCTGACTTGTCCATCTTTTGATGTTATTCGTCCATGTTAGTCTTGGTCTGCCTCTTTTACCTTATATTTTCCCTTTCAATATTACTTTTATTAGGCTGTTGTGTCTTTTAACATGACCCAAAAATTTCATTTGTCTTGTTCTAATTGTGCCTAGTTGTTCTCTTTTCATTTTTAGTTGTTTTAAAACTTCCTCGTTTGTTTTCTTTTCTTTCCATCCAATTCTACCTATTCTTCTATATATCCACATTTCAAAGGCTTCAATTTTCGGTTCTGTTTTCTGGTCTAATGTCCATGTTTCTGCACCAAACATGAATATTGAGAAGATGTAACATTTTGCTATTCTTAGTTTTAGCCCTGGTGTTATCTGTTTTGATGTTAGTATATTTTTCATGACATTGAAATTACTTCTATTTATGCTTTTCTGAATTAGGAGGACACATGGATAGTGATCACTTCCGTGGAACCCCAGTGCACTCCACCTGCAAACCGGTACGAAGGTGGAAGACACCAGTGCCAGGTCTATGACACTATCAGAGTCCCCTGTTCGAGTGGCCATTCTTGTTGCCCTTCCATCATTCAAGCACACTAAATCGACTGACACTAGTGCGTTCTCTGGGTCTTCTCCCTGCTTGTTGGTTATGACGTTACCCCACTGGTTTCCTCTACCATTAAATTCGCCTCAGAAAATGACGTTCTCTTCATCGAACTCGAAGAGATTCTGCCAATGTTGTGTATTCACCTTCCCATTACAGGCATACACATTACAATCACGAAATGAACCCGGGGTCTGCACCCTAACCGCATGTACCTGCAATTCTGCATTGTTCCACGCAGACATATCAACCTCAGCTGCCACCATATTGTTACGCACAAGGATGGCCTGCCCAAGGTGTCGCCTATTGTAGAAACAATGAAATCCAGGAGTACTTACTGTCCTGTCACCAAGAAGAGCTTCTTGCAAAACCATTATATCGGCGCCGCACAGTAGCTTATCAAGAATGGGCCGTCGTTGATTTATAGACCCACAATTCCAATATGTAACGCCACCACGCTTACCTTGTCATGTTTTCCTTCTCGATGTTGTCGTTTGGGCTGCATCTGAATACTTACCGTCGCCAGGGTATCATAGATGATTGTGTCGCTGAACGTCGATGCTGTGGATGGTCTAGACTCACGTGCACTACTTACTCAGTCGCACGGTCCAGAACCCGTTTTCACGTTATAAACTGGCCAACTCCAGTAAATAGCTCTGCAGCATGCGGACACACTGTGAGCCTTTTACAAATTAAATGAATTACGCGTCCTTGACGACAGACCAACGAAAACAAACCACCATTTTTTGACGCGTTCAATATCGCAATCAACAACAAGGAGGAGTATAAGTGATCAAATGAGGAAATTGTAACACAATGCTATGAAGCAAAAGAAGCAAAGTGATTTACATCAAATAGAAAGCGTGTACAATCACATGATCCCTTCAAATATCAATAAAAACAAACAAATAAACAGAAAAGTTCACTGGAAATCAGCACTTATCTGTGAGTCCTCTGAAGAAGCCAGCGAACAGGGCGTCATATTCCCCGGAAGTCATTTAGAATTATGGAAATGTAGCAGTCAAATACCAGTGGATAAAGAGATACAGCGAAGAAAATGGCGCTGGATAGGACACACACTGTAGAAGCCAACTGAGAGTATTACACAACAGGCCCTTTTTTGGAATCCCCAAAGAAAAGACAAAGAGGAAGACCAAGAAATTCTTGGAGAAGACAGACAGAATAGAGATGAAGATGATGGGGAAGACATGGAATGATCTTAAAAGAATGGCAAGAAACAGAATGACTTGGAAAGTGTTTGTTGAAGACCTATGTTCCACATGGAGCTGAAAGGTAAACGAAGAATCGATAAATTTGCAGCAGCAAAGGCAAGGGGAATTTCTCTTTGAAGTGACATAATTACACCTAAAGCCTTACATCAAACTAATTCTTTTACTTTATGTTAGCTTTTCAGGTTATACACTCAAAGTAATGTTTTAAGTCTTCACAATGTTGTATTTGACTAATATTGTAGTATACAATAATTCTGCATTAATTTTTTATATGCATTCTTGTTTGTTGATTCTGTCCTCTGGTCTTCAATTATATCTCTAAAGTACCATTGTTGCCTTCATTATTTTACTTTTTCCATCCTCTTCATACCCTAAAAATACGCCATGAAGCACAGGTTTTCATGATCTAAAACTCAAACATTTCTGGGAAAGCATGACAATCCTCTTATGGCTCAAACCTTGTCACGAGGGGACAAAGAGGGGTTATGAAAAGTTACTTTTTTTCTCCAGGTACTGAAAATCCAGCTACGCCTTTGACAGTCAGTACCTTAATGGGACGATCTACCCATTTATTCATGATGGCCTATGAAACTGGTTCATAGATTACATAAAGATGGATTATGAGTTGCAAGTAAACAAATATGTTCTCAGAATTACAAACTTTCTATACTTTATTTCTTGTGTTCACCCAATAAACAGGATCGATCATAATAACATTTTTGGAGTGATTCTAATCCTATTGGGTTATTTGTGGCTCATCATCATTGCACTCTGAACATGTCCATAGGTGCTCAGGTCCCCTTCTCAGCAAGTCTCGCAGTGTCCAGCGACTGACGGATCTAGTTCTGTGTTGGTTTATAAGTCTTCTTACATGCCTACTAAGTTTCACGTTCCTGGCTGTGCCCATCTTAACTCCCATCTTTTTCATCCGATGGAGTGATGTGGACTCGAAGTCTTGTATCCTTCCCACATCTCGGAGGGCAATGATGACATCCACCAATTCCATTAGTTGACATCCTCAACAATAGCACAGCTAGTCAACCTGTTCACTCTTTCATTTCCCTGTACCTCCGCATGTCCTGGGACATAGACAAAGGCGATTACGTATTTTTGACTTCTGCAATGACTCTACCATTGCCTGAGTACACAGCCCGCCCCCACTTTTCTTACCATGCTCATCAAATCACTTAGTATGTTGGCTTGCATGTGGTCTTGTGACTCCAACCAGATGAATGCCTTGGTCACTGCCATCACCTCCATCATCATGCTCCTCGTGATCATAACGTATGCACACTGTCTCTTTACTAGCTGAGCGTGCTGTAAATGGATATTACAACTGTTGCTCTCACTAACAAATGATTTTATCACAAACATTATTACCACTCGGGAAAAGCTATTTCTTAGTTCTTCACAAGAAAGCTCATCATTGCACATAGGGTAGACATTTTTTAAAAATTCTTCATGTCAGATGAATTGCACTTCCAGTGCTGTCAGACTTTGCACATAGCCCACATTATGTCATGCTGTATATTCCTGTTCTGGGTGGACTACTCAGTCTCAGCAGGAGAGATTATGTCCCTTTATTTTACTAACATTACTATTACCATACACATAGTGTCACTCATACATACTGCTCTCACATATATTCTCTCTCACATGTTATTCTTCCTTACACATGCTGTTCCAAATCAACAATTTCAGACTGTCATAATAAGGTCATGTACCACTGAACAATAAGGAGCCACGATAGCTCAGTGGTTAGTGAATTGGACTACAAAGGACAAGAGATAGGGTTCGATCCCAACCGACAGCTTCCGGGGTTCACCCAGCCTTTAATGGGTACCGGATTTTTTTTCTGCGAAAGTAAAGCGGCACGGGCGTAATACCGACCACATTACCCCAAAAATCATGTGCCGAAGGTCTGTAAAATTTATGGTCATTAACACCATATTCCCTATACCCCACTTGGCGTGACGGGGGTACTTTACTTTTTTTTTACCACTGAACAATCACATCAATAAAATACAACAAAGCCATACTCTAGCATGTCTGCTATGTGAATACCCACGAGAAACAGTAGAACAGCACATGTTTTACTGTCAAAATCTCACCAATATCAGAGCAACTATACTTCTTCTATCTATTGACCTTTCGAGCCGTAACCGGACCATAGGGCGTGGACCAAGATACACCTTCTCCTATATGAATTTTTGTTCCAGCAGTTTTCTTTTAAAGATATTTTATCAAATCTCGCCATCTGTCTCTGTTCTGTGCAAGCAGTTCTATCTCATTGAGGGAGCCGACTCCTGCTGCCCCTGCCTCTCTCATCAATGTTCTTCTCAGTGTCTCCCTGGGTCTTCCTCCCTTTCTTTTACCTGTTGTTTCCCACATGAGGGCTTGCTTTGCTATTCGATTATTATCTATTCTCATCACATGTCCAACGTATGACCATCGTCCTTTCTTTACCACTGAAGATATTAGTGGTTGATTGGCGATTTCTCTAATTTCCTCGTCTGCTTTGAATTCGTTCCATGCTATACCAAGTATTTTCCTTAGACATTTATTTTCGAATGCGTTCAACTTTGTTTCTATATCTCTTGCTGTTTTCCAGCTTTCACACGCATACGCAAGGGTCGATAGTACATTTGATTTGAATAGCCTAAGTTTTGTGTTTGTGCTAATGAGTTTTGATTTCCACAACCTTCCAAGGCCCCCGAAAGACATTGCTGCCCTAGCCACTCTGATTCCAATTTCTTTGCTCGTATCCCCTTCTCGATCAATGTGACTTCCAAGATAGATAAAGTGATTGATCTCTTCTACTGGTTTGTTTTCCATGTATATTTTGTCACTTGTTGGAATTAAACTTTTCATGACTTTAGTCTTTTCATGATTGACCTCAAGCCCAATTTTGCTGGCTATTGATGATAGTTCATTTGTGTTTTCCTGCATCGTTTTTATCTGACTGCTGATGAGAACTATGTCATCAGCAAAGTCGAGGTCCTCCAAATGGTCTCCTTGTATCCATTCGATGCCTTTATTACCAGTGCAGCATTTCTTCATTATGAAGTCCATAACAATTCCAAATAACAAGGGCGATAAAATACATCCTTGTTTAACCCCAGTTTCTATTGGGAAACATTCGCTCAGTCCTTCCTCTGCTCGAACTGCACATGTGTAACCATCATACATGTCTTTAATAATATTTATGATTTTTGATGGTAAACCATATTGCTTCAGAATTTTCCACAAAGAATCTCTATGAATACTATCAAATGCTTTTTTGAAGTCGATGAAGTTAAGTACAAAAGGTTTTTGCTTTTCAATGTGTTCCTCCAATATAAGTCGTAGAGTGAAAATGTGGTCAAGACAGCTTCTCCCTTTTCTAAACCCAGCCTGTTCTTCACGCATTACTGTATCTATTGAATCCTTTATTCTATTTAGGATGATTTTGCAGAATAACTTTGAGGCAACTGACAAAAGTGTCACGCCTCTCCAGTTGTTACAATCTCTAAGATTGCCCTTTTTTGGGATCTTAACAATGATTCCTTTTTTCCATTTATGAGGCGTCTTCTCTGTTTTCCAAATGATGTTGAACATTTTTTGGAGATGTATTAGATTATGGCTATCAATTGCCTTGAGGATCTCAGCTATACTTCTTCTAAGACCCGATAAATGGAATAACTTGTACAGAACTACAAGGAAACTCAGAAATATGTTGCAAATATTATATGGCATTGAGCTAAGGGTGACAGCTCACAGGCTGCTGAATACATAACAACACATGCTGTTCTAACATTTGTTACTCTCACTTGCATATGCTAATTTCACTCACACATTCTATTCTCAATCATACATACATGTTCTCTCCCAGACATTATACCTGCCTTTACAATAACATTGCATCATAAGGAAAACAAAAGCAATCCAAACAGTCAAGATCACACTCTTTCATGTTTCTTTAATAATTCAATCAAGACTCAGATACTGACTGATCAAAATCTAATCTACAACAACAAGGATATAAACACTGGTTTGTGCTAGTCATTCATTGTCTATGCTATGTCCAGTATGTCTTGAATTGTGGGTAGCTGCAGTTTTCTATCCCTGGCCAAATGTGTCACATAATCATTTTTAACCTGTGCCTGTATGGTATTTCCTTAACATTGTCTGTTCATAAAAACCATCATAAAATATAAAATACATGAAAAATGGAAAAAACACATCCATAAAATCATATAGACGATGGGATCTTTTTTCTCCCAAGAAAAGGGCAAAAAACAATGTTTCAACAACGAACAGGCTATAAATGAACTCAGTCAACATATGTACTGTACAACAGAAGGCTAAAAAATTGGAGGAACTGACCTCCGGCCCTATGGGCAATCTACATAAAACAGGCAAAGTATACTACAGAACTGTCACCTTTAGGATTCACAGGCTGAGATTCTGGCCACCACAGATTCTGTTAAAATGCAAACTCTTTGATTCACTGGAAGAACTTGAAACCAAAGTTCAAATCATAAAATAAGTCTGCATAAGTGTTGAACTCTCTCAACAGGAGAACACATAAGAAAAAAAGTGAAAGTCTATCCATTTAACCCTATTTATCTATCTAAGATGCTGTTTGAGAGGTGATGAAGTCAAGGCTTGCCCATTCTTTGTCTTCCCATCTTTTGTTTTGTCTTCAAAATATTTTCTTACTCTATTCAACATTCTCTAGATGATATTTTTTGTCAGGTCTGACAAGGATATTTGGCCTCACCAGTTGAGCTCTACTTCCATACAATCCCTGCTTCCTTTTCATTGCCACCTCTGGGGAACTGGTTGGTCTTGAGGCAAGACACCGGCTTCGAGACAGAGAGGTCATGGGTTCAAATCCCAGCTGCACCAGTTGGGATTTTCATTTATGATTTCTCTCTGCGGTAACCACTCCTGGTTTCAGCAGTGAGGCCTGCTTGAAAATGTCAATTACTCAGTACCTCCGAAGACATAGTTATCTGCCTGTGTGGCGAGAGACTCCCCTGCACACGGCTGCCAGCCGTCAGAGGTAAAAAGCTGGCAAACGGGGGAGGGGGAAGGGGGAGAATTGCCACCTCTGCCAACATTTTGACTACAACTTCTCAGGTACAAGTTAGAAAACTGTAAATGTTTCCTCTATGTCTCCAAGTATATTGGGTGTACGGTATTAATAACCATATTTTTTCCAATGACCATCTGTATATTTCATGGGTGATGTTAATGATATAAAAATATTATAATGCCCATTTTCAGAGACTGAGTAAACCTCATAGCCATGTTGGTCCAAAAAAGAAATTGGTCACATCAGGTAACTAAATCTGGAACCTTCTGGTCAACAATGAGGTTGTTAACCATTCAATTACTACAACTTGTTTCTGCTGCAACAAGTAATTCTAATCACAAAATTCCTGTCACTGGCAACTTCTGACTGATAATTAAAGTGATATAGAACATTGAATATGTAATATTCTTTGAATTATTTAATTTGAAAGCTCTCTCTGCATGCCTCTCTCTCTCTCTCTCTCTCTCTTCCCAAAGTTTATCTTCATTGTGAATATATTTCAGATCCATCAATAGGTATTTTACAAATTGAATATTCCTGGACATGAGTTTTTTTTTTTTTTTTTCCTCAGCCTATGAACATTATTCCTGCCTTGTTTTCATATTCTTTTAATAACTTCAGTATCTGCCTTTATCACTGTGTATATATTATATATGTCCCGTGTGTTACTGGGGCCTCATTATGAGGGAGGTAAAGAATAATGACACTGTGACCTTCCAGGCATGTCGTATGAGGCGACTAAGGAGGTTGATCGATGGCTTGACAAGCTGTCATTGTAAAAGTATTGTTATGGAAACAGTGCCATAGATTTTAGATCAGTGATCTCTGCAATATGTGCCATTTTGGCACGCAAGGTTTCTGTTTTTGAGATTGTGGTTCTGCCCTATGTGCCGTCTTCGGCTCAAAAGGACAATAGATAGATATATTATATATTATCTCTTAGTTGCAGATGTTGAGCAGTTCTTTCAGTTCAAATTTTGTCTGGCCAAAATAACTTTTATGTCCTTAAAGAGCTTGTATAAAAGAGTGACAGTCTAAACTTTTGTTTTGTTCTCTAGCTTTCAGATGTATACAGAAATACAGAATCAAGGAAAGAGTGTAGCTCTAATTGAAGTCAAGTATTTCAGTAACTATTACTTAAGTCAAGTCAGTGACAAATAATCAAACACATCTACCACACCTAATCAAACATACAAAACATTGGAAGAATTAATAATAATAACAATAGTAATAATAATGTGGGGCCTCACAATGCCAAACAGTGAATGGAGCAAATGCAATCAATGACTCACAGCATCTATTCATGAATAACTATTTGCATCAGGATCACTAAACCAGGACAAGTCAAGACCACTGTTTCAGCTGAAGGTCTTCTGAGCTGCAACATATTTTTGATTTTGTTGTTCCCCACCTACATAAAACTGTAACCAGTTTCTCCTTTTCATTCACATTGAGATCTAACTCCACTTCACAGCAACAAACTAACCAGTCCAGACAAGCAAGCAGTGATTGACGATGGCAATCAAACTGAGCCCGAATAAATACCAGTGCTGAAATTGAACATTTTGGGCCCACAGTCCTGTAGCTGGCTGCAAACCATGATATAATACAACTACACCATCTTATGGGTGGACAATGAAGACAAGAAACTGTATGTCAAATGCAGAATATAAAGAAAATTCAAAATAATATGCTGCATATTAAAAAAAGATTTACATCACAAATGTGACTTAGAAAAATAAAAGGTCTGAATAAAGTTATTCACTGAATTTAAAAAATACTTTCAATTTGTTAAATAATTAATGTTGACATTATGAAAACAAAGAACAATAGCTGTAGAAGATCTAAAATTAAAAAATATATATAATTCAGATTACAACAATAGTATAGTTGCTATTGATCTGATGGATTAATAATGTTGACGTCTCCAATGTAACAGGAGAAAGATTCATGGGCTTGCCAAATTGTCAAGAAAGTTTTTCCTGGGCTGAAGAAAATATAGAAGCAACGGCATAGTGTTGTGTGACAGGTACTCACAGCCATCCAGGCAACTGAGGCACAAATGTTGCAAGCAGCATACAAGGTTAAAATAAACTCCTGTGGCTTAAGCAAATGCCAGGTAAAATATGGACCAGTGTTCACACTCTGGATAGATCAAAGAATATCATCACTGCTACAAAGTTTTTGTTGTTGATATCAGTTGAAGCTTTCTGATTAACGACAAGCACTCTAGAAGACTGGAAACAAATAATAATAAATGAATATTATTATGAGGGAAACTTCCGAGGCGATAATTCAGAGAATCATAAGAGGAAGAGGTATGTATTACAGTACTCAGAAAAAATGACAAATAAACAACAACAGAAAAAAAAACAAAGAACAATATGTGGTCCGAAGCAGGATCGAGCCCACACTCCATGGCACTGCGCCTTGCCACAAGAAGCCGAGCGCTACGGAACACTGCCACTCAGCTAACAAAAATTAGCTATCGTGGATAATGTCTTTTCACGAAGGTGTTCTGATGACTATAGCATAGGGTTACGATCACAGCTTGGAAATAAATTGTATTTCTGTACTTTCCTATTAAAGCAAGTATCTCCCAGTAGGGCTGAATACTTGTGTTGAGGACAAAAATTTATAGGATGAAACTGCACGAATGGTAGTTTCCAGTGGTTTTATACTGGAGACAAATAATAATAAATGAATATTATTATAGAGGGTAACTTCCTAGGCGATAATTCAGGGAATCATAGGAGGAAGAGGTATGTATTACAGCACTCAGAAAAAATGACAAATAAACAAAAAAAAAACAGAAAAAAACAAAGAACAATATATGGTCCGAAGCAGGATCGAACCCGTACTCCATGGCACTGCGCCTTGACTTACCAAGCATAGAGTGTGACATAGATCTTTTCAGGGTCCGGCTTATTTAAATGTGGTAAGTAACATAGATCAAACCTTACATTCAGATTGGGTGTGACTAAGGGTAGGTGCCTTGGGCGCGAAAAATCCTGGATGATTGAGGAGGAAGGTCCATAAGGAGAGTATGTGATCTGAATGACATTAGGGCTGGCAAGGATTGGATAGAAGTAACAGCAGAGAAAAAAGAGGCCAAGCAAAGTAATCATTCAAGGACTGTTGTAATTGAACTACCAAGGTTGTAATCTGGGAGTCCAGTGAAAAAGTGTCATAACCTTAGTACCTCATCATCTACATGGATGGTTAGTATCCTGTGGACAATGCAGCGGTTGAGGTTTTGTGGCAAACCAGCTAGGGAATCTGGAAAGTGTAGCATTATGGTGTGGTGTCCAGCATGAGAATAGACAGGATGATGAAAAAGACAATCACTTCCTTTAGTAGTCATTGGGTGAACTACTGAGACAGGAAAAGGAAGGAAGGGATGAAGAGAGGCAGGAAGGGATGAAGAGAGGCTGGAGGGGATGAAGAGAGGCTGGAGGGGATGAAGAGAGGCAGAAAGGAAGAGAAAGATCAATTTTCATTTATTTTCTCACTGTTATTTCAAAGAATAGAAAATATGCAAGAAACAGCTTTGCCACAATGAATTAAATCCCTTGGTAAGGAATGTGTTAAATAGGTTGGAAAGTCTACTTCCATAAAACTAATAGGGTCTAGGTCACAAGGATATAGTAACAACTGGCTTGTTAATTTGTACATGAATGGTAGGTTTTGGTTCACATATGGTCATTGAAACATGAGTTGTACATCCTGACTAATGTACAAAAGTAAAACATAATCTTTCAAATATTTACAAGAAAATAAGAATATGTTACAAATGGATAGTAAAGTTTTCTAAAGTTTCACACAGGTCCAAAAGGCATGCGAGGTTCTTCCACAAACATTTCTGTTAAAGATCTTCAACTCAGATTATTTAAAGTAATGTAGACAGCACATCTGAACAATAAAGCTACAAGTCACTTAAAACCTTGATCCACACAGACACTAAAAGAAGTTACATTTTAAAATGAATGGAGATATGTTTTTTAAAAAAAAGAATTATGCATGTACATTCAGATTAGAACAATCATTTTGTGCCGTTATAAATATTTATAACAAGTAATTGAAATTATATCAATTTTTTAAAAAAAAAGACGTTATTTTTTTCTTTTCTCTTTTTTTTTTAAAAGAGTTTTGTGACAATAAATCCAGCAAAAGGGGAATTTCATTTTTCTTTTTCAAATTATGTATTTCTGAAGAAAAAACTGAATGAAACACACAACCTAAAAGAATAAACACAGGCAATAAAAAAAGATGAATATGATTTAGAAGAGGCTGCTGAGAATTCTGTGAAAGGAGAAATTTATGATTATCTAAGGAGAAATTAGTGGGTCGAAGGGTGTTGGCTCACTGGCTGCTGGATCTATAACAGGAAGTAATTATACAAAACATAAAACAAGAAATTAAGAAAGACTGGAACAATTAGATAACTATAAAAATATAAAATTACCTTACATTAGGATATTAAAGGTAGTTATACAATGATACTCATCGTAAACTATATAATAAACAAGACTTTTGATAAAGCTCAGACATTTGGTCTGAAATTGACTATCAGAATGTATTTTACATTTATTGCTGACTTTAAAAAGAAATAAAATTCCATAACTGATTGCTAAAAGTGTGATAAGATTTCATTAGTGTCAGCAAAATTTACTTTAACTTAGTTTATCTGGCTGGATTCTTAAGCATGTCTCTTTACTGCAGTGGTGACCAAATTATAAATTCCCTATGTTCTTTTTCTTCTTTGTTGTATGACCAAAACATTTTTAGTTTATAAAAATGCGTGTTGTTTCATCATATTTTGCTGTCATGACATTCCTCATTTTAAAACAAATTGCTCAAACATTTGTTTTCAACAGTAGTAGCCACATAATTTAAGGTTTTATTCCATATCTGAAATTGTCAATGAAAAGTCAATGTTTTTGGTTGTTTTGATATATTAAGTTAATATTTTACACAATTTTTGATAAGCAACGTTGTTAACTCTTTATGTCCGTGGGAATGCTGTCATGGTTACTTACTTACATTTTCCAAGCGAACGCTGACATGGTTACTCTCACTTTGTTTCGTTATAGCAAATACCACCCATTTTAAGCTACCACATCCACAAGGGATATAACTCTAATAGAATTTCCTGTCTTTAGACAGGCTTTGGTTGATCAACGTGGGCTTAATTTGTTCACAAAATCGTCGAAATTTGGGTTGTTTTCTAAAGTCTTCAATCAGCTGATTCGTGTTTATAAGTGAAAAATGGCTAGCAGCAGTGAAGTATCTAACGCTCCTAAACGTGAATTATTATTAATAGCAGAAAAAGCTAGGAATTATGTTCTAAGAACTTTAAATGTAATAGTGATCTTAGTGACTTAGTTTTAGTAGCAGTGTTGGATTAAAATGGACTTTGGGTAGGCGAGTACCAATTTATATATATATATATATATTTTTTTTTTACAAAAATTTTGATTTTGGATTGCTTAAATTCTTATCCTTAAATTTTTTTTTCAAAATATTGTTTCTGACTATGAATCTGTGTCCTTTTCCCTTCAATTTGGAGCCATATATATATGGCTTAAAATATATTTATGTGTGTGTGTGTCTATGAAGCTATAGTGAAAATATGAAAAATTTTGTGAAAGAAGTATTTGGAAACATTATGGCAAAACACAAGTGATTGAGTAGAAAAACATTGGACATTAAGAGTTAACTGTTACAAGCTTCAAACAGTTCAGTGTTTAAAAGGAGTGCACGTGGCTGTGCGGCTAAAGCACTGTTTTGCTAGCTGAAATGCCGGTATGTTGTGTTTGAAACCCACGGTAGACAGAACAGATTTTGTTCTATTTGGGTTGAAATAAAAATCCTGAGTCTCACACGTGGTGGCAACTGCTTTGACCAAGCAGCCTTTATCCCTCTGGTTCTATCGTGAGCCCTCCGACATACACCAGCAATGGTACTATGTGTTGTAAAGACAGTTTTTTATTTAGCGTTTAAAAGCCTTTAAATTTGGAACAACAATTTCTTTATTATTTAAGTCTGCATCAGTTACAGATCAATACGATTCCTATAAGATTTTAAAACATGACATTGTATGATCTACTTCATAAACGTTCATTACCATATAAGAAGTAGTCATATATCAGACATGTAGCTAATAAATTACACTAATTTTTGAGTTAGCACGGCAGTGAGTAAGTATTCATGAAATGGTTTCTAAAAGTTTTAAAAAAACAGCACAGGAAAACACTAACCAACTCAAATGTTGAAACTAAATATGAAAAAATTTCACATTAATTATGGGTCTAAAATTATAATTTTGTAACGATCAATGTGACAAAATAAAACTGTTTCCTTCCACATTTAAAAAACGGTCCTTCTTAGCCAAATCAAATAATTTATATTGAAAGTACAACCAACTCTGCCACACAAGTGCATTCCCCTTGGGAGTTAATGGCTTTGCATGAATATTCACCCTCATCGTCCTCTTCGACATTGCGGATGGTTAAAGAAAATGATCTAGTATTTTCATTTGAGCGCAGAGTATGTCTTGTGTCTGATTGTAGTTCTTCCCCTTCTAAAAGCCACGTCACACGAGGCAGAGGACTTCCTTCAACAACTACGTCAAATCGTGCAACATCTCCAGCACATGTTTTACATCTGGCCATTACTTTAGTAAAACAAGGAGCTTGGAGTGTAGCTTCACTGTTCTGCTTTGAAAAGTGTGTAACTTCTATTTTTCTGTTATTACTGTCTTTTTCTTTTGGAATTACAGATGACATAAAATTATCTGAATGTCCAGAATTTGCTGCCATCGATAATGGTAATGACACTGATGATGATGATTTTCCATCTTTTCGATTTGTGTCTGTGACTCTGAGAGAACTATTGTTAATGATGCTACTATTAGTTTCATGTCTTTTTGATACAGAATCCATATCTTCCCCAGAAGTGACTTCAGGTAATAAGTGTAAACTATTTTTATGTGGAGTCAGTGTCTCAATTTTTGCTGTGCTTTTCCAGGTTGATGTTGTAGTAACTTCACTGAAGCTGCTTTGATTTTTTGTAGATAAGAAGTTCTCTTCTTTACTGCTAGAACTGGGTACCGGTGAATTTTGGGAAGCACATTCTAGAACTTTAGAAGTGTCTGAGATTATCTGATCATTAACAGTAGACTCATCTTCATCTTCCTCATCATCTATAACCTCTGGAGCACTCTGAAGACTGGAAACGTTTCTATTATAGGCTGGAGTGTCTGGAACACTATCACTACTAGTGCTTCGGTCAAGAGAGCCAAAAGTGCCAAGGCTGTTGGATTTGAGTAAGCGACTAACAGCTTTCACAGCATTGCCAGTTTTCTGCAAATACAGAGTCAAATAATAGATTTTTCAAAAAACACTTTAATATAAGCATTTAGAGCATCTCAATCTTAGAGCATCTCAATAATTCAGTCAATAGACTGGTTTTTAAAAAAAAAATTGGGTAGTTGCATGAAACAGTGATATATAATAAATTACATTTTACAAATTAATACAATTCTGTTTTTCAGAAATTTAGAGCAAAGAAACTTGTGGCAAAGGTTACACTTAATTAGTTATTGAAATAAACCCAATACCAATGACATTATATTATAAATAATGAAACAAAAATTAATAATCTTAAAGAAATAAAGACAATCTAGAAAATCAGAATGGAGAGTGTTATATTGAAAATATGATGAACACCTACAGAAGCTGGGACTCAGTGAGTTTGCAACAAGCATCTGCAGAGCATCCAGACAAACTACAAAGCATATTCTACAGAACTGCAGTACTCTCAACACTTTAAGAATGCAAATGTCCCACAGAAACAACCCTTCAAGACAAACTATGGGAAACTGTTAATGACCTCACGCACCGTCTTGTTCGTCACCCATGCTGGTCTAAACATCTAAAATGCATAGCAATAGCTCATCATCACTGAAGACGATTATTAATAAGATATTGCTAATGTCTATTCTGTCAATATTTCAAATCATTATATTCTTTCGCAATGCTTATATTGAAATTTATAGCTACTTCACATAATTGTACAAGATTAAATTTAAAAAGTGTAAATGTAAATTGCATGTTCTAAATAATAACTTACATTCCAAGGAATCACACCTTTCTTTATTACTGATTGTTGTTTCTTGGCCATTTTAAAATTTGATATGGCAAAAATACATTAGTTTTCATTTAATTAACCAATAACCGCCTGGTTATAGTTCAATTTAAGTCCATTATGATACTTTTCTTGATTCTATTGTTTGTTCAAGATATTTCAGGGATTGTTCTATAGCATCTAATTTAAAATGCGAGCTGAGATAGCTCAGTGGTTAGTGAAATTGACTACAAAGGACAAGAGGTAGGGTTCGATCCCAACAGACGGCTTCAGGTTCACCCAGCCTTTTTTTTCTGGGAAAGTAAAGCGGCACGGGCGTAAAACCGACCACATTACTCCAAAAATCATGTGCCGAAGGTCTGTAAGATTTATGGTCACTAACACCATATTCCCTATACACCACTTGGCATGACGGGGGTACTTTACTTTTTTTTTACTTATCTAATTTCAAATGATGAAAATTTATTGTTCAGCATTCGAGTAATGTTCAAGTTTCACGCCCAGAATTAGCAACTGGAAAAATACTGGTATTACCCTGAGAAGCTTAAGGTTGGCGAAACAGTTGGCAATATGCCATAGAGGTTCCATTTTGACTCATCATCATTGAGTGTCTTCTCCGCAACGAAGGTTGGCTACCATGGATCGTCATTCTACTCTGTTTCTTGCTTTGATGGTGCAGGCTGTCATAGATTGACTTGTCCATCTTTTTATGTTACTCGTCCATGTTAGTCTTGGTCTGCCTCTGCCTCTTTTACCTTGTATTTTCCCTTCCAATATTACTTTTAGTAGGCTGTTGTGTCTTTTAACATGCCCCAAAAATGTCATTTGTCTTGTCTTAATTGTATTTAGTAGTTCTCTTTTTATTTTCAGTTGTTTTAAAACTTCATCGTTTGTTATCTTTTCTTTCCATCCAATTCTACCTATTTTTCTATAAATCCACATTTCAAAGGCTTCAATTTTCTCTTCTGTTTTCTTGTCTAATGTCCATGTTTCTGCACCATACAGGAATATTTAGAAGATGTAACATTTTGCCATTCTTAGTTTCAGCCCTGTTGATATTTGTTTTGTTGTTAGTATATTTTTCATGGCATTAAAATTACTTTTTGCCATACCTATTCTTTTGTTTAAAAGAAAACTGCTAGAACAAAAATTCAGATAGGAGAAGGTGTATCTTGGTCTACGCCCTATGGGCCGGCTACGGCTCGAAAGGTCAATAGATAGATTCTTTTGTTTATTTCAATTTTACATTTTCCATCATTGGTTATATTATGTCCCAGGTAGTTGTAGCTCTGGACTGTCTCCAGATGTATTCCCTCAATTGTGATATTTAATTGTAGGTCTTGAGAATTTTCTTTGTTTATGATCATAGTTTTAGTCTTTTTGATATTCATTTCTAGTCCATATTTTTTGCTTGTTATGTTTATCACATTAATCAATTGTTGTAGGTTTTTTTGTTAGGATTTTCTGCTAGTAGAACAGTATCATCAGCATATCTTAGGTTATTGATTATCTTTCCATTAATGTTTAGGCCTGGCATCTCTGAGATGTTTTTAAAGATTTGCTCAGTGTATAGATTGAACAAGCTTGGTGATAGGATGCATCCTTGTCTTACTCCTCTTTTTATGTCCATGGGTGTAGAGTTCTCCTCAATTTTGACTAGTCCCCATGAAACAATTGCTATCCTTATCTTAATCAACTAGCAGTCACTGCTGATGAAACAGTTGACCAGAAAGGAAGGAAAAAGACTGAGCATGTCCTGTCATCAACTTTTTACTGTCACTAAGGAATAGAGGTAAAGAAAAAAGATTCTAGATCAGACAAATCTGTAATTACTAGAAGAAAGAGATTGATTTTAGTGTGAGTACACCAACTTAGGAACTGGACTACAAAGTACAAGAGGTAGGGTTCGATCCCAACTGACGGCTTCCGGCTCACCCAGCCTTTAATGACTACCAGATTTTTTTCTGGGAAAGTAAAGCGGCACGAGCGTTATACCGACCACGATACCCCAAAAATCAAGTGCCGAAGGTCTGTAAAATTTATGGTCACTAACACCATATTCCCTATACGCCACTTGGCATGACAGGAGTACTTTACTTTTTTTTTTTTACACCAACTTAGGAGAGATGCAGAATGGCTCTGGCAAAAGCATCTTTCCAAAAAAAATAGGAAAATACTGTGCAATCAATTTTTGGTAATAGAAACAAGAAAAAGAGTTCTTAAATATTATGTAGAACCAGTCTTAACATATTGATGTGAATCATGGGCAATAGAGATAGAGGGAAGCAAAGAGAAAAGATACCAGACAGCTTAAGAAAATGGCTTGGCAGAAGGTCAACAACAGAAATGATAAATAACTGTCAAGATCAAAAGTTGTGAAGAGACATGATCACCTATGCCAGTAAGTATGGCACTTGATGATGATGACAGTAACCTAATGGTACACTGTTGGAAGTAACTCGCTGTTACTTTGAGACTACAGTTACTTACATGCACACATGTGATGTGCAACAACACATATCTGTAACCATATATCACCAGAGAGAGGTGCGCGTGGCCGTGCGGCTAAAACCACTGTTCCGCTGGCTGAAAAGCCGACGTTCGGTGTTCGAAGCCTGCGGTAGACAGAAAGGATTTTTTCTATCGGGGGTGAAATAAAAATCCTGAGTCTCACACGTCGTGGCGACTGCTTGACCAAGCGGCCTTTATCCCTCTGGTTCCATCGTTGCCCCCCCCCCCCCCCCCCCCCCCCCCCCCCCGTCATACACCAGCAATGGTACTATGTGACGTAAAGATAGTTTTTTTTTTTTTTTTTATATATATATATATAAACCAAAACTTGATATAAATTTCCAACACTTAAATATATATTAATAAATAATTTAATTTCTGTGTAATGAACGTACCAGCCACTTTTGACGAATCATAAACTTTTTGAGTTTCTCTGTGTTAAGACGTTTAGCAGGAGCACCATCAACTGCATCTTGATTCAACCATGGATGTGCCAGGCACTGTCCAGTCAGCATACGTTTTCTAAGGGAAGTAAATATAACAAATAAACGATTTGTAGGATCAAAGTGTGAGTTATTTACTGCAGCTAGAAGATAAATATACACATTTTAAATGAGTTATAATTAACCCTATCTCTGGAAAAAATTTTTATATGCAATTTTTAAAAAGGAGGGAAACAAGGAGGAATTAGGAAGGAAAAGAAGAGAAGGGAGGAAGGAAGATTATGATACTTGCTCTTTTTTTTTAATCAAAAGTTGGCATATAAAATCCTTGGCGAGTTCTGTTATTTCTTCGAAGGCCTCATCGTCAAAGTCATATTCCCCTGTTGTAACACTTGCAAGGGTCTCAGAGTCATTGTCGCCTAAAAAAGGAGACAGCCCAGACAATCTGTAAATGAATGAACAAAAAAACTGACAATAATATTACATCTTCACACAGTATTTAAAAATAAACTATTCAAAAGTTTAGATAAAATCATAATAACAGAAATTAATGTAAGGTTTCACCTCAAAAGTTTTTGTTATGTAAGGAAGAAATACAAACTATAGGTCTGTCCATCATGCAAAGAAGTTGATCTTTCAACTAAATTAAACTAAAACAAACACAAATAAAACAAAAAGTAAACAACAAAAAATGATAGGAATATAAATGTAAGCAAGTGAAACTAATTTATTAACAAATATACAACCTAAAGAATGTAGCTAAATCAAATTAAAGATTAAATTATACAATTATTATATCTAAACCAAATAAACAATTATGAAACAATTAATTAACAAAAATAGCTAAGAGAACAATTATAAATATTTTAAAATATTGAAATGAGTGCAACATTTGTGTGGCCTTTTGACATTTGCTTTTAGATGCTAAAGCATATAACAGAGCTATAGTGATGTCAAACTGAGGCTGGAAGGAAACAAAAGTAAACCTTTATAGTACAAATTAAGACAAATATAATATTTCTTAATAAAAAGACAGTCTAGAAGTTTGAATGTTATCAAAACAAGGATATTTTGACATTTATTATTGTGACTTTTTTGTTTGCATTAAAAGTGAGTCCTTGCGGCGAGTTGTCTATTTAAATACTGCTAAAGTTAGCCTTTTCCATTTTCACTTAATACTTCAACAACATTACTCTGGTTCATCTTCTAATTTGTGTTTCATTCTAGTGTCTTATCTTGTAAAATAAACCTCTCTATATTTCTACCTCATAGGTAAGGAAGAAATAGTAGAATTAGGATGTATTTTTTTTCTTAATTTATTAATTCTGGGTAAACTTGGCAATCTCAATAACAGATTTGATGTCTGCTCTTTCAGTGTCTCTTGAGGTCTGACTTTTTTTATGATTTTGATTTCTATAGCTTGTCAAAGCTTCAGTAAATCAATTATATTCTTATCAGCATCAAATAATTTAAAAATTTATAAAATTATTTATTAATATTACCAGCACTCTATAAAATATAGTTTTAAAGGATCTAACAGGTTTTACTGACATTTATTATGAAGCAAAGAAAAATATGAAAGTCATAAAGATTATTACTTGATAAAGACATAATAATTTATTAGACCAGGATCAATGAAAATTGCATATATTTGAAATCAGATATGGCACAGATTTTATAGAAAGAAAAACCAGAGGAAGTGGTTAAGGAGTAGACTTAACCAGTGAACAGGCAGAAAGAGCTAGCTGAGCTTTGACAATCGGTATGGTAAACAATCCAGAGCCGATCATGACCTTACTTAATATCTTGTAGCGGACTCCATATTAACATGTTTGTGTCAAAGCAAATGGCTAATGAGGAACTGTTGATATAGAAGACCTAGTGTTGCACCAGGAGCACTATCGCAGCACACGAAAAAGACATAAATAGTAGCACAATTAATATTTGAAAATGGAATTAAGTTAAAGTTAGAAGGAAAAAGATGCAGAAGACAGAAGATGAAACTTCATGACACAAATCTTTTCAAATTCATTCTTCTGTAGAACCTGCCACTCCCACATTGTCAAACTTAGTTATGACAGCGTAAAAGTAAAGTAAAGGGCCCCCGTCATGCCAAGTGGTGTATAAGGAATATGGTGTTAGTGACCATATATTTTACAGACCTTCGGCACATGATTTTTGGCATAATGTGGTCGGTTTTACGCCCGTGCCGCTTTACTTTCCCAGAAAAAAATCCGGTACCCATTAAAGGCTGGGTGAATCTGGAAGCCATCGGTTGGGATTGAACCCTACCTCTTGTCCTTTGTAGTCCAGTTCACTAACCACTGAGCTATCGTGGCTCCAGTTATGAGAGAGGTTCCTCAGAAAAAAGCACATGGTAGTTTACTATAGCTCAAGCTAACACTTGGATCCAGTTAAAAGTTCAAACATCTCTGGGAGAAACTGGGAAAACAATAGAGCAGTGCACCAAATCAACTGGACCCAACAACCAAGAGCTATGGTATAGTTGGGCTCATGGCATTAAACTCAGCCAGCAAACTAATGGAACTATCAGTGTATACAAGTATACTCTTTGCTGATAAATATCAAGCACCTATAAATATATGTAAGAGACTAACGCAGTTATTTAAACCGTTGTGGCTGCTTTGTTTGTTTTAAATGTGTTTTTGAGGAAATTGGAATGAGGAAGTGACTGTACACTCTCTTTTCAAAGGAACTTGTTTGGAGTCGTCACCTCTGATGCCAATTAGGGCTGCATGGTAGTTGATCTTATCAGCAGAATTCGTCAATACTTTTTGGAGGGAGCTGTGACATGAATGGAGCAAATATGGGGAATTTCCGACTGCAGTGAAACTTATTCCATTAACAGAATATAACTTATAACAATTGGTTCTGCTTACCAATAACTTATATAAAACTACATTTGATCAATTTTCTTAAAAGTCTCTATATCAACAGCAGTTGAAAGATCAGTACAGTAGCAGGCTACACAGATCACCTTGAAGTTAGATCAGGAATAACACAGTGGTGCATATTCTCTCTCCTATTGTTTATTACCTACATGGACTACATATGTAAGTTGGCCTTATCCATAAGCGGAGATTAACAAGCTTCTATTTACAGAGCATCTGAAAATAATTCATGGAAAAATAGAAGACCTACAAGAACATTCAAAAAGACATAAAAGCACAGGCATTCAATACAACATGAAGATCAACATAAACAAAACAGAACCAATGAATATCGCAAACAAGAAACAGAATATTAACATGACGATGGATGGCAGACAACTAAAATAAGTGGAGGAATTTAAATATGTAGGAAGTCTAGTGACAAACGACAATTTACAAGCAGCAGAAATAGACTTATGCAACAAAGCTTGTCAAATCATCGGACAGCTATCACCACTGTTGTCCAAGAGGGAAATAACTCTAGAGGCAAAATGGGTACTCTACAATACAATCTTCATTCCAACGTTGTGCTACCAATGCCAGACCTGGACACTAGATGCAAGAACAATTTAAAAAAAAAATAAATAACCACTACCAAGATGAAAATGTGTTAAACAAATGACAGAAAACAGCCTGAGAGATAAGACCAGGAATTAAGAAGTGAGAAAAAAGCTAAGAATAATTCAAGCCATAGAGTACATAAAGAAACATCAGATAAAATGGTTTGCCATGTGATAAGGCAGAAAGACCAAAACACAACACAACAAGCCTTCAATCAACGATCAATATTGCGAGAACACCAGACCCAAAGGCCGACACAAAATAAGAATGGATTGATGGAGTATTAGAAACAGTAGGAAACATAATAAGAGAAGAGGCCATTAGGAGAGAAAAAACTGCAAATTATAACTCCCCACCATACTGAAAGGCAAATGAGGAAATAAAAAAAATCAATTTTCCTTTTAGCTCCTTCAGCATAAAAAAACTTACAGCACATAACAAATGACTCCCAGACTCCACATATCTGTTGCAAAGTTGACCTCATCATAATTGATAACTTCAGGGGCGACAAATTCGGGTGTGCCAAACAAAACTTTTTTGCTCTGTCCTGGATTATAGTACTGTGCCAAGCCAAAGTCAATTATCTTGATTCTGTGATGGGAAATAATTAGCAAATGATAATCAAAAACAGTGCTTAACAAATTTTCATTTTAAAACTGTTTATCATAAACACAAACCAAAGAAGAAAAGAAATGTAAAAAAAAAAATGAATTATGACCAAGAGATTATACCAGAGAAACAAAAACTAAAAAAACACGGATTAAATAGTTGATATGTTATAACATATACATACAAAAGTGAGGTTTGATCATCATAAAGTTAAAAGAGAATCATCTTCATAATTTATCTTATAACCCTTCTAGAGTTGATGGAGGCACAGAGTTTTGCTCTTCTGACAGTCTTAACCATTGGTATATGATGCTGTTGTGAAGTTCCCTTAATTGCAGTGACAAGTAATGCTTTTTCTTAAATGTTGTAGTTTATTTTGTCTTTCTGTTAATCTAACTGCTCAATAATATTTCATGTTTATTTTCTTTGTTTTCTGCAGCTTACACGCAGTCCCGCATAGTATTTCCACGTTTACTATATTTGATATCTGTGCTATCTTCAAGTATTGCTGCATGTGGGAACTGTCTAAGATAGGCATAGTATCAAAGGACAAATTGAAAACAAGTAGAATTTTATATGGTGGACAAAATAAAAGATTGAAGGACACACTAAAGATGCCACTGAAACAAGTATTAATCCTGAAATTTGGGAAAAACGTTGCTAATAATGTGGAGCCGCGATAGCTCAGTGGTTAGTGAACTGGTCTACAAAGGACAAGAGATTGGGTTTGATCCTGTTTAAAGGCTTCCGGGTTCACCCAGCGTTAAATGGGTAGTGGATTTTTTCTAGAAAAGTAAAGCATCATGGGTCTAATATCGATCTCATTACCCAAAAAATCATGTGCCAAAGGTCTATACAAATTATAGTCACTAACACAATATTCCCTATACGCCACTTGACATGATGGGTCTCTATGGTTTTTTTTTTTATTGTTGCTCAGAATGGCTTGGTAAGACTGCTAAGAGTACAACACCCTATGAGGGAAAAAATGAACAACTATTGTTACCCTAAAGAGCCCACTTTGCAAGTCAAATTTCAACACATTATCCTTCTGAGTAGGACAATACTCAACACATCCATGTTTGCATCACAGTAGACACTCCAGAGCTTGAGATGTCATAATTTCTGAACCCACTTTAACAAAAAGCAGTGACAATGTGGTTCTTATTGATACCAATTAATGAAAACAATACAAAATCTCATTCATGTTATTCCTCATCAAGGCCAGCACCTTGCCGTGGGGGTGGGACTTAACAGTCACCAGGGACTGAAAACCAAGAATGGCCAGGCCTTCCTACACTCGAGCAAGACCACAGTCAGCTCTAGCAAGTCAAGACTGGCCAGGCCTTCCTACACCCGAGCAAGACCACAGTCAGCTCTAGCATGTTTAAGTGCTGAAGATGGAAGCAAACAGCCAAAAGGCTCACCACAGCAATCAGGATGCCACTCACACACATCAAAAGTTGGCAAATGAAAGATAGAATGATCAAAACACAACACAATGAGCTCTCAATAAATGTCGCAAGAATACCAGATCCAAGGGTCGACCACAAAAAAGATGGATCAATGGAATATTAGAAGCATTAGGAAACATAACAGCAGCAGAAGTGAACAGAAGAGCAAAAAACCACAAATTATATTCCCCTTGACTCTGAAAGGCAAATGAGGAAGGAAAGAAGAAGAAGATTCTATCTTACTCTGTCTTAGACTCTGCTTCTTTTTTATTTTAAAAAGCTAATAATTTAACATAATTTGATCAGAGATCTGCCCTAGTGATAAGTTGTTTGTGCACTGATAATCCTGTGTGAATGAGTGAGTGGTAATCAACAATACCAGAGTGCCACAATGATAGTCTCATAGACAAAAGTAAGACTCAAATGTTACCTGTTTGAATTTTCTGCAACACACAAGATGTTTTCAGGCTTCAGGTCAAGGTGAATGATATTCTTGCTGTGCATGTAACCCACACCCTCACAAATCTGCCGCATAAAGTGGATGCAGTCATTCTCAGTCAGGACAAAATCATCTGCTATAACTCTCTCAAACAGTTCACCAGCACTTATACTGTGGACAAGTAGCACAAAATTTGGTTTTGAATAACAAGCTATAATGCAACAAATAAATAACTAGATTTTGTAAAAACTATAATTTTCCAATTAAAAAAAAACCACAAAATTTTAATATTTTTCAGCCATTATTCATTGGTCATTGTACCTCTAGGTTGCCAGTGGAGCCTGTCATTCCTATTTTTACAATGCTGATACAACATTTTTTTTTCTATATATATATATTTTTTTAATTAAATAAATAAATAAAAGAATGGTAAAGATGTGTGATGTGAACCAGTGTCATAGAATGAGCAACAATACCATAAAGTTCTCTGCCTGCCACCTAGTAATTTATTTATTTGTGGGTTATCATCATTGCTCTCCAAACATGCCCATAGATGTCCAGATCCCCTCCCAAGAATGTCCCCCCGCATCCAGTGACTGACCACTTCAGCTCTGTGTTGGTTAATAGTCTTCTTATATTATCTCTTGTTTCTGGATGTAACCATCTTTACTCCCTTTGAGTGAACCCTTTGAATGAAGGAGTGATGTGGTCTTATGGTTGGCCAAAATCCAGTGCCCTTCCTGTGTCTCGGATGGCATGATAAAAAAAGTGGAGGAAGGCTCTGTATGCTTGCAAAGGGTAAAGTCATTGCAGAAGTCAAAAATATGTAAGGTCACCTTTGTCTACGTCCCTAGACATGCAGAAGTATTGGAAATGAAAGAGTGGACAGGTTGGCAAGCTGCGATGTAGTTGAAGACAGTTAACCAATGGATCAGGCGGACATCATCAATGCCCTCTGAGATGTGGGAAGCCCACAGCTCTCCTTCGGAGATGAGAGTTAAGATGGGTACAGCCAGAAACAAGAAAATTAGTGGGCGTATTAGAAGACTTATCAAACAACACAGAACTGGAGTCGTTAGTTACTAGACACTGCGAGACGTGCTAAGGAGGGGATCTGAGTGCCTATGGACAAATTCGGAGTATAATAATAATGCCCCACAAATAACTCAATAACTCAAGCTGGAAATGAACCGCGGTTACTTTATCTCCAAGCAAGTTTTCTAACATTAAGCCAATATTTTCAATACTTCAGTTAAATCATTCATTATATTTCTACTATTCAACAACTTAGAAAGTTAAAATATATTTATATAAAATCTCTTTTGGAAACTCATTTTTGCAACAATACAGACAAACCTCAATTTAATAAGGAGTTATGTTATGAAAAATTAATCGTAAATCATAAATATCATAAGTCGAAAGTAGAATAATATATTTTAGGTCAATGCCAGTTTTTTGAAGAGCTGAAATTAACCATATATGATGATTCTGTCATAAAAATTACCGCCTACAAATTCAGTTTACAGCGGGGAAATATTCCCCTACCCATACCTTCCTAAATATTACTTCCAGTGACCCCTGGGTGTTGGATTTGTTTTTTAAAATGCGTTATAAAAAGTATGATTGTATCATAGGAAGGGGGCTGTTTTTTTTTTTTATAAATTGATACAGTTTTAAAGAAATTATTTTTCTTATTTTCATGACAGGGGAAATCAATGAGCCATTAAAGAAACCTTTGTAACATGAGATAGACAGCGAACAACACTTTGAGAGAGCTGAACATACGGCTGGATTGACAGACTTACAGCAGTCGTATGAAAGACAACATAACACCTCCAGTAGCCCTAGTGCCATGTGTTAGAATTTTAGGCCATAAATCTTAACACAACCCAGTAAATTGTTACAGGATCCAATTCCTGTGTGCCTGCTTGGGTAAATACACAATTGTGTAGCAAAAGCGAAAGAAAATATTATATTCGGAACCCATATCTAGCATTTAAGTGGTATTAATTTTTACTACGGTATCGTAAACACGTCAACCACAGACATTCAAAATTCTATTCCACCATATTGGTGTATCTTCCATTAACTGTTATTACTGCTCCTTGATAAGTAAAGTTTTGCACTTGATTCAGTAATTCCCTTCAAAAATTATAGTACATTTTTCATATACTGTGTTATCTGATACCAAAAAATCTGAATGCACAGAAAAATACAACATGATAAATATAATAAAATAAAACTGTCAAATGTATCTGAAAAAAAAAAAGACTCACTATTCCATGACCAAAACCATCTGTCGAGGAGTCTCAAAAGCATCCCACAGCAGCAGAAGTTTTGGGTGGCGTAGTTTGTTCATTATTTCAATTTCCCGCCTCAATCCAATTTTATCCTTCTCCCTGCACTTAATAACTTTGGCAGCCAGAATTGTGCTACTTGTCTTCTGCTTACATTTGTAGACTACACCAAACTTACCCCTGGATGAATTCATAATATTTCATCATATACAATATCAACAACATTAAAATGAAACAAATATTTACTGTATAATTTCAAATAATCAAAGGCAAAATACAAACGGATAAATAGAAGATATGATGGCATGAATATGTAAACTTAGATGTTGAAAGAATTCAAAAGTAGGTGCCTAATAATTAAGAAAGTGTTTTGAAGCCGTTCATGGATCTGAGGTACTGGTGCGACTCCTGGATCTTCATGTTCATCAAGAGGGATGATGCCTGAATTCAAGAGAGCTACGAGGGGAACGTGGAAAGACTTGTGGACCAGTTTATTATTTTACACTGCAGAATTAGATTGGTAGGAGATCTGAGTGTACATGGACAGTTGTTTGATGTGTAATGAGAATAATTGAATGACTAAGAAAAAGTCCAATAATATATTTTATAATGAACTAAAACCAGAGGGAAGATGAGGAGAATAAAGACAGGTTGTAGAGAAACTCCAAAGATGAGACCAGAGAAGCTACATTAAAATGTGTATAGCTGAAAAATAAAAACAAATATAAATGGAAATGCATTTTGTTTCATTTGTATTCCATTATTGTCTTTTTAATCTCCATATTTGAGGCATAAGCCTCAACAAGAATCTTCCAATCCTATCTCGCCTTGCTGTTTAAAATTCTCATGTGTAATTCATCTTTGAAATTTGTCTTTTGGTTTTCTCTCTAGGCGTTTCAAGGTTTTTCTAGTTGCCGCCTTCCTTGTGGTTTCCAACTTTAGAGCTTGACTGGTAATACTTGTAGTTAGCTTTCAAAGCTTGTATTATATCTATTCCTTTATATCCTCTATCCATCTCCAATGTCTTTTTTTTCACAAATAATTTCTCCTACTAAGGGTAGATTTATTATTTGCCTCAGAGTTCATAATTTATAATGGCATCTGGTGATCTGATATGAACCTTCTTGAGCAAGTGTTTACAAATATCTGCTGCTTTCTTGTACTCCTAGTTGGTGTTTATTTAATATTTGTATTGAATAATCTAAGTTTGGTTGGTAAGAAGAGTCCAAATATTCTACAACTGTACAAGAAATCCTTAACTCCTGATTCCAGCTAATATCATCAATGATGTAACTAAGATAAGTGAATATATCCAAGTTTTCAGGATTTGATCATCTATTGTAATTTAATTTGTGTTAACAATATATATTCTAAAAACTTCTAAGAACTTTATCCTGTGCAAAATCTATAAGACATGTAAGGGCGTATAAGAAGACCTATCAACCAACACAGAACTGGAGTTGTCAGTCGCTGGATACTGCGGGAATTGTTGAGGAGGGGATCCGAGCACCTATGGACATGTTTGGAGTGCAATGATGATGACCCACAAATAACTCAATTCTTTTATTGATGATTTTCATCTGAAGTTTTGATACTTCTCAGACATATGAATTTATGAGCTGCTGAGAGCTTCTATTAATAAATAAATATGCATATTTATTTGTAACACATGCACATGCGCTCATGCATGCGCGGATGTAGGCATGCACACACACACTTCTATGCAGATCAGCCTTTTTTTCCCTCTCAGAGTGGTATTTTAGTTATAATCATGAAAATTGTGCATTTTGTACAGATGAAGGTGTCTTGAGTCTAGTACATTTCCCTCATTTGTGAGATTGATATTTTAAGGAAGTGGTTTCAATTTGAGAGGGGGTGCAAAATTCTATTTTTAACCCTAGATTATGATACCTATCTATATTGCTCCCAGTTATGATACCATAGCAAAAATTACTACCACTTAAATGTAACATTAGGTGTTCTAGAAATAGTAATTTCTCTGAACTCTTGACACAGTCCCATGTGTTTACAATAGGCAAAATATGGGGACTTGAAATTCCTGGCTCAGGTTGATTTATGACCTGAGTTTCACCTCATGGATCAGACATGTTACAATGTCTATCGGTACAGTTGGCTTAAGTCCATCAGTATGTTCAGTGATCACATAGCGTTGTTTCCATGGAAACAAATTAAACACTCAGGGGTGAAAGTGGTAATTAGGAAGGTACAATGTTTGAATGTGGAAAAATGTCACACAAATTTTGAGGAATTTGTGTTTTGATGTGGTAAATTTTACTACGGTATCATAATCATTATTTTAAGATCCATAAGGGGCATGCCTGGAATAACAATTGGAGGTCATAATATAAATAATCTAAGGTATGCTGATGATGGAGTCTTAATAGCTAAGAGTGAAAATGAGTTACAAGAAATGTTGCACATTACAGTGAAAGAAAGCAAAAATAAAGGACTCAGCCTTAATAGCAAAAAGACAGAAGTAATGGTAAGAACAAAGAAAAAGACATCACCTCAGTGCAAAATAAAGAAAAGTGGAACATTATTAAAACAGGTAAAAGAATTTAAATATTTGGGAACTTTGTTAACCTTAGACAGAAGATGTACAAAAGAGGTGAGATGCAGAATGGCTTAGGCAAAAGCAGCTTTCTAAACAATTAAGGAAGATACTATGCAATCCATTTTTGGATAATAGAAACAAGAAAAAGAGTTCTTAAATGTACTGTAGAGTCAGTCTTAAAATATGCATGTGAATCATGGACAATAGGACAACAGACAAGAAAATCACTGGAGTCTGTAGAAATGTGGTTTTACAGAAGAATGTTGAGAATACCATACAACTAACAAGAGTAATGAAAATGTTATGAAAGAGGTCAAAGCAAAAGAGAGCTAATTTCCAATATTAGGAAGAAACAATCATCTTTTTTTGGCCATGTAATGAGACGAGAACAACTGGAATATATTGTAACAACTGGGAAAATTGAGGGACGAAGAGATAGAGGGAAGCAAAGAGAAAAAATACCAGACAGCTTAAGAGAATGGCTTGGCAGAAGGTCAACAACAGAAATGATAAATAACTGTTGAGAAAGAAAGTTGTGGAGAGACATGATCACCTATGCCAGTAGGCCTGGTACTTGATGACGAGGGTGATCATAATCCAAGGTTAACAAAAATAATTGACAAATTTTAACATACAGCTTCTTCTAACCACTTTGAATGTATAATAGGAGAAGCATGTGCATTTTCTATTCATATAAAGACATAAGTGAACAAATGAACTTTAAAGTATCAATGACAAACAACAGTTGCCCCACTAAAGTGATCAGTAAGAAGGATGCTCTATTACATATTTAGTGTCTCTTGAGCTGATGACATGTAGAGATTCAATCATAACTTTCCATGTCTGACGATTCACTCCTAAGTCTTGTTTCATCCTTAAGTCCATATCTATCTATTGTCCTTTTGAGCCGGAGATGGCACATAGGGCAGAACCACAATCTTAAAAACAGAAACCTTGCATGCCAAAATGTCACATATTGCAGAGATCGCTGCTTGCAAAATCTATGGCTCTGTTTCCATAACAATACTTTTTACAATGACAGCTTGTCAAGCCATCAATCAACCTCCTTAGTCGCCTCTTACGACATGCCTGGAAGGTCAAAGTGTCACTATTCTTTACTTCCCTCATGAGGCCCCGGTAACACACTGGAAAGTCTATAGCTGAGCAATTAGTCCACGCAGAGTATATTGTGGTTTTCCTTTATATTGGATAAATGGATGTATAATCACAACATGCAATCTATCAGGGCATTCATCTGGTTAGAGTCTAGACCAAGTAGAGATAAGACTACACCCACGCCTGCATACGGAGTGATTCAATGAGCATGATAAAAAAAAATGGAGGTGGGCTCTGTGCACAGGCAATGGTTGGAGTCATTGCAGAAGTAAAAAATATGAATGGTCATCTTTGTCTACATTCCAGGACATGCTGGATTACAGGGAGACGTAAGAGTGGACTGGTTGGCTAGCTGCACTGTTGTGGGGGACAGTCAACCAATAGATCGGGGCGGACATCATCAATGCCCTCCGAGAAGTGGAAAGTCTACGTCACTCCTTCAGATGAAAGAAGTGGGATTTAAAATGAGCACAGCTAGTAACAAGAAACTTAGTGGGCGTGTAAGAAGACTTATCAACCAACACTGAACTGGAGTCGTCAGTCGCTGGACATGTTCGGAGTGCAATGATGATGACCCGCAAATAACTCAATCAATCATACACTCACTTGCCAACTACTTTGTCCACCTCATAGAGGTCTTCAAATTTATCTTTGGTGTTGATTATTACATCCCGGGCAATGAAGGGAAAATCATCTGCCAAGAGGAGAAATACAAAAAGTTAAGACTGGGTATATACAAAATAATATAATGATTCTTATATTATGTACATTTCTACCAGCTGATTAACTCTTTCTGTACGTTTCACCGCATTGTGCGCCATGCCGATTTCGGCTGCATACGTTTTACCACACAATGCGTCATTCGCATTTTCATTAGTGTAAACTGTCATCAAACTATATTCTTTTTATATGTCTAGTATCATCTTGGTATTGGTGAAATCTAATTCCTTGTTTAATTATCTAAAAATGTATATATAATATGTTATATGTTAGATAAATATAAATATGTAGATTGATATTTAAAATCATGAACAATTTTGTCTCTGAAATCATATCCGTTGCATTGATAAAAAGCTTCCGTACGGAAAGAGTTAAGTAAGTGTGTTATGTAAAAAACTTTAAAAAAAATATGATGCACAAAGAAAACAAAAAATAATTATTGGAACCTAATTACAAAATAACATCAAGTTATAACTCATTACATTTCAGCAAAAAAAATTAAGAAATAAGAAAAATGATGCTAAAACTTGCTGAAATGACACCAGACACATGTTGTTGCTACATAGTTGTTATACAAAAGTCATCTTATGTGATCAGAGTACAAACTGACAATGATATAGGTATTCTAACAATACAATGAGAGAATTAGAAGCTGTGTTCCTTACTCTCATAATCCTGATCAATTGTTAGAATGGAAGAGTCAGAAATTATTATTGTTTCTGAAGACTCTGAAGGTGGACTGACTCCTTGTCTGTTGGCAGCCAGAACTCGAAACTGGTAAGTTGAGCTTGGCTTGAGTCCCTCAATGTTGCAGTAGAGTTCCTATAAGATAAAAAAAAAATTAATGAATTAAACAAATAATTATATAAACAACATTAAAATAACACACTGATATATGTTATAGTTATACTAAAGCCCCAATATCACTGCAAACGAATTAAAATCTATAATTGCTCAACCTTCCATGCCAGTGGAATCATCAGAATTAACATTTCATCGAATATCCAAACAAAAAAGAAGTTGCAGTCCTCATCGTAGCAAACATAGCACATGTCAAAAGAAGTAAGACATAGTAGCACCAATAGTGAATGCAACTAAACTGTCCATCTTACGATATCATCATTCACCATAAGCAATCTAAATATAGAAACACCATCTGATAAAACACACAGCTGACAGTGTGCACAGAGCACTAATCTCAGTAGCTGCTACAGCAAGCCAGACTTGCAATATGAGGAAACTGCCAAAATGAAGCTTTTCAGACAACGCCTCAATTGTTCATTGTCGCCTATCCGCTATATTGACCAAAAGTCTACTGATATATGTATTTTATTCATGAAAGGCATACCATGTAGGGTCTGACTTTTACAAGCGAGAAAGACAGTGTTGAAGTGCTATTTAGAACCAATATGATATTATAGATGTGAGTAATAGAAAACATTAATCTGTAAACATTTTTTTTTGTTACAAAAGGGATTTGGTTTCTAGGAAAGATTTTCTGTAATTCCACAAGACAGCTTAAAAAACATCAAATAAGAAATATTTAAAGAAAACTACAAATAAACACTTTTGCTTTCCCCCATTAAGTGGATGTGTTGTGTCGCTAGTCTACATCAAACCAGTGATATCTGCATCTTCAGCCAAAAACATTCCTCTTCTGCATGGGTAGATTTTTTCTTCACTTTGCCTGACAGCATCTATTTTCAACCTACTGTTTTCAACTTCTGTCTATTTTCAACCTGCTGTTTTCAACTTCTGTCTATTTTCAACCTACTGTTTTCAACTTCTGTCTATTTTCAACCTACTGTTTTCAACTTCTGTCTATTTTCAACTTCTGTCTATTTTCAACCTACTGTTTTCAACTTCTGTCTATTTTCAACCTACTGTTTTCAATTTCTGTCTATTTTCAACATACTGTTTTCAATTTCTGTCTATTTTCAACTTCTGTCTATTTTCAACCTAATGTTTTCAACTTCTGTCTATTTTCAACCTACTGTTTTCAAGTTCTGTCTATTTTCAACTTCTGTCTATTTTCAACCTACTGTTTTCAACTTCTGTCTATTTTCAACCTACTACTTTCAACTTCTGTCCATTTTCAACCTACTGTTTTCAACTTCTGTCTATTTTCAATCTACTGTTTTCAACTTCTAACTGCCACGGGTTTTTTTACATATAAAATAAAGAAATAAAAATGCCTTCCCTGCATGTCCCTTAGACATTTTTATTTTTCATTCTTGTTTGAAATGATTTTATTTTAGAAACCCCATTATTAGTTAGCTATGTAGGGCTAATTTTATTTACTTACATATCTGTGTGTGTTTGTTCATGCTGAAGGCCTATTGAGCTGAAATGTCATTTAAACTTGTGTCATCCATTAATTACATAACGCATAAACCATATCATTATTTTCTATTTTTGTTCATTTCTGCTTTTATACATCCTATAATCACCAATTACTAAAGTAAACTTCTACTTCATACCTCACAATGAGGAATAACAACATTCCATGAATTTTCTTCTTTGGTCTTGGCCTCGATGATGTAATGGATCACCTGATCATCTCCTACAGGTGAAGGACCACTCCATGACACAGAAGCAGAATTTCCTTCAAGAACACAAACAAGTGGCCGGCCAATTGGTGCATCAGGAATTCCTAATTTTATCAAATAAAACAAACGTTGCATTGATTGAATTACTGATAGCTGGGAAAAGAGATTTGTTTTACCAATTGTATTTTTTTTAATACAGAAGTAATAAAAACTGTTAGATTTGAAAAATAGTAGCTTTAACCAACAAATAATTTTCATTATTAACTAATTTTAATTTAGTTATAAATATAATAATAATTATTTATTAATCATAAATTATTAAATGGTTATACTGGCAATACAGTCTCATTTATTGTCATTTTATGATGATTAAACTGAATGCACCTCCCCTATGACTAATAGTTGCTCTTTGGATAGTTCTGGTCCACTGATTCCCAATGCAAGCTATCCCTCATTATCATCTACCCTTAAATGGATGGTAAGTGGGCATAAATGCGTTGTGTTGCTGTTTGCAGTTAAACTACGTAATTTGAACCATTCAGCCAACACATCAGACTTCTGCATATAAAAAAAAGTAAAGTACCCCCGTCACGCCAAGTGGTGTATAGGGAATATGATGTTAGTGACCACAAATTTTACAGACCTTTAGCACATGATTTTTGGGGTAATGTGGTCGGTATTACGCCCGTGCCACTTCACTTTCCCAGAAAAATATCTGGTACCCATTTAAGGCTGGGTGAACCCGGAAGCCGTCAGTTGGGATCGAACCCTACCCTTGTCCTTTGTAGTCCAGTTCACTAACCACTTTGCTATCGCGGCTCCCTTAGACTTCTGCATGGCATTTTTAATTACTGGGTTGCCTTCCCTCTCAATCTCTACTTGCTTGGCCAGACTAGAATAGTCAGTCTGTTACTAGAGGCACCGCACAGAGGAGGAATAGGATATTGATAGTTATGGGACCTGATCCTGGTGGAAGCTATCAACCATGAGTGGCTGGCAACTTCAGCTCTGCTGCTGTTATGTGCCTTTGCCTCCGATAAGACTAAATGACATAAACAATGTGCATGCATAATGTCACAATTACAAATTTACAGGCAGCCCAATAGTTAAAGAAAACAAACAACGATGATGCTAATAGTAAACAGGCAAATTTTCCACAATTATTGTATTTATTCTTTTACAGCTGCTAGTCCATCCAATAACACCATGAATAAAACTAGAATAAGGAGTTATAAAACAGTTTTCTCAAGGCATATTTTATTTCGATGTCCCTTTAGTTTTAGAAAAAACTCATGGTGTAGTGCTGTTCACATTACACAAAGATGTGTCAATGGTAAGAAAAATGAGCATGAACATCAAATTACCAAGGCGCTACTATCAAGGCACAATGAAGTTCTTTCTTTGGTTAAACATCTGTCCTCAAAGAAGACATAGATTCATTAGAGCACAATGGTCTTGACATCATATGTAGTTTTGCATTTGAAAATATTGAGTAAAATAAAGCACCCTAAACTAAAATTTGACACTTTCTCTACTATTTCATTTCAATGACATTCTGTTGTATTCTATTCATGGAATCAGCTTTATTGCAGTCATGGCATCCGCACATCTGCTCTACCACTCATCCCAGCATTTCTCAAAGCCTAATCAGACTGACTGTTACTGTAAAGTGCTAATTATAGATACATCTGCTTTTACCACAAAGCACTCAAGATTGAACATACACCTTTTCCACCCCTGGATTCATCAGTCTCTCAATACATTTTAGTCCAACTTATTCTCTCCTCTTAAGGAATGAAGAACAAACTTGGTAATATCCTCATATAGTAATGAAAACATGCCAATTATGATGTCCTATCTTATCCCATAACTCTCATGATTGTTGTGGTGTTTTTGTTGGCGGCAATTACTTTTCTACATTGCAATTTTTATTTCAGCTACTCTGAAAACTAGCGAAATCAAGATCTGTCGAATCTTTAATCTTGTGTTCCTATCTCTTCTAATGCTTTCCAGTTTTGTTATAAATCACTACATTTATATTGGGCCTTGTATGATGATATCCTTAGTCGACAATAAAATCCGACTTACCATCTTTACTAGTATCAGTTACAGTCTGTTCTGTTCCAGGGCTGTTGGAATGACAGGCAGACATTTTACCAGCTTCAGCTTTGATAAATATTTCTGCTGTTGTGGTACATGAGGTATTGGTGTCTGTCAGTTTGTGATGGCAATCTGGAAATAGAATACAAAAATATTAATATCTCTTGTGACATAAAAAGTAGAGCATTAGGTTATTTGGTTATGGAAGGCCCTGGTATCACTGCGAACGAATTAAAATCCATAATTGCTCAACCGCCGTGCCAGCGTAATCATCAGAATTAATATCTCATCTCCCAAACAAAGAAAGGTAAATGTAGTCCACATCGTAGCCGTCTCAACACACGCCAAAAGACATAAGGCGAAGCCGCGTAGAAAGTGAACACAGCAAACAGTTCCCTGTAATATGATATCATCACCCATCATAAACAATTGGAATATCGAAACATGATCAAACCGGATGAGAAACAAAGCTCACGGTGTGCACAGAGCACTTAATTCAGTAGCTCCTGCAACAAACCGGACTTGGAATATGAGGAAACTGCAACAAGAAACACTTTTCTTGCATAGCCTTCAATTGTTCCCGCCTCCTATCCACTATATACCACGAAAGTTCACGTCCTCTTGAAAATGCTGATCGTCGTATTTTTTTTAAATGTATAGCGCTTGATGATGTTAGGCCATCGTTGTTGACTCCAATTCCGAACATATAGACACACAGTTCATTGTCAGATTATCCCCGTTGCACATCAAACAACAGACCGTATGATTAGCGTACGGCCGGTCTAGGGATGTACAATGAGCCATGTAGAGCATGATAATTAGTAATAATGGAGCTATAAACCTGGGCCATATTGCTAAATAAATGAACCACATGAGTATTCAAGTACTAATCTAATTAACACTAGATTGACAGAAGCTCCAGTCTAACCAAAGCAACAGATTAACAGAAACACTAGCCTAATTAAGACACTAGATTAACAGAAGCGCTGGTCTAGTTAAGACACTAGATTAACAGAAACACTAGTCTAATTAAGACACTAGATTAACAGAAGCGCTGGTCTAATTAAGACATTAGATTAACAGAAACACTAGTCTATTAAGACTAGATTAACAGAAGCACTGGTCTAATTAAGACACTAGATTAACAGAAGCGCTGGTCTAATTAAGACACTAGATTAACAGAAGCACTAGTCTAATTAAGACACTAGATTAACAGAAGCACTAGTCTAATTAAGACACTAGATTAACAGAAGCACTAGTCTAATTAAGACAATATATTAATAGAAACACTAGTCTAATTAAGACACTAGATTAACAGAAGCACTGGTCTAATTAAGACACTAGATTAACAGAAGCACTAGTCTAATTAAGACACTAGATTAACAGAAGCACTGGTCTAATTTGGGAGCCGTGATAGCTCAGTGGTTAGTGAACTCGACTACAAAGGACAAGAGGTAGGGTTCGATCCCAACCGGCGGCTTCTGGGTTCACCCAGCATTAAATGGGTACCGGATTTTTTCTGGGAAAGTAAAGCAGCATGGGCGTAATACTGACCACATTAATCCAAAAATCATGTGCTGAAGATCTGTAAAATTTATGGTAACTAATACCATATTCCCTATACGCCACTTGGCGTGACGGAGGCTCTTTACTTTACTTTACATTTTGGTCTAATTTTATTTTTTCTCTTCACGGAATCAGTTTCATTACAGTCAGGGCATCCCCATATCTGCTCCACTGCCTGTCCCAGCATTTCTCAAACTGTATGAAGACTGAGGTTTCCTTTAAGGTGTTGATTGTAGATACATATACTTTTCCTACCAAGCACTCCAGATTGACCAGACACTTTTTCCACCTTCAGACTCTTCAATCTCTCAATGTATACATCATTGTCCCTCCCATTCTCCCCATCTTCTCTTAAGGAATAAAGGATAATAAAAACAAACTTGGTGATGTTCTCTTTGTCAAGAGTAAGGCCACATTCAATGCCAAAGTTGCCTGCAAACTTATTTGCTATTTCACTGCCAGGAACACCAGTGTGCCCTCTATCTATCTATTGTCCTTTCGAGCTGAAGACGGCACACAGGGCAGAGCCACAATCTTAAAAACAGAAACCTTGCGTGTCAAAATGTCACATACTGCAGAAAAAACTGCTTGCAAAATCTATGGCTCTGTTTCCATAACAATACTTTTTACAATGACAGCTAGTCAAGCCATCGATCAACCTCCTTAGTCGCCTCTTACGACATGCCTGGAAGGTCACAGAGTCACTATTCTTTACTCCCTCATAATGAGGCCCCGGTAACACACGGGAATATAATTGGGAGGGAGGGGGGGGGCAGAGTGCCCTGGGCAGTAGTAAAAACAAGTAAAGTGCCCTCGTCACGCCAAGTAGCATATAGGGAATATGGTGTTAATGACCATAATTTTTACAGACCTTCGACGCATGATATTTGGGGTAATGTGGTCAGTATTACGCCCATGCCGCTTTACTTTCCCAGAAAAAAAATCCGGTACCCATTAAAGGCTGGGTGAACCGGAAGCCGTCGGTTGGGAACGAACCCTACCTCTTGGCCCTGGACAAATACACTCAGGTTAATGCACTCACTGTAGAGCCATCCAAGAGCTGCATTCACTCCTGCCGCAGAGACTGTCTGTCAAACTTCTACAGCATATTTTGTCAGTTCATCCACCTACACTGTGATCCACATTCTGTGTTACCTGCCAAGTTATCGTCGCCATTACTGCTTCTATCTCCATTCTCATGCTGGACACCATAATGCTACAATTGCCAGATACTCTAGCCACTTCTCTGCCATGTTGGCATGCCACAAAACCCCAGCTGCTGTGTTGTCCGTAGGATACAGAACCATACATGTAGATGATGGGGTCCTGAGGTAACATACACTTTTCCAATCTATCTATATATCTATTGTCCTTTAGAGCCGAAGACGGCACATAGGGCAGAACCACAATCTCAAAAACAGAAACCTTGCATGCTAAAGTGGCACTTTTTCAATAGATTCCCTTATTACAGCCTCAGTAGCTTCAAAGGCCCTGTTGTGACACACCCTGCTGTCAGGGATGAGCTGCATGATTACTTTGGTCTAATTAAGACACCAGATTAACTGAAGCCATGATTCACAAAGAAAACTAAATTTAATAAATATTGGAACCTAATCACAAAACTCTGATGATGTTTTAGATCATAATAAAGACACCAGGTGAACAGAATCACAAATTCATTCTAATTAAGACCCAGATTAACATAAAGTAATAAAATGTAAAGGTTTCCTCTACATCTTGCTAGGTGTATTTGGGGGGGGGGGGGGCCTATGGTGTTGGTGACCATATTTTTCTATGACCAGAACACATTTTTGGGTGATGAGGTCGGTATCAAGCCAAGCCACCTTTACTTCCCAGAAAAATTTCTGGTACCCATTTTTGCTGGTTGGGTGAACCCCGGAGACTTGTCAGATGGAAAAAAAATTATATCACTGCTGTGGATCGAACCCGGACCATTCTTGTCAGAAAGCGAATACACTAACAACTCAGCCACTGAGGTAAAATTAACATAAGCCATAGTCTAATAAAGACACCAGTTTAACAGAATCACAAATCAAATCAAGAGTCCACATTCATATAAGCTCTAGCTAACAGAGGCAATAGATCTTTTATAAGCATTCAATCTCAGATGATGAAATTTCCTTCTCAGTCACCTGAGCTAGTAGCAGGGCTCTCACCAAGGGAGCTGCAAGTTGGAAGGATGAAGGTTCTGTGTAGTCACTGTTTGATAAAACAATCGGTGGTTTGCCATTTGATAAAACAATCTGTGGTTTGCCGTTTGATAAAACAATCGGTGGTTTGCCGTTTGATAAAACAATCGGTGGTTTGCCGTTTGATAAAACAATCGGTGGTTTGCCGTTTGATAAACCAATCGGTGGTTTGCCGTTTGATAAAACAATCGGTGGTTTGCCGTTTGATAAAACAATCGGTGGTTTGCCGTTTGACAAAACAATCGGTGGTTTGCCGTTTGATAAAACAATCGGTGGTTTGCCGTTTGATAAAACAATCGGTGGTTTGCAATTTGATAAAACAATCGATGGTTTGTCATTTGATAAAACAATCAGTGGTTTGCCGTTTGATAAAACAATCTGTGGTTTGCCATGAAAATTTTACTTTCATTATATGTGAAAAAAATTGAGCATCTTTTTCCAATCTTTACTATGCAATCTTAGGGGCCTTGGTAGCCTATTTGGGAAACCACCTGAGTAGGCTACCAACATTCGGACAACCTATGTTCAATTCCCACTGGAAGCTGTGTAAGTTGTACTCGTGGTTAGAAAAAAAAACCCGCATTCGACCCAGCCGCTGGCAGAAATGAGTGCCAGGGTAGTACTCTGGGAAGGTGAGGAATGCCGCCTCGCATCGTGGGTTTCGACGCTTGAAGGGACACTTTCCAGAGGTTCACTTCTGGATTGGTGGCCGAGAAACATATGGGTGAAAACTCGTGTGCTAAGATGCCGATATAAGTCTCGTACTTTAGCGAATCAATCCAGAGGAAGAGGTATGTTTACAGCACTCCGAAAAAATGACAAATAATCAACAGCAGAAAAAAAAAATAAAGAACAATATATAAACCAAAGCAGGATCGAACCCATACTCAGTGACACAGCGCCTTGCCAAATAAATAACTTGCCGACTAACTTTAGTTAGCTGAGTGGCAGTGTTCCCTAGCGTTTAGCGTTTAACTTTAGTTAGCTGAGTGGCAGAGTTCCCTAGCGTTTAGCGTTTAACTTTAGTTAGCTGAGTGGAAGTGTTCCCTGGCGTTTGGCTTTTCGTGGCAGCAAAATTAGCCCCTCATGACTGCGCTAGAGATATGAAGCTGCCGAACGCAAGCTAACAAAACAACAACAAAATAACACATTTAATCATAAACACAGGAATATATGACGACAGGCACATACATAAAATATATTAATCTTGAAATGAGTCCATTGGTGAGAAAAGACAAACAAATATATTCATAAATAGATGAAGACATGAAACTTCTCATAACTTGTGCAATCAGAAATCATAACAAAAAATTAATTATAAAAAGCATGGGTTCAAGCTGTGAGAAGATATATTTTCTAAAATTTAACATGGACAAATGTCAGGGGCAGAAAGGATATATTATTTTTTTTTTATAACTGGAGGGTATGTATATGTTATATGTGAATGGATGTAGTGAGTATGTTCTTCTGTTCAACGCATAGTCCAAGTTCACTTACATAAAGTTGCAAACTACCTTCACTTTACCCAGACACTGGAAATGAGTACCTGATATTTTCTCCGACAAAGTGAGGCAGCGTGGAGTGATGCTGACTACATCACTTGTGAATGTGCTGATAGTTATGGAGATTAATGGAGGGAACAAAGAAATAATCGCAGCATTGTGGTAAAGCTGGTAGCAAAGAGCCAATGGTGGAGTCTAACGTACGCTCCTACAAAGTATAAAGACAGCTTTACAGAAGAGAAATGAAACAAAAGCATGACGTTTCATGACCAAATGAAGAATAACTAAACTACATGTTCTAGAGGGAGCCGCGATAGCTCAGTGGTTAGTGAACTGGACAACAAAAGACAAGAGGTATTGGTTCGATCCCAACAGACGGCTTCCAGGTTCACCCAGCCTTTAATGTGTAGAAGCGGAGGGATGGAGAGAGTAGAGGAGGACACAAAGACGAGAGATCAATCCAGAAATGAGGGGGCAGATAGGCGAGACGAGAGAATGAGTTCAAGGAGGAAAAAGGAAAAACACATTAAAACGAGGTCATGAGAAAAATAAGTAGAGGATGGGTCAAAATGCACGTGGAAAACATGAAAGGCCATGTCCAGAAGTGAGTGGGCAGATGGACACGACGAGAGAACAAGGTCAAGGAAAAAAAGACATTAAGACAAAGTCAGGAGAAAAATGAGACTATAGGTCAAAATTCACGTGCAAAACATGAAAGGTCATCTCCAGAAGTGAGTGGGCGGACAGACGCGTGGGAAGTCAATTTTGATTGGCTGACAAGATCCAGAAGTCAAGGCAAAAAAAAGTACACAATCAAATTGATTTTATACTGTTACAGAGAAGATTCAGGAATGAGCTAACATCGGTTAAAACAAGGCCAGGAGCAGATTGCAATAGTGACCATGTACCAGTAGTTGGAAAGATAAGAATAAAACTGCGGAAGGCACAGAAATCACCAAGAAATATAAAATTAGAACTAGATATGCTAAGAGTAGATAAACAAATGAGTGATAAGTACAGCACGATAGTACAAAATAGATATAAAGCTACTGAGAAAATACAGGACATCCGGGAGCAGTGGGAAATGCTCAAACAATCGTTTCAACGAACATCAAAAGAAGTAATACCAGTGACTAAAAGAATCAACAAAAAGAAATGGATGACAGAAGAAATATTACAACTAATGGACGAAAGAAGAAAACATAAGAAAGAAGAACGGACATACCAAATATTGCACAAAGAGATCCAAAACAAGTGCAGTGAAGCAAAGGAAGGATGGTTAAAACAGAAATGTGAAGAAATGGAAAAACAACAAAAGAAAGACTCAAAATTTATGCACAATCAGTTAAATGAATTAACAGGAAGAAAAGAAGTCAAAGTTTCAGGATGTGTGAAATCAAAGGAAGGAAATATAATAATGGAACAGGAGAAGACAATGGAAAGATGGACAGAATATATCAGTCAACTCTATGATGATGAAAGACCAGAATTAAACAATTCAATCGAAGACACAGGACCACCAATAATGCAGAGTGAAGTGGAGGACGCAATTCAATACATGAAAAGAGGCAAAGCTCAGGTCCCGACAATATAACAATCGAAGGGATAAATGCATTAGGAGAGCTGGGAGTATAAGTCATAACAAAACTACTCAATGACATACATAACACTGGACACATACCCGAAGATCTACTAAAATCTATCTTTGTAGCCATACCGAAGAAGTCAGGAGCCACTGATTGTGAAGACCATCGCACTATTAGTCTCATGAGCCATATGACTAAATATTACTAAGAATAATCATGAGACGTATAAGGAACAAAATAAAACCAGAAATAAGTGAGGAACAATGTGGATTTGTGGAAGGAAAGGGCACCAATAATGCAATATGCATCTTAAGAACATTGATAGAAAGATCTATAGAGGTAAAGAAAGATCTATGTATGTGCTTTATAGACTACGCAAAAACATTTGACAAAGTAAAGCATGTGGAAATAATCAATATGCTGGAGAAATTAAACATTGATGGCAAGGATCTGCGAATCATAAAAAACATGTACTGGCAACAAACAGCAGCTATACGAATTAACAACCAAACAGGACAATTTCAATATTTAAAGCAAGGGTCAGACAAGGCTGTGTTCTGTCGCCGGATTTGTTTTCACTTTACAGCGAATATATTATGAGATCAATAGTAGACAAAAAAGGAATTGAAGTCAGCGGTCATAACATAAATAATTTGCGATATGCGAATGACACAGTCTTGATAGCAGAGACAGAGAATGAACTACAAGAAATGATAGACATAAAAGTAAAAGAAAGCAATGAGAAAGGTCTCAGTCTGAATAGTAAGAAAACAGAAGTAATGGTTATATCGAAGAAACAATCACCACCGTCATGCAGCATAAAAATAAACGAGACAAATCTGAAACAAGTGCAACGTTTCAAATACTTGGGCACAATAATAACATCAGATGGGAGATGCTCCACAGAAATAAAAAGCAGAATAGCTCAGGCCAAAATAGCATTTCAGAAGGTTACAAATATCTTATGCAACAAATCTATGCCAATAAAAATGAGAAAGAGAGTTCATCGGTGTTATATAGAACCAATTCTGACCTATGGAAGCGAATCATGGACAGTGGACAAACAAATGAAAAGACGATTAGAGGCCACAGAGATGGGATTTCTCAGAAGAATGTTGAAAGTTCCCTGGACAGCTAAAAAGACCAATGAGGAAGTTCTCAAAGAGGCCAACACAAAAAGGGAGCTCTTAAAAGACATCAGAAAGAAGCAAACAACATTTTTCGGGCACATCATGAGAAGAGGAAAGTTGGAATACTTGTTTACAACTGGCAAAATAAAAGGAAAGAGAGATCGCGGGCGACAAAGAGAGAAAATACTGGATAGCTTGGTGTCATGGCATGGAAAACAGTCAACAACAGAACTGATACGATGCACTGTAGATAGAAGATTGTGGAGGGACATGATCACCTACGCCAACCGGTATGGCACACGATGATGATGATGGCAAGATCCAAATTTAAGAGGTAAACACAAAAGATTGAAAGGACTTGGGAGAAGCACTCGAGACCAGACACTTGGAGAAATGTAGTCGGCAGGAGCACACGCGCTCGTTATGAGCAGGGCGACCATGTGGTCGGTCTATAGGGAAGCTAACCTTAGCCTAATAGAATTAGACGCAATTTAAATTAGTACGTGAGTTGGAATAAAAGTGAAGCACTTGGAAGGGGCACTTAAGACTTGGATACCGAACACTTGGAGAGACTGAGTTGGCAGGGAGTGACGATCTAGAGTAATAACACCAAGCAAGTGTAATAGAATTACAACCAACACGAAAACGCGATAGTTAGGAGATGCAGAGACTAGTGAAGAAAATTTAGGCCGACAGATTAGTAAGTAGCACTATTAAGAGACAGTTAGCAACGGTTGCCAAGAGACAGCCGGGCCGGTAGGAGTTAGATAGGCTAGGGGAGCCATTCGATGGGAATGGTCCACATATAGTGTAGATGTGAGTATGAATGCGTTAGAGCCCAGAGATAAGTGTTAGGGCGATAGACTGAAGAAATTGTAAGAGTGCACTGTAAGCGTGTGACCTGCCATATACATTGTGAAACGAGAGTCCGATGAGACAGGAATAAAAGTCGGAACAAATACTTATATCCAGGTGTTATTATGTGTTACGCAGTTACATTTATCTAGCCTAGCGTCAGCCCTCGGGGACGAATCATAACAGCAGTAAAGTTGTCGCGGAAACACAACGTGAAACGGTCATCATAACAAACCAGAAGTATTACGAAGACAAGGTCAAGGCTGAGACGAGCGTCCAGTTAGCCGGGAACGTGTTTGCCTTATTGTAAACATGAGCAGCACATTCCAGCTGAGGTCAATCAAGCCAGAGACTGATCGTGCGGAAGAAAGCCGCCAGTAAGTAAACAAAGTAACGATCGATATATCGACACAGCGTCCGAGTAGAACACGCATCATCATCAGCTGACAGTGACAACCATCTACCATCTGACGTCTGCTGCACGCACAATTAAATAAACAAACAAGAAAGAACTTCCCCCGGATACAAATGGGTACCGGATTTTTTCTGGGAAAGTAAAGCGGCACGGGCGTAATAGCGACCACATTACCCCAAAAATTATGTGGCGAAGGTCTGTAAAATGTATGGTCGCTAACACCATATTCCCTGTACACCACGTGGTGTGACGAGGGCTCTTTACTTTACTTACATGTTCTAGAGTAACCAGAACTAGTGGGTCTAGAATAGAAAATGAACAAGAGAAGACAATGTACTACGTTACAGGAAAATAATTAATTAAAAATAGGAATTAAATGAAATGTACAAATCAAAATTTAATTGAATTTAAATTCCTTTTTTTAATTAATGATTTTCCTGTAGTATACTCTGTTTTCTCTTTTCATTTCACTTAATATTCTACATCTACTAGTTCTGGTTATTCTAGAACGTGTAGTTTAGTTATTTCTCATTTCGTTGTCTGTTTCTGTGTTCACATTTTCTGAAGAAGGCCATATGTAGTCTGAAACGTCTGAAGAAGGCCATATGTAGTCTGAAACGTCTGAAGAAGGCCATATGTAGTCTGAAACGTCATTATTTTGTTTCATTCCTCTCTTGTAAATCTGTCAACCATCCTTTGTAGGAGTGTATGTTACAACCCACCACTATCTCCTCTGAAATTAATGGACACTCTAACACCATTTAACCCATATCCCAGAACTAGAATTAATTGATACCTTTGATGACTTTTACAAAGAGATTTAGATTTTGTATTAGCATAATTGTATGCCCTTTTCGTCTTGTCAGACGGTTTAGTAGAGGCTATTGTATATTTTGTTGAGGTTTTGTTTTTGCCGAACAGCTTCTCTAGTAGCTAATTCTACCTATGCTTGACAAACACACACGGCCACAGAATGAACAAGTCAGGCCCACTGGTCCACAGTTTTTTCATCCTTTTTTATGAGTCTTTTCTCTTCTAAGTTTTGCCTTAGCACAGTCTCAAATTATATTATACCGTTCCTTATACATGCTATCCATGATGCGCGATCACTTGTCAGATGTTCCTAGTCATATTCACTTATGGAGAAATCATTCAGATATGATTTACAGATATCTCTATATCGTAGTTTAGGTCTACCGATTTATCTTTTTCCGTGTGTTAGTTCACCATATAGTATTTGCCTGGGGATGCGCTTTTCTTCCATTCGCTGGACATGCCCTAGCCATCTTAGTCTTCGACTTCTGAGCATCGACATGATTGTTAGGGTCTTAGCACGTTGCAGGACAGTTAAGTTGGTTATTTTGTCCTGCCATTTGATGTGCATTATTCAGCGGAGACATCGCATGTGAAAGACATTTAGTCTTTTTTCCAAGTTTGAGTATGTTGTCCAGGTTTCAGATCCATATAATAGTGTGCTATGCACACAAGTTTGATATATTCAGAGTTTGGTCTTCAGTGTTAGTGTAGCAGTGATTACAGAGCGTATGACAATATGGGAGTGTGTGATAGAAGTCGAGGGGAAAGTGAGAAGAGTTCACTCAAATAGAAATATCGAGTTTTACGTGGAAAGAGAGAAGGAAGAAAATAAACAGGAATATGATTAGTTGGAATGGAGGAAGTAGGAAAAACGATAAGTTAGAAGGTCAGTCTAGATGGGACCAGTATTCAATGTGGACGCTGGATTTTTGCAACCGATACCGTGAGTTGTAGCCAGGTTAGTTACACAAAAGAGTGTGGTAGTGTTATAGTCCGTTCAGAAATTCATAATCACACCTGAATTAGTTTAGCGTGATAACCGCTTGTTATTTTGGTTACAAAATTTGCATGTAATCTTAAAATATTGATGACGCAAAGATTTTGGTATTTTTTATTCCACAAACACAACAGATTTTGCACATCAGCGAATTCCTTTGATCTTTTATGACGATATCACACAAGTTGATTCAAATTTTAGAGTTTACAGTAATCGTGTTAAATTTTCCAGTTTACTGCAATTCTTGTCAGAGGCGTATCTACATAGGGCTTAATTGTGGGTGTTGTTCGTTATGTGTATTTGCAAACATGAATTCAATTGGTTACAATTAGTCTTGTCCTTCGGCCACCATTAGACCCCAGGACGTCCTAACTGCAGCTGGAATTGAATTCATCTTAATTTTAATCATTCCGAATCTGACGATTCCAAGAGGTTGATAATCATTACTGGCTAGACAAATAGTAATCCATCTCGTTTCCAGTACTCATCTTCCACCCGCAGCACATGTTCAACACACTTCTTCCAGAACGGAATGTCTATTTTTGAGAGAGACTCGCGTGTCAGAACTCCAACATCACACATTTTAAACGTCCTGTTCTGTTCTGCAACTTGTCCTTTGACGTGAGCCCAGACAAGTTCGATTGGATTAAGGTGCGCATGATGTGCAGGGAGTCGAAGAGAGGTGTGGCCGTATTTCTCAATGATTTTGTCAACATGGTACACCTTTTTCTTATTCGTATTCTTCACAAGTTGTAACAATTCGGGTTTTAAATATGTGTCGTCAAATTTGAAATTTTCATTCGCAAGTCATGTCCTAATTTGCTCTTTTGTATTTGATGCAGTAGGCACTTTGTCTTCCTCTGATACGACTTTTTGGTATGATGCATTATCCATGACTATGCATGAAGGTCTCTCCAGGATTGGTAAAAGATCGTTCTCCAACCAGTGCCTGAAAATGTTTCCATTCATTTCAGTATGGTAGTCCCTACCGTCGGTACTTTTTTATTGGAAAATAAGTCCCGCATCATGGACAAGGCCGTTTTCAGTGCTTCCACCATGCGTTAATATAATGCGCTGGCATTTGCTGCTCGGAATTGTTCTTTTGAGTTTGCCATTTACTGACTGCCATTCTTTAGCATAGGTGTGGTGTGCGTTGACCCATGATTCGTCCAAATATACAATATCATACCGTTCACTCCGCCGCTCACGGATCTGTCTCAGGTATTTGCTTCGAGCAATGACCAAGTGTGGTTTTTCACAAATAATAGTCCTGCCCCCAACAGTTTTTCTGAAAGTGAAGCCGGCTCCTCGCACAATCTTCCATAGAGTACTTTTAGAAATGTCAATATTGCAGTCTGCATGCAATTTTAATTTCAAATTCCTGAGAGTAACAAGTATATTATTGGCAAACATTTTCAATATCTCACGTTTTATGACATCCATGTCAAAGCTGTCGACTTTCCTTTTCCTTCCTTGATTGACATGAGTACACTCTGAGTCTTGTTTAATCCAACGAGAAAATGACGATCTATTAAGACCAAGCGTGAGTTGCATTCGTCTCTCTGGGTCATGAATATCACAATATAAATTCCCCATCTTGGATTCCCTAAGGAAGTGCTGATGCAGTAAAAAAAAGTAACCTTTTGCATAGTTATAAATTTGCATTTCAAACTCATTGTAATTTAGATATAAATGTTGGTATTTAAAGTCAACAAATTGTCTACTGAGTCTTCACAAAATTAATAAAGATACGCCTTTCCTTCGGTAATTAATGCCGAGGCCGTGGTGCGTCATGTCGTTCAATAACAATTCAGTTTTGTGCACGGGATTTTTCCTGAAGTTAGTGTTTCTGCAATAGCCAAACTATTTTACGTGAACGACCGTACCAAATTAATGATATATCCTAAAATGGTGTCAAATTCGAACAGGGTGAATTTAATATAGCCTAAAGAAGAAAGCTTTTAGACTAGATCAAATTTCTCAGAGCAAAAAATATTTCTATAACGTCATCAATATTCTAAGATTGCATGCAAATTTTGAAACCAAAATAACAAGCGGTTATCACGCAAAACTAATTCAGGTGTGATTATGAATTTCTGAACGGACTATAGTTAGTTTGTTCTTGGCAGTTGAGCGGAACTGACCTGGCACATGGGTCAATGTTAAGTAAACTTGTGTTACCAGTATAGAGACCCGTAGAGGTAGTTGTGAAACTCATAAGCAACTAACAAATTAGGTGATAGTAAGCGTGATAGCTCTCGCAGATTTAATGATCAATAATGAGTGTGCTATTATAAGGTAGTTGTGAAACTTCGAAGCAACGAACCAATTATGTGACAGTGAGCGAGACAGCTCTCGCCGATTTAATGCTCAGTGGTGTGTATGCTATTATAAGGTAGTTGTGAAACTTATAAGCAACGAACAATTTAGGCGATAGTAAGCGAGACAGCTCTCGCCGATTTAATGCTCAATAATGAGTGTGCTATTATAAGGTAGTTGTGAAACTCAGAAGCAACGAACAATTTATGTGACAGTAAGCGAAACAGCTCTCGCCGATTTAATGCTCAATAACGTGTGTGCTATTATAGACACGAACAGATGACATTGTGAAATTTAAATTCATCAGCCAAGACCAGTTACCGATAGCTAGCGGGAAGATCCCGCGCAGTGTTTTTTCAAGAGAGTTCGACCGAGTGGAGTCGGCTCCAACAGGATGTCACCAAATTGCATGGTGGCCTGAAGGAAATAATGCAACTCTGTACCCTGTCATGATGAAGCCGTCCAGTGAGTTGATGTAACTACAAACCGGTGCTGGAGGTGTATAATTTATGGACGGGCAGTGGTACCAATGCAGCCCTTAGGTAAAATCCAAGACACGTTGGCGTAGGGTGTGTGGGTGTAACTAGCTCGACCACGTGAAGGGGTCACATTGACAGTAGTGCAGGAAAACGAGGCGCGTGTATGGATTACGCCTCATTGTTAACAAGTATTGTGAGAAGTGCAGCTGACAAACGTACTGTGGTTGGAAGTGTGCAATGTTGTGCGAGGGTGATATTCCATAAATAAACCTTGACTGTGTACGTTTTAAAATGGTGTTCCATTGACTACTTAATGCAGTCTGTATATGTCTGTGCCTAGCGAAGAACGAAAGCTGGGGGGGGGGTGTGTGCAACCAAGCACGGGCCCGTCGAAGCACTGACGGTCTTAACAACAAAACATCGAAGTACAAGGTTATACGATCACAACGGACAAGTGCGTCGGGCCACTAGAAGGTTCCTGCAGGAGTCAAGCCTAACGCTGACTGAAGTGTGTCAGTACATGAAGGTGTCAACAAGCAAAGGTGATACAGGGCAGTGCAGTACAATTGCAGTGTCGAGGCAATCGAACATCAAGATCGGTCACCGGCGATTCCGTGACATAAGGCGAGACGACCTTTCGAGACGACACGCATTGCAAGGCGACACAGTCAAGGGAAAAGAAGTTTCTGGTATATTAGTTTCGTGTTGTTCCATGCACTTGCTGATTAGAGAACATGATATTTACAAAATGCAAAACAAAAAGAGACCGACCAGGAGAAGCACTAAGTAGAACACTGAGGCATGAGGCAACAACAGCAGGTATCAGTTCCCTTGCCAAAGCTGAGATCGCGCTAAGAGCAGGAATGTTTGGGGAAGTATACAATATGGATTGTATGCAAGGTCTGACACTTAATAGCTTAGATCGCAAGACATGGAGTGTCTAAAATTAGTGTCATGTGTGCAGTCTTCAACTCTGATGAACAATAAACAGACAAACGGACGGGCGGACAGATAGATCGATGGGTGGATGGGATGAATGGATGAGGCGGCTTGGAGTGATACTGACCACATTACTCACCAGATGGATGGAAAGATGGGCGGGCGGGCGTGCAGGTAACTGAATGGATGGATGGACAAATAGGCAGGCAGGCAGACAGACAGCTTGATAGATAAAGGCTGTATAAATTAACAAATACACATGAGTCGTCATTATTGTAATCACAGCAGTTAATCACGAATGCTTTAGATGCCTTGCCCATTGCAGAAACATAAACTGTATAAGAGTCCTTAATGGAACATTTCAATTTATTAGAAGTAGGGTCAGACTGTTTCATAAACCAGGTGGTTACAAGATGATTATTTCAAACAACAAAGGTGTTCAATTAGTCAATCCTTGACAATTTTACTTTCACAAACATTATCCTAACTAAAAAATCACTAAAATAAACATTTTGTAAGCAAGAAAAGTAGCGTTTGTGTGCACTACCATAAGCTGGAACTATTTCCGTTCAATCATCATCATTGAGTGCCGTCTCCGCATCGTAGCTTGGCTCTACCATGGAGCGCGATTCTACTCTGTCTCTTGCTTTGGTGGTGCAGATTGTCATAGGTTGACGTGTCAATCTTTTGGTGTTATTCGACCATGTTAGTCTTGGTCTGCCTGTGCCTATTTTTTTACCTTGCATTTTCCCTACCAATATTACTTTTATTAGGCTGTCGTGTCTTATAACAAGTCCCAAAAATGTCATTTGTCTTGTTCTAAATGTGTATAGTAGTTCTATTTTCATTTTTAGTTGTTTTAAAACTTCATCATTTGTTTTCTTTTCTTTCCATGAAATTCTACATCTTCCGCATTTCCGTTAAAATAAATATCAATTTTGTGAAAAAGCAGAATGTAGCAGCAACCATAAATGTTTTAAATTTTCGAGGACTGTAGCTGAGATACCACTTTTAGTCTAAACTAAGCAGCTGTGCAGTAGATGTTATTTAGCTCATAACATGGCCGTACTAGCATATGCGATGTTTTCAATATCAACACACGTGTTGCTGGGAAAATGATAATGTCCTAATTAAATGCTGTAGCACAGCATTTCTTTGATCTGATAAACTATACGCTGCTCTCGATACACCGGTTATTTCATTTTCAACACGTCCCTATACTTCGTGTCTGTATAACAATTAGCGAGCGCCACGCGTACATTTTCTTCCTAATATAAGGACGACCTCAGGCACACATATATATATATATATATATCATCATCATCATCACCAAATACAGTAACTGCTGGAGTAGGTGATCATGTCTCTCCACAACTCTCGATCTCGACAGTTATTTATCATTTCTGTTGTTGACCTTCTGCCAAGCCATTCTCTTAAAGTGCCTAGTATCTGTTCTCTTTGCTTCCCTCTATCTCCTCGTCCCTCAATTTTCCCAGTTATTACATTGTATTTCAGTTCTTCCCTTCTCGTTACAATGCTAAAAATTGATGATTGTTTCTTCCTAATATTGGATATTAGTTCATATATATATATATATATATATATATATATATATATATATATATATATATATATCACAGTGTATCTAAACGCACCAAAGATCGACTGGTCGACTTACGAATAGGTGAAACAGCTTCCTTTCAAATATTATCATTATCGATCACTGTACCATCCCGAGTAAGTAGAGAACAACTGTGGGAGATACTAACAACATACGAGTAAGCCAACATCTAACCAACCTAATTAACAGTCTCTACATCAACAGCTGCACAGTTAGAACAGCAGCAGGCTACACAGACCACTTCGAAGTTAGATCAGGTATAACACAGGGGTGCGTACTATTCCCCCCTACTTTTTATTTACATACATGGACCATATATGCAAGTTAGCCAACCCATACGAGACAGAGGAGATCAACGAGCTTCTATTTGCAGACGATCAGGCACTAATAAATGGAGAAATATAAGACCTACACGAACACTTAAATAAACTCAACAGCATAGGCACAAAATACAACGTGAGAATCAAAATCAACAAAACATAAGTCATGAATGTCGCCAAAGATAAACAGATTATTAATATAACTATAGAAGGCAGGCAACTGAAACAAGTAGAAGAATTCAAATACCTAGGACGTTTAGTGACAAACAACAATTCAGACATTGTACAATACAATCTTCATCCCAACGTTGTGCTACCAATGCCAGTCCTGGACCCTAGATGCAAGAACAATAAGAAAAATAACCTCTACTGAGATGAAATGTGTTAGACGAATGACAGGAAACAGTCTGAGAGATAAGATTAGAAATAAAGAACTGAAAAAAAAATCTAGGAATAGCCCCCGACATAGAATATATAAAGCAACAACAGATACAATGGCAACGTAACAAGGCAGAGTGATCAAAACACAACACAATGGACCTCAATAAACGTTGTGAGAACACCAGACCCAAGAGTCGACCACGGAAAAAATGGATCGATGAAATATTAGAAACATAAGGAAACATAACAGCAGCAGGGGGCGAACAGGAGAGCAACAAAAGACCGCAAATGATATCTCCCCTCACGCTGAATGACAAATGATGAAGGAAAAGGAAGAGGAAGAAGGAAGTACCATCCTGAGCAATAAAAAAAATTATTATATTTTCTCTCTCTGCTTCATTCGCTGATGGAATGTCGTTGGTGTGACGTGGATATCTGCAAGCGCTATCCCCTATTGTCATTTATAGTTAACTGATAGTGAAACTAATTCTGTCCATTCTTTAGTGCTGAGTTTCTATCTTTTATTTCTCTTTTTTTTTAGTGTATGCTAGAGAATCTGGAGTTGGCAAGGCAAGGTCGGCAACACATAGCTGACCAAGACCTCACTTCAACACCCAGTTAGGTTTCCTGGCAATAGTATGCGTCTAAATAAATTGGCTGACAAGATGTCAATCGCCATAGTCTCGCAATGGTTGAGGTCCGATGAAAAATAGGAAGAATTACAGTACCTCTAGGTGGACAAGCTAAAATGTCACCACCATGACCTGAAACATCAGGAAAACTATTCCTGTGCAACATCACCATCCTGAGTCTACGAATTAACGGCTTGAGTCACCCTCGCAACAGTAAAACAACATTCTGTTTCCTCCACTAAGTTACTAGCAACATTGTTTTATCCAGTCACTTCTGATGAACTTGACACTTTCCCTCGCCTCAGAGGATCGTCCTGTCTTTAAACTATTCCCTGGATTACATGACGGATAGCATCGTTGTCCTCGCAGTTTAATAAATAATAAATGTACCTAATTTACTACATTCTCGTTTATACTACAGAAGCTATTTACTGCATCAAGAACAATACAGGAAAAGTTAGATTCCCCATAAGGTGGATAAACGATGTATCAAACGCCACACGAACTAATATGTAAACTGTAGAGACTTTATCTCGATTTCTCCTCTGTAGTAGCTAGGCAAAAGAGGTCACAGATCTGAACAGAACTAATATAGGTCACTGTTTCACCTCCCTCATCTATTTTTTTTTATGGAGACCGAATCTTACTTCCCTCAAACTACTTCATACTTCAAGTCCCATGGCTTCTCTCAAGCTACTTCATACTTCAAGTCCCATGGCTTCACTCAAAGTTACTGCCGACTCTGATTTAACTTCCCGTTTCTCCACAAAATTAATGTCCCATGCGGGGACCGCTTCAGTTGTTGTCCACTTTACAACACATTTGACAGTCATTTTTCTGTCAATCTTTAATGTCTGCTCGTTCGATCTTGTCTTCCTTTGTGGCTTTCAATAACATTTAACTCTACTAACACACAAACACTTGATACTTTACAATGCCGTTTAGCTGTATGTGCATCTCTCTCCCACACACACACACACACACGCGCGCACGCACACACACACACACACACACAAATATACAGAGGCCAAAGCAAAAAGGTAACTAATTTCCAATATTAGGAAGAAAGTCATAATTTTTGTCCACATAATGAGAAAGGAACAGCTGGGGTATATTGTGATAACTGGGAAAATTGAGGGACGAAGAGATTGAGGGAAGCAAAGCGAAAAAATACCAAACAGCTTAAGAGAATGGCTAGGGAGAAGGTCAACAACAGAAATGATAAATAACTGTCGAGATCGAAAGTTGTGGAGAGACATGATCACCTACGCCAGCAGACACAGTACTTGATGATCATATATGTGTGTGTGTGTATATATATATATATATATATATATATATATATATATATATATATATATATATATATAACCTACTTTATTATATTCTTGTAATCAATTTAAACTTAAGATTTATTTCCTCACTTATTTCAACAAAGTAATAACGTAGGCCTCTATTCAAGAACCGTAACTCTGCGTCGCTATTTTAAACCTTCAAACTGAAAGTTGGTTACCATATAGGGTTCATCATGGAAAAGCTTGACATTTTATTGGAAAGAGGACTTTTCGTAGGAAGGCAGGATATAATGACATTAAGGCGGTAGGATGAAAGCTGACAGGACGAGGGACCCACGCATTAAAAGCAGACAGGACATGTCCGGCAAAATCCTGACGTCAGGTACCCTTACTGCCATGGGACGTCATTTTACTCTTTCGTGTGCCCTAGTATTAAGTAAGATTGGACAACTGATTCTTCTGTCCTCTTGATATTATTCGTCCTCTTCAGTAAGTATTTCTACATCTTTCGGCCCGTATTTCTGTTATGTTTTTAGTGTGCTATTTTTCCCCTGCATGTTTAAAAGATTTGATTTCCTAGAATAATGTTTATTAATTTGTTTCTTTATTTTTCAATCACTTTCAGATGCTTCAAAATGTCATGTTTGCGTTTTGTTTGTTTTAATCCGTCTACATAATCATTTTCATTGTTCTAATGAATTCAAAAGGTTATGGCACAAGTTTCTTTATAAATAGTATAAGTTTATGCAAAGCTCACGCTTTTCTCATACAAAAGTCATCATCATCGAGTGCCATCTCAGCATCGAAGGTTGGCTACCATGGAGCGCCATTCCACTCTGTCTCTTGCTTTGATGGTGCAGATTGTCATAGGTTGACTTGTCCATCTTTTGATGTTACTCGTCTATGTTAGTCTGGGTATGCCTCTGCCTCTTTTACCTTGTATTTTCCCTTCCAATATTATTTTTAGTAGGCTGTTGTGTCTTTTAACATGCCCTAAAAATTTCATTTGTCTTGTTCTAATTGTATTTAGTAGTTCTCTTTTCGTTTTTAGTTGTTTTAAAACTGCATCGTTTGTTTTCTTTTCTTTCCATCCAATTCTACCTATTCTTCTATAAATCCACATTTCAAAGGCTTCAATTTTCGGTTCTGTTTTCTTGTCTAATGTCCATGTTTCTGCACCATACAGGTATATTGAGAAGATTTAACATTTTGCTATTCTTAGTTTTAGCCTTGGTGTACTCTGTTTTGATGTTAGTATATTTTTCATGGCATTAAAATTACTTTTTAATGCCATGAAAAATATACTGACATCAAAACAAATAATAAAATACAAAAGTACTTAGTGGATTAAGACTGCACTATTCACATATTTAATTTGAAAAGTAATTACAAGACGATATTAAGTTTGTTCTACGTTTTCATTTGTGTAAACGTGCTTGGTAATTTTCTTCAGGTGAGGGCACAGTCCCTATGCGAGGTCAGGCCACATACTTCAAGTGTGTACTGAACATGTTTTATTGAATCATTTGTAACTGGTCTAAGTGAACCATGTTTGTTGACAAATTAAACAGTCCTTGCCTTCTGACTATTCATGTCTCATTCATCGTTATCTGACCTGTCATCTTTGGGTTGAGAATCCACTCAACGATTATTCTCATCACAATAGTCAGAAAAGAGTCCATGTCAGGCTGTAACATCAATCCATCCTACTGGAGATTGCTGTGTTCTCATGCACGCTTTACTCTGCTCTGTTATTACATTTTCTGTCATTCTATCTGTTTTCTCCTTCTTTTAGTTTTTCTACTTCGGTGGGAGTAATATCGTGAAACAATCTTTCTCACAAATTTGACGGGTTTGCCCCAAGCTTCTCTCGTCACCACAAAACTGGATATCTAGTGCTAGGGTTACCAAATGAAAAAAAAATAAAACCATCACACTATCTGAAAATCTATCTGTGAAACATGGAGAACAACCAAATTGACAATCACGAAGATACAGACTTTCATTAATGGATGCTTACGCGGAATAAAAGGATGGAAATGGCAGGACAAAATCACTAACATAGAATTATGGAAATGTACCAATCAAACACCAGTGGATAAAGAGATACAGCGGAGACGATGGCGCTGGATAGGACACACACTACGGAAGCCAAATGAGTGTATTACACAACACGCCCTTTTTTGGAATCCCCAGGGGAAAAGACAAAGAGGAAGACCAATGAATTTTTGGAGAAGACAGATAGAAGCAGAGATGAAGATGATGGGGAAGACATGAAATGATCTTAAAAGAATGGCAAAAAAACAGAACGACTTGGAAAGCGTTTGTTGAAGACCTATGCTCCACTGGGAGCTAAAAAGGTAGAAGAAGAAGACACTATCTGAAAATGATGCTTTTTTTCAACATAAAAGTAGGTAAATTGGCGCTTGTTTTCAATATTGTATACAATATAATCAATACTTTAATTAAATAATAATTACTATAGTACATGGACAATTAAATGACCTACAAAAATACTTAAACATACTTAACAGCATGGACACTCAATACAACATGAAAATCAACACTAAGAAGAAGGTGAAGATTATTTTTAAAGACTCAGAATGACCATTTTGTGGAAACCAGAAAGAAAAAGAAAGCGAGGAAGACCAAAAGAGGCCCTACGTTGAATCATCATCACAAAGAGCGCAGTTATAGGTCTCAGAAAAAAAACTAAGAAGTAGAACAGGTCGCGACTGACTGTCGAACGTAGAAAACTATGACTTCTGCCCTATGCGACATGTTTGGCTCAAAAGGATAATCAATGAATCCATCAGAACGACCATAGTACCATGTAGTATAGTGGTCAGCTCTAATTGTAAAGATCTGACCAGCAGGGGTACCCAGAAATGGGACATACCCGTTCCATGAAGTTAAGAAATATGTTCAGCTGTAATATTCAAGATGGAGCTGTCCCTCTGGATCATCAATCGACAACTGCAGCTCTTGACTAGTTTCCCTGCTGACGGCCAGATTCAAGCAGACAACAGTTCTCTCACTTTATTCCTCTCTCCTTGTGACCGGAGAAGAAGAGGAACTATACATTATTTATTTGTTCTGTCTTTGAAACATAATAATGTGCCGCTGGTGCATTTATTGCTCTTTGACTTTGCGTCTTACGTATGTCCTTTCCCCTTAAACCACTTTTCATTTTAACTTTGATCTTTTCGTATAAAACTAATTCTGTAATGTGAGTTTCACTACTTCTTACTTCCATGAGTCTACACAACTCCAATGACGTCACAATGATCAGAGTGCCCTTTCTATTAGTATCACTACATCTACTTGGTTTCATAAAACAAAATATTTTTTTTTCTTTTGTAAAAATTAAGCCCAGATTTTCCAAATTATTTGACACCTTGGAATCTACAAAATAAAGAACATAAAAACAGACTCACAGATGAAAGAAATAGCCACTCTACCCCAGAAGGATGTACTGAAACCCATAATGATCATTGTGGATTTTCAACTAATGACACACGTACAAAAAAATATAGTGGTGGAAGGTTATAATCAAAACACACACACTAAATACAACACTTTCAAAATGTACAAATTATTTCTCCTCAGAATAATTTTCAAATAATTTTAAGTGGAGCAGTGCTATAATAAAAAGACAGCTGTAGTTTATGACAGGAAGCACAAATTTAATCTAAAGATAAATTCGCTTTTGTTGAAGATACTATATCATCAGCTAAAGAACTAGCAACAGTAATCCTTACTCATTGGTGACAGTATCCACTGTTCGGGATGTAAACCTCTAGATGATGATAACTATTGACACGGTTTTTGTCAGTTCTTGTACCCCAGATGGTGGGTTGTGATAGCTTTTCTTGAATTCCCAAGTTTAACTGGAGAAGTCGGAACATGTCGAACCAAGATGTAAGACAAGACTAGGCCTTCTATATCAGTAAACTCTACCAATACGAGGAACACAGCGGTCCTTGCCTTTGATAGCCAGCTTGTTTTGACTCTGTTTCAAGAAGACCAGCTAGGAGTTCCATACGAGGTCGAGTCAGCTGATGAACTGCCGACTCTGTCTTGGATCTGTATTCTCCTAAACCTCATATAAAACGTGCCCCACGAAAACACTCATAGTTACTCCCAAATTTACACCTGACGTTTTCTCTTGGTAACTGTTTATCCGTGAAACTCTTATCTATATTTGTATCCTGCTCAACACAAACACGTCTATTACAAACCTTGCAAATTCAATAGCAAATACACACCGAGATAATAGGAATAAGCATGAAATAGATACGGCACGTAGTCTGGTGAAGCAGACAATAATCACAAGAATTGCCACGAAGGAAAAGGAAAGAAAGGTAGACTGAAAAAAAAAAACATGGTAAAGAAAATCTGAGGAAGTAATGAAGACGAAGAATAACATATATATATATATTTACCGCTGGGGAAACTCCTAGGCTGGCAGAGATAAAAAATAAATGACATAATATACGTGTACTTTTACTCGAGGCAAAGCTGAGCTAAACAAGAGTAGGCCACTGTTAGAATTTATTGTTAAACTACAACACATCGTAAAGTGAGAAGACCAATGGCTGTTGGGCATTCAGGAAACATGATACTTTCCTAACATATGTTCATATGCAAGTAAAGTAGGTAAAGAGCCCCGTCACGCCAAGTGGTGTATAGGGAATATGGTTGTTTGTGACAATAATTGTTATAGACCTTCGGCACATAATTTTTGGGGTAATGCGGTCGGCATTACGCCCGTGCCACTCTACTTTTCCATAAAAAAAATCAGGTTCCATTTAAGGCTGGGTGAACCAGAAAGCCGTCGATCAGGATCGAGTCCGACCACTTGTCCTCTGTAGTTCAGTTCACTGACTACTGAGCTATCGCGGCTCCCTCTTCACATGTACATGTTAATCATCTATTATTTCGAGCCGAGGACGGCACATAGGGCAGAACTATACTCTCTAAAACAGAAACCTTGCGTACCAAAATGGCACATATTGAAGAGATCACTGATTCTAAGATTTACATCACCGATAATAAATTGCTGACAGTCGTCAGCTCCCACTTTCCTTTCATTATTTCAACTTTTCTAATTGTCAAACCTTTATGTATTCCAAAATGACGTAATTATGGCTAATTCGTTGGCTGGCTGCGTCTCGAAGCCTCCAAACCAACAACAACACTTGCCACAACATAAGAGTTCACATTTATTACCTGATCTACCATATATTTGCATTATACGATATTCTTATAACTTTCACTTTTAGGTGTAACAATTAATTTTTTTTTAAATTAAGTAATATAATAATAACATCTCACTCACAAATTTGCAACTGGCATGTACTGAACACACCTCAACACACATATAATCTATACACTGGTCGTTTTCTCGTTGTTAAATCCACGCGTGCTAACACGCGATCCCCGAACTTATCTCCATTATCAGGTGAGGTATGTCACAGAAGCTAGACTAACATTTCAACACATGGCACGCAATATCAATATACAAAGTCAGCCCTTGACTAATGAAACTATAACATGGTGGTCTAAAAGTTTTGAGGGAAAGCAATACACCGTATATATTGCATTTGCACCACCTACGGTGACAGGTTAGTTTTTAACCACTTAAATCTGTACTTTTATCACGAAACTGGGCAACAAGTTCACAAGATCAAAAAATCTTGAACGGAGGAGACTCCCTGCTTCATTGCATAGAGTGAATGTTACTGTTCGAGGGGGAGGGGGTCGGTATTCACTCATTCCTATACGGTATACCTGAAGCATTTGAAATGTGGATTTATAGAAGAATAGGATGAATTGACATCAAAAGAAAATTTTAAAAAATGAATGAAACATATATATATATATGTATAGATGACACAGGCATAAAACTAATATATAATTTATACTGGGAGCAAACAGCAATAATAAAATATAACAAAGAGAACTCTACACCCACTGATATAAAAAGAGGAGTAAGACAAGGATGTAAACTATCACCAAGCTTCTCCAATCTATACACTGAGGAAATCTTTAGAAACATCTCAGAGATGCTAGGGCTAAACAGTAATAGAAAGGTAATCAATAACCTAAGATATGTTGATGATACATTACTGGCAGAAAATCGTAAAGATCTGCAACAATTACTTAATGGAATAAACATGACAAACAAAAAATATACATTAAATATGAATATCGAAAAGACTAAAACTATGATCATAAACAAAAAAAATAAAAAAGTAAAGTGCTCCCGTCACGCCAAGTGGAGTATAGGGAATATGGTGTTAGCGACCATATATTTTACAGACCCACAGCACATGTTTTTTGGGGTAATGTGGTCGGTATTATGCCCGTGCCGCTTTACTTTCCAGAAAAAAATCCGGTACCCATTAAAGGCTGGGTGAGCCCTGAAGTCGTCGGTTGGGATCGAACCCTACCTCTTGTCCTTTGTAGTCCAGTTCACTAACTACTGAGCTATCGCGGCTCCCATGATTATAAACAAAGATAATACTTAAAACCTACAAATGGATATCAAAGTTGAAGGAATAAACCTGGAGACAGTTCAGAACTACAACTACCTTGACATACTATAATCAGTGATTGAAAATTTAAAACTGAAATAACCAAAAGAATAGGAATGGCAAACAGTAATTTTAATACCATGAAAAGTATACTAACATCAAAACAAATAATATCAGGGCTAAAATTAAGAATAGCAAAATGTTATATCTTCTCAATATTTCTGTATGGTGCAGAAACAATTACATTAGACAAGAAATTAAAGTCTTTGAGATGTGGATTTATAAAAGAATAGGAAAAATTGGATGGAAAGAAAAGAAAGGAAATGATGAGGTCTTAGAACAACTAAAAACGAAAAGAGAACTGCTAAACACAATTCAAACAAGACATGAGATTTTTGGGTCATGTTAAAAGACATGTTACTAGGTAAAAGCGCACTAAAAGTAAACTTAGAAGGGAAAATACAAGGTAAAAGAGGCAAAGGCACCTAGACTAACATGGACAAGTAACATCAAAATATGGACAAGTCAACCGATGACAACCTGCATTATCAACGCAAGAGACAGAGAAGAACATGGTAGCCAACCTTCGATTATGAGACGGCACTCAATGATGATGATATATATTCTCATATTTCAATGAAAAGGGGTGAAACAATTCCTCAACGATTAAGATGGATTGGGAAGGAGGGGGAGAGGGGCGAAAGTGCATGTGTCAGCATCGGAGTTAAAATGGATTAGCGACTCATAGCTGACTGCTTGGGTGAAGTTCAGTGAACGAGAACAATCCTGATCTTACTCCTCCTCCTTGTAGTACCACCAGTAACAGACCAGTCTGAACAGGGAAATAAGGGTAATGAAGGGAGGATGATGAAGATGAAAGACGCAACTATAACAGCTTACTGCAAACCACAGGGAGCTGCGATAGCTCAGTGGTTAGGGAACTGGGCTACAATGGATAATAGGTCGGGTTCGATCCTGATCGACTTCTTTCGGGTTCACCCAGCTTTAAATGGGTACCAGGTTTTTTCTGGGAAAGTAAAGTGGCACGGGCGTAATACCGACCACATTACCTCGAAAATCATGTGCCTAAGGTATATAAAAATTATGGTCACTAACACCATATTCCCTATACGCTGCTTGGGGTGACGGGCTCTCAATTTTTATTCTTGTTTTTTTTTTTTTTTTAAATAACTTTGAGACACACTTGAAGCAAAATATTGTATATGTGTTATATCAGAACTTGTATTGTAAAAACAATGAAAATGACGCGAAGATAGACTAGAAGTGGTACACCATTTGGCATGACGGCACTTTACTTTTTACTGCAAACCATAATACAATGCTTCTACGCCCACTCAAGACGCTTTAAGGGCGGACGATGAAGTTGGGTAAGCATCGAGTAACGAAAAAGATAATGAAGGTGTCACGTAACATATAGTCTTTCAACAAGAAGTTTTTTAAATCTTGTCAATTTGGAAAAGTCGTTTGTCGCCTGCCGAAGGTAAATGCAAACGTAGTTCTCACAATAAAACATAAATATGTAGTTGGAGGTACTGCTTTCTCAATGGGGAACCTCGGTGACTGAGCGGTTAGTGTGCTCGATTCCTGATCAGAAGGGTCCGAGTTCAATTCTTTTCTGACTGACAAGGCTTCAGGGTTCACCCGGCCTCTATTCATCATCATGTGCCATGCCGGTTGGCGTAGGCGATCATGTCCCTCCACAATCTTCTATCTACAGTGCAACGTATCAGTTCTTTTGTTGACTGTTTTCCATGCCATGACACCAAGCTATCCAGTATTTTCTCTCTTTGTCGTCCGCGATCTCTTTTCCTTTTATTTTGCCAGTTGTAACAAAGTATTCCAACTTTCCTCTTCTCATGATGTGCCCGAAAAATGTTGATTGTTTCTTTCTGGTGTTTTTTTAAGAGCTCCCTTTTTGTGTTGGCCTCTTTGAGAACTTCCTCGTTGGTCTTTTTAGCTGTCCAGGGAACTTTCAACATTCTTCTGAGAAATACTATCTCCGTGGCCTCTAATCGTCTTTTCATTTGTCAGCCTCTATTAAGGTACCAGAAATATTTCTGAGAGGTAAAGGCGGACTTGCGTGATACCGACCACATCATCCAAAAAATGTGATGTGGTCATGGAAAAAAGTGGTCACTAACACTATATTCTCCATAAGAGGAGGAATTTTACTCTGTACATTCTTAAAACGCTTCAAAAATCTCTTGGGCTTTCATTTTAGTTCCGGTAAATATTGAACAAATAAAGCACTAAAAATCATGGGTCAATCTGCATAAAGGAGATTCGACTTGCATCACCGCTCTGAGATGAGCTTAAGAAACTAATGCAAGATAAGAATGACTATCCAACACAAGTCTTCGGTTTACCAAAAGTCCGGGCGGGGTCTGTTCTTCCTCCTTTCAACTACCTATAGAGCATATGTCTTCAAGAAACACTTTCTAAGCCGTTCTGTTTCTTGCAATTCTTTTAAGGGCATTCCATGTCTTCCCTTTCATCTTCATCACTGTTTTCATTTGTCTTCTCCAAGAATATTTTGGTCTTCCTCTTTGTCTTTTTCCTTGGAGATGAATAAAAAATGTGTTCCATGTTGGGGTCTGTTGGGAGGAGGAAATTACTCTGTGGGATGTGCATTTTTTTTTTTTTTAATGTCTCACATAAAAGTAAAATATTACAATCGACACATGGAGGTTTGAGTATTTATATTTCATATATATATATATATATATATATATATAAAGAAGACCCTACTGGAAATTGAATATGTGTCTACCTACCGGATTAGAAAATAACAGGTCAAATCGACCGTGACGCCCGTTTTCTAATTTGTATACAATTTAAGAATGAACATAATTTTGGGACAGCAAAATGCGACCATTTTTCTCCAGCCCTCAGAGAAATCTCCCGACTGTAGAACCTCAGAAAAATGAATAAATTCAGCACTGACTGCCCCTTTTCTCAGAATTTAAGAGACGGTTAACGCTAGAATAATAACCAAAAATGGGACTAATTCAGCAATGATTCTCCTTTTTCTGAAAATGTAAGAGACGATTAATGCTAGAAGAAAAACAAAAAAAATTAGATTAACTCAGCAATGATAATCCTTTTTCTGATAATTTAAGAGACAGTTAACGCAGTATAAAGACCAAAAATGGGATTAACTCAGCAATGATAATCCTTTTACTGATAATTTAAGAGACGGTTAACGCTAGAAGAAAGCCAACAAATGGGACTACTAATTCAGCAATGATTCTTCTTTTTTCAAATACTTGAAGGTATGGCCCGAAAACTTAGTGGATGCGTCTCATTACCCAACAAAGCGACAAAGAAAGGTAAGTACAGTATCCCTCAGCTATCGCGGTTAATAGCGACCAGAACCGGCCGCGATAAGTGAAAAACTTCGAAGTAGTGTCACCCTCTCATTTTTAACATACGTACATTTTTTGTGTATGTATAATATCAATAAGTGTATATGAAACAATATAAGTGCATATGTTATCATTAGAACATTAAAGAATAGTACATGTAAATAAAATATTAATAGTATAAATAACATACATACAATAATGTATAAATGACATAAATTCCTCAATCTTGAATTTGTGAACAATCCGCAATGTACTGAGGCCGCGATAAATGAACCGCGAAGTAGCGAGGGATGATTGTATTGCAGCACAAAAGGTTATAGATCAAAGAACTAAAGGAAAAAAATTCATCGAGTACCGTGCCTACTGCATGGCGTAGGTGATCATGTCTCTAAAGAAAATTATGAATAAGATATAAATATTCTTAGATAATTCAATGTTAGGATGTCAAGGGCTACTACTCTTCTAAGTTTCCTGTTGTGTGTTGACAGCAATGGACAGAGATATGGCTTTACCTTACACAAATGATATTTCGCAAAGGTAAATGTACTCATAAATATTTATCAATTTTGAATAATATTTATATTATCTTTTTTTTTTACAACATTATTCTAACATACCGAGCCTGTGATATTTCTTACGTATGTGTGCGTGTGTTAACATTGCCTCCCCTTGATTTCAGACAAGAAAAACGCGTTCTTATGGCCCGTATTTGTACAATCACACATTACTTGGTCTACATTTTCTGCATGACGGAAAACTTTAAGACAGTCAACTGATCTCACATTGAAGTCTAGGACATAACAAATGACATCTTTGTCAAGGACGGTGCACAGCACAAACTAAATACATAACAGAAAATATAGTATGACGTCCTACAGCTAAATTCATAAAATGTATCTATATAAGTGTCTCTTGAATCAACGATTCAATTCATAGCATAAGTCTGTATACGTTTCTCTGGAATCTACTGCTCAATTCATAAAATAAGTCCGTAAAAGAGTTTCCGGAATCAACGATTCAATTCATAAAATAAGTCCGTAAAAGAGTCTCCGGAATCAACGATTCAATTCATAAAATAAGCCTGTAAAAGAGTCTCCGGAATCAACGATTCAATTCATAAAATAAGTCCGTAAAAGAGTCTCCGGAATCAACGAATTCAATTCATAAAATAAGTCCGTAAAAGAGTCTCCGGAATCAACGAATTCAATTCATAAATAAGTCTGTAAAAGAGTCTCCGGAATCAACTATTCAATTCATAAAATAAGTCCGTAAAAGAGTCTCCGGAATCAACGAATTCAATTCATAAATTAAGTCTGTATAAGTATCTCTTGAATATACGGTTACGGTTCTATTCATAAAATAAGGTTCTATTCATAACATAAATAAGTCTGTATAAGTGTCTCTGGAATCTATGGTTCAATTCATAACATAAGTCTGTACAAGTGTCTCTGGAATCTATGGTTCAATTCATAACATAAGTCTGTACAAGTGTCTCTGGAATCTATGGTTCAATTCATAACATAAGTCTGTACAAGTGTCTCTGGAATCTATGGTTCAATTCATAACATAAGTCTGTACAAGTGTCTCTGGAATCTTCGATTCAATTAATAAAGGAAGTCTGCATAAAAGTCCCACTTCTCCAACGAGAAATCTCCAAGTAACATGAAGAAGAGCTACCTAACGAAACTATTACACTAATTAATTTATATTGCTAAACAAAATAAACACGCAACATATGTTATTTGTTTGACAAAGGCAAGTCTTCTATAGCGCTTTCCGAGTAACGACTGCGGGATATCATATCTTTTGCAACATCATCCCCAAGTATAGGGCCTACTGGCGTAGATGATCATGTCTCTCCCCAACTTTCGATCTCGACAGTTATTTATCATTTCTGTTGTTGAACTTCTGCCAAACCATTCTCTTAAGCTGTCTGGTATTTTTCTCTTTGCTTCCCTCTATCTCTTCGTCCCTCAATTGTTCCAGTTGTTACAATATATTCCAGCTGTTCTCTTCTCATTACATGGCCAAAAAATGATTATTTCTTCCTAATATTGGAAATCAGTTCTCTTTTTGCTTTGACCTCTTTCAGAACGTTTTCATTGCTATTCTTAGCTGTCCATGGTATTTTCAACATTCTTCTGTAAAACCACATTTCTACAGACTCCAGTGATTTTCTTGTCTGTTGTCCTATTGTCCATGATTCACATCCATATGTTAAGACTGGCTCTACATAACATTAAGTCTTTTTCTTGTTTCTATTGTCAAAAATGGATTGCGTAGTATATTCCTCATTTTCTGGAAAGCTGCTTTTGCCTGAGCCATTCTACATCTCACCTCTTTTGTACATCTTCCGTCTGAGGTTAACACAGTTCCCAAATATTTAAATTCATTTACCTGTTTTAATATTGCTCCACGTGTCTTTATTTTGCACTGAGGTGATGTCTTTGTCTTTGTTGTTACCATTACTTCTGTCTTTTTGCTATTACGGCTGAGTCCTTTATTTTAGCTTTCTTTCACTATAATGTCCAACATTTCTTGTAACTCATTTTCACTCTTAGCGATTAATACTGTATCATCAGCAAACCTTAGATTATTTATATTATGACCTCCAATTGTTATTCCAGGCATGCCCCTTATGGATCTTAAAATAATCTCACTATAAATATTAAACAAATCTGGCGACAGGACACAACCTTGTCTAACACCCTGTTTTATTTCAGTTCTTTTGGCCGCTGTTTGTTGCCAGTACGTGTTCTTTATTATTCGTAGATCTTTGGTGTCTATGTTTATGCTTTCTAAAATTTAAATTCTTTCAAAATTCTTTTGCAACAGGGGCAAATAAAAGTGAATGACAGAGAAGACAAGACAATTACTAACACATTAAGTGTGCGACAACATAAGGGCGAAGACTGTATATGTATTAAAAGGCAGCACAGACTAAGCAGTTAGTGATAAGATAACATAAGGTTAGAGCAGTAAAGTCAAGATACAAATTCAGGAATATAAAAGGAGCTTCCATGTTAAGATTACAAATGAGAAGACAACATCAAAACTTGAATAGAAATTTGAAACAGCGATACCATAACTTAGAAACTGAAAGATAACACACACATATTAAATATAAATCGATAACATCAAAACTCTGAAAGTGAAACCATAACATCAAAACTAAGATAGACATTGAGATTACGACATAATAGACACCCAAAAAACTTGAATTGAAATTGTGGGGGGGGGGGGGGGGGGGGAAGAAAACCAACAAAAAGCAGTCAATGAGAATGTAAAAGCAACATAAAAACTCGGAGAGGGTGAAAATGTTCCCTCAAAATTCAACAAAAGTTAGATAATATCTAGACGTATATAAGAAACAGGTCGTTGTCAGAGATATTTATTGATAATAAGTTTATTCTCAAATAAGCCGTTGTAAAATAATCAAGCTTAGTGGGCGTGAGTGCGCTGTATCACTAGTTTAAGACAAAGCCGCGATATTCAATTTGTGTCTGGGATAATGCAACCAAGAAACTAACCAGAAAACAAAAGCTGAGACGGTATTTAATTTGTGGCTGGAATAATGCAACAAAGAAACTAACCAGAAAACAAAAGCTGAGACGGTATTTAATTTGTGGCTGGAATAATGCAACAAAGAAACTAACCAGAAAACAAAAGCTGAAACGGTATTTCATTTGAAGCTGGAATAATGCCACCAAGAATCTAACCAGAAAACAAAAGTTAAAAAGGTATTCAATTTGTGGCTGGAATAATGCAACCAAGAAGCTAGGCAGGAAAGAAAAACATGCATGTGTTAACGACATACCTGCAACAACTCAACAGAATTAAAGTTGGAGCGATTTAAAACGCTATGTTGCTTGCTCCACGAATCTGCCGTGTTTAAAAATATCTCTATTATATTATGCGTCTCATTTGTAACATTAAGATAACATTCATGAATTCTAATGTGTACATTTACGTTTACACATATAAACTACTATGTCGCGATTATGGCTCTTTTACATTTCTGATTTAATAGTAGCACAAACAGTACACTAGTTGTCGCACCTGTTACACTAACAACTTGTTTTCCGTCACTGATAGTTTGCGCTGCGTATAGGAATATACCTGAGGGTGGCCGACGATTCTCAAACCTCAAAGAGACACCTTGTGATGTCGCACAGGGCCCTCGTTATGTATGAGGATGGCCGACGGTTCTCAAACCTCAAATGTAAGGAGGAAATTACTCTGTGGGATGTGCATTTTTTTTTTAATGTCTCACATAAAAGTAAAATATTACAATCGACACATGGAGGTTTGAGTTTTTATTTCACCTCTGATATATATATAAAAAGAAGACTCTACCGGAAATTGAATATGTGTCTACCTACCGGATTAGAAAATAACAGGTCAAATCGACCGTGACGCCCGTTTTCTAAAGATAAAAATATTATTAATTTGTATACAATTTAAGAATGAACATAATTTAAAACGCTATGTTGCTTTCTCCACGAATCTGCCGTGTTTAAAAATACCTCTATTATATTATGCGTCTCATTTGTAACATTAAGATAACATTCATGAATTCTAATGTGTACATTTACGTTTACACATATAAACTACTATGTCGCGATTATGGCTCTTTTACATTTCTGATTTAATAGTAGCACAAACAGTACACTAGTTGTCGCACCTGTTACACTAAACAACTTGTTTTCCGTCACTGATAGTTTGCGCTGCGTATAGGAATATACCTGAGGGTGGCCGACGATTCTCAAACCTCAAAGAGACACCTTGTGATGTCGCACAGGGCCCTCGTTATGTATGAGGATGGCCGACGGTTCTCAAACCTCAAATGTAAGAGCGACGTTTCTCAAACCTCAAAGAGACACCTTGTGATGTCGCATAGGGCCCTCGTTGTGTATGAGGATGGCCGACGTTTCTCAAACCTCATATGTAAGAGGATGGCCGACGTTTCTCAAACCTCAAAGAGACACAATGAGATGTCGTACAGGGCCTTCGTTATGTATGAGGATGGCCGACGGTACTCAAACCTCAAAGAGACACAATGTGATGTCGTACAGGGCTCTCAATATGTAAGAGGGTGGTCGACGTTTCTCAAACCTCATATGTAAGAGGATGGCCGACGTTTCTCAAACCTCAAAGAGACACAATGTGATGTCGTACAGGGCCTTCAATATGTAAGAGGTTGGCCGACGGTTCTCAAACCTCAAAGAGACCCAATGTGATGTCGTACAGGGCTCTCAATGTGTAAGAGTTTGGCCGACGGTTCTCAAACCTCAAAGAGACACAATGTGATGTCGTACAGGGCTCTCAATATGTAAGAGAGTGGTCGACGTTTCTCAAACCTCATATGTAAGAGGTTGGCCGACGGTTCTCAAACCTCAAAGAGACACAATGTGATGTCGTACAGGGCTCTCAATATGTAAGAGAGTGGTCGACGTTTCTCAAACCTCATATGTAAGAGGATGGCCGACGATTCTCAAACCTCAAAGAGACACAATGTGATGTCGCACAGGACTCTCAATATGTAAGAGAGTGGTCGACGTTTCTAAAACCTCAAAGATCCACCTTGTGATGTCGTACAGGGCTCTCAATATGTAAGAGGGTGGTCGACGTTTCTCAAACCTCAAAGAGACGCCTTGTGATGTCGTACAAGGCTCTCAATATGTAAAAGGGTGGTCGACGTTTCTCAACCCTTAAAGAGACACCTTGTGATGTGTAGGGCCCTCGATATGTATGAAGGCTAGCTGGCGTTTCTCATTCTCAAAGAGACACCTTGTGGCGCCGTATAGAGCCCTCAAGAGCATAATGGTGCCCCGACGTTTTTCAAACCTCAAAGAGACACATTGTGATGTCGTATAGGGCACTCAAACGCATAATGGTGCCCCGACGTTTCTCAAACCTCAAAGAGACACCCTGTTATGTCGTATAGGGCACTCAAACGCATAATGGTGCCCCGACGTTTCTCAAATCTAAACAAGTAAACACCTTGTCACGCCATGTAGCAACAACAAAGTTCATCCACCTGGTGCGGCTCTTGACCATCTTTTGAAGTGTGCCTAAGTTGGGTCAGCACTTTTCATTGTGTGAAAAACATCCATACAATTATTAAACAGTCGATAAGAAAATACAAAAACCGACATCAAATCGACCCATATGTAGGAAGGGTATTCCAGATTTCTCGATTTTAAAAAATGAAATCATTGAATCTGTCGAGAACCTGTTTTATCTTAGTACTTCAGCTGAAGGAACTGAGCTTAAATGTGCTATCAATGCATAAACGAAATACTGTGTTAGAATTTATTTTACACAAAACTAAATCAACACTGCTTGTAAGCTCGCATTCCAACATAAATATCGATATAGTATAGGGAATTGTTAATATAGAAGACCTAGTATAGCATGGCCTGCTAGAACGACAAATATAATTTCTCTTTGTTCGTCACATTTAAGTTCAGGAGAAACTCAGTCGCCACACCATGTGCAACCAATTTAAACTAAGTTCAGGAGCAACTCAGTCGACATACCATGTGCAACCAATTTAAACTAAGTTCAGGAACAACTCAGTTGACATACCATGTGCAACCAATTTAAACTAAGTTCAGGAACAACTCAGTTGACATACCATGTGCAACCAATTTAAACTAAGTTCAGGAACAACTCAGTTGACATACCATGTGCAACCAATTTAAACTAAGTTCAGGAACAACTCAGTTGACATACCATGTGCAACCAAATTAAACTAAGTTCAGGAGCAACTCAGTCGCCACACCATGTGCAACCAATTTAAACTAAGTTCAGGAACAACTCAGTTGACATACCATGTGCAACCAATTTAAACTCAGTTCAGGAACAACTCAGGTGACATACCATGTGCAACCAATTTAAACTAAGTTCAGGAACAACTCAGTTGACATACCATGTGCAACCAATTTAAACTAAGTTCAGGAACAACTCAGTTGACATACTATGTGCAACCAATTTAAACTAAGTTCAGGAACAACTCAGTTGACATACCATGTGCAACCAATTTAAACTAAGTTCAGGAACAACTCAGTTGACATACCATGTGCAACCAATTTAAACTCAGTTCAGGAACAACTCAGTTGACATACCATGTGCAAACAATTTAAACTAAGTTCAGGAACAACTCAGTTGACATACCATGTGCAACCAATTTAAACTAAGTTCAGGAACAACTCAGTTGACATACCATGTGCAGCCAATTTAAACTAAGTTCAGGAACAACTCAGTTGACATACCATGTGCAACCAATTTAAACTAAGTTCAGGAGCAACTCAGTTGACATACCATGTGTAATTAAATTAAACTAAGTTCAGGAGCAACTCAGTTGACATACCATGTGCAATTAAATTAAACTAAGTTCAGGAGCAACTCAGTTGACATACCATGTGCAATTAAATTAAACTAAGTTCAGGAGCAACTCAGTTGACATACCATGTGCAACCAAATTAAACTAAGTTCAGGAACAACTCAGTTGACATACCATGTGCAATCAATTTAAACTAAGTTCAGGAACAACTCAGGGAGCCGCGATAGCTCAGTGGTTAGTGAACTGGACTACCACGGACAAAGGGTAGTGTTCGATCCCAACCGACGGCTTCCGGGTTCACCCAGCCTTAAATGGGTACCGGATTTTTTCTGGGAAAGTAAAGCAGCACGGGCGTAATACTGACCACATTACCCCAAAAAGATCATGTGCTGAAGGTCTGTAAAATATAGGGTCACTAACGCCATATTTCCCTATACGCCACTTGGCGTGACGGGTGTACTTTACTTTACCCAGGAACAACTCAGTTGACATACCATGTGCAACCAATTTAAACTAAGTTCAGGAGCAACTTAGTCGCCACACCATGTGCAGCCAATTTAAACTAAGTTCAGGAACAACTCAGTTGACATACCTTGTGCAACCAATTTAAACTAAGTTCAGGAACAACTCAGTTGACATACCATGTGCAACCAATTTAAACTAAGTTCAGGAGCAACTCAGTCGCCATACCATGTGCAACCAATTTAAACTAAGTTCAGGAACAACTCAGTCGCCATACCATGTGCAACCAATTTAAACTAAGTTCAGGAGCAACTCAGTCACCATACCATGTGCAACCAATTTAAACTAAGTTCAGGAACAACTCAGTTGACATACCATGTGCAACCAATTTAAACTAAGTTCAGGAACAACTCAGTTGACATACCATGTGCAACCAATTTAAACTAAGTTCAGGAGCAACTCAGTTGACATACCATGTGTAATTAAATTAAACTAAGTTCAGGAGCAACTCAGTTGACATACCATGTGCAATTAAATTAAACTAAGTTCAGGAGCAACTCAGTCGCCATACCCTGTGCAATTAAATTAAACTAAGTTCAGGAGCAACTCAGTTGACATACCATATGCAATTAAATTAAACTAAGTTCAGGAGCAACTCAGTCGATATACCATGTGCAACTAAATTAATTTAAGTTCAGGAGCAACTCAGTCGATATACCATGTGCAACTAAATTAAACTAAGTTCAGGAGCAACTCAGTCGATATACCATGTGCAACTAAATTAAACTAAGTTCAGGAGCAACTCAGTTGACATACCATGTGCAATTAAATTAAACTAAGTTCAGGAGCAACTCAGTTGACATACCATATGCAATTAAATTAAACTAAGTTCAGGAGCAACTCAGTTGACATACCATGTGCAATTAAATTAAACTAAGTTCAGGAGCAACTCAGTTGACATACCATGTGCAATTAAATTAAACTAAGTTCAGGAGCAACTCAGTTGACATACCATGTGCAACCAAATTAAACTAAGTTCAGGAACAACTCAGTTGACATACCATGTGCAATCAATTTAAACTAAGTTCAGGAACAACTCAGGGAGCCGCGATAGCTCAGTGGTTAGTGAACTGGACTACCACGGACAAGGGGTAGTGTTCGATCCCAACCGACGGCTTCCGGGTTCACCCAGCCTTAAATGGGTACCGGATTTTTTCTGGGAAAGTAAAGCAGCACGGGCGTAATACTGACCACATTACCCCAAAAAGATCATGTGCTGAAGGTCTGTAAAATATAGGGTCACTAACGCCATATTTCCCTATACGCCACTTGGCGTGACGGGTGTACTTTACTTTACCCAGGAACAACTCAGTTGACATACCATGTGCAACCAATTTAAACTAAGTTCAGGAGCAACTTAGTCGCCACACCATGTGCAGCCAATTTAAACTAAGTTCAGGAACAACTCAGTTGACATACCTTGTGCAACCAATTTAAACTAAGTTCAGGAACAACTCAGTTGACATACCATGTGCAACCAATTTAAACTAAGTTCAGGAGCAACTCAGTCGCCATACCATGTGCAACCAATTTAAACTAAGTTCAGGAACAACTCAGTCGCCATACCATGTGCAACCAATTTAAACTAAGTTCAGGAACAACTCAGTTGACATACCATGTGCAACCAATTTAAACTAAGTTCAGGAGCAACTCAGTTGACATACCATGTGTAATTAAATTAAACTAAGTTCAGGAGCAACTCAGTTGACATACCATGTGCAATTAAATTAAACTAAGTTCAGGAGCAACTCAGTCGCCATACCATGTGCAATTAAATTAAACTAAGTTCAGGAGCAACTCAGTTGACATACCATATGCAATTAAATTAAACTAAGTTCAGGAGCAACTCATTCGATATACCATGTGCAACTAAATTAAATTAAGTTCAGGAGCAACTCAGTCGATATACCATGTGCAACTAAATTAAACTAAGTTCAGGAGCAACTCAGTCGATATACCATGTGCAACTAAATTAAACAAAGTTCAGGAGCAACTCAGTTGACATACCATGTGCAATTAAATTAAACTAAGTTCAGGAGCAACTCAGTTGACATACCATATGCAATTAAATTAAACTAAGTTCAGGAGCAACTCAGTCGCCATACCATGTGCAATTAAATTAAACTAAGTTCAGGAGCAACTCAGTTGACATACCATGTGCAACCAATTTAAACTAAGTTCAGGAGCAACTCAGTTGACATACCATGTGCAACCAATTTAAACTAAGTTCAGGAGCAACTCAGTTGACATACCATGTGCAACTAATTTAAACTAAGTTCAGGAACAACTCAGTTGACATACCATGTGCAACCAATTTAAACTAAGTTCAGGAGCAACTCAGTTGACATACCATGTGTAATTAAATTAAACTAAGTTCAGGAGCAACTCAGTTGACATACCATGTGCAATTAAATTAAACTAAGTTCAGGAGCAACTCAGTCGCCATACCATGTGCAATTAAATTAAACTAAGTTCAGGAGCAACTCAGTTGACATACCATGTGCAATTAAATTAAACTAAGTTCAGGAGCAACTCAGTTGACATACCATGTGCAATTAAATTAAACTAAGTTCAGGAGCAACTCAGTTGACATACCATGTGCAATTAAATTAAACTAAGTTCAGGAGCAACTCAGTTGACATACCATGTGTAATTAAATTAAACTAAGTTCAGGAGCAACTCAGTTGACATACCATGTGCAATTAAATTAAACTAAGTTCAGGAGCAACTCAGTCGCCATACCATGTGTAATTAAATTAAACTAAGTTCAGGAGCAACTCAGTTGACATACCATGTGTAATTAAATTAAACTAAGTTCAGGAGCAACTCAGTCGCCATACCATGTGTAATTAAATTAAACTAAGTTCAGGAGCAACTCAGTCGCCATACCATGTGCAACCAATTTAAACTAAGTTCAGGAGCAACTCAGTTGACATACCATGTGCAACCAATTTAAACTAAGTTCAGGAGCAACTCAGTTGACATACCATGTGCAACCAATTTAAACTAAGTTCAGGAGCAACTCAGTTGACATACCATGTGCAACCAATTTAAACTAAGTTCAGGAACAACTCAGTTGACATACCATGTGCAACCAATTTAAACTAAGTTCAGGAGCAACTCAGTTGACATACCATGTGCAACCAATTTAAACTAAGTTCAGGAGCAACTCAGTTGACATACCATGTGCAACCAATTTAAACTAAGTTCAGGAGCAACTCAGTTGACATTTCATGTGCAACCAATTTAAACTAAGTTCAGGAACAACTCAGTTGACATACCATGTGCAACCAATTTAAACTAAGTTCAGGAGCAACTCAGTTGACATACCATGTGTAATTAAATTAAACTAAGTTCAGGAGCAACTCAGTTGACATACCATGTGCAATTAAATTAAACTAAGTTCAGGAGCAACTCAGTCGCCATACCATGTGCAATTAAATTAAACTAAGTTCAGGAGCAACTCAGTTGACATACCATGTGCAATTAAATTAAACTAAGTTCAGGAGCAACTCAGTTGACATACCATGTGCAATTAAATTAAACTAAGTTCAGGAGCAACTCAGTTGACATACCATGTGCAATTAAATTAAACTAAGTTCAGGAGCAACTCAGTTGACATACCATGTGTAATTAAATTAAACTAAGTTCAGGAGCAACTCAGTTGACATACCATGTGCAATTAAATTAAACTAAGTTCAGGAGCAACTCAGTCGCCATACCATGTGTAATTAAATTAAACTAAGTTCAGGAGCAACTCAGTTGACATACCATGTGTAATTAAATTAAACTAAGTTCAGGAGCAACTCAGTCGCCATACCATGTGTAATTAAATTAAACTAAGTTCAGGAGCAACTCAGTCGCCATACCATGTGTAATTAAATTAAACTAAGTTCAGGAGCAACTCAGTCGCCATACCATGTGTAATTAAATTAAACTAAGTTCAGGAGCAACTCAGTCGCCATACCATGTGCAATTAAATTAAACTAAGTTCAGGAGCAACTCAGTTGACATACCATATGCAATTAAATTAAACTAAGTTCAGGAGCAACTCAGTTGACATACCATGTGCAACCAATTTAAACTAAGTTCAGGAACAACTCAGTTGACATACCATGTGCAACCAATTTAAACTAAGTTCAGGAGCAACTAAGTTGACATACCATGTGTAATTAAATTAAACTAAGTTCAGGAGCAACTCAGTTGACATACCATGTGCAATTAAATTAAACTAAGTTCAGGAGCAACTCAGTCGCCATACCATGTGCAATTAAATTAAACTAAGTTCAGGAGCAACTCAGTTGACATACCATGTGCAATTAAATTAAACTAAGTTCAGGAGCAACTCAGTTGACATACCATGTGCAATTAAATTAAACTAAGTTCAGGAGCAACTCAGTTGACATACCATGTGCAATTAAATTAAACTAAGTTCAGGAGCAACTCAGTTGACATACCATGTGTAATTAAATTAAACTAAGTTCAGGAGCAACTCAGTTGACATACCATGTGCAATTAAATTAAACTAAGTTCAGGAGCAACTCAGTCGCCATACCATGTGTAATTAAATTAAACTAAGTTCAGGAGCAACTCAGTTGACATACCATGTGTAATTAAATTAAACTAAGTTCAGGAGCAACTCAGTCGCCATACCATGTGTAATTAAATTAAACTAAGTTCAGGAGCAACTCAGTTGACATACCATGTGTAATTAAATTAAACTAAGTTCAGGAGCAACTCAGTCGCCATACCATGTGTAATTAAATTAAACTAAGTTCAGGAGCAACTCAGTCGCCATACCATGTGTAATTAAATTAAACTAAGTTCAGGAGCAACTCAGTCGCCATACCATGTGTAATTAAATTAAACTAAGTTCAGGAGCAACTCAGTCGCCATACCATGTGCAATTAAATTAAACTAAGTTCAGGAGCAACTCAGTTGACATACCATATGCAATTAAATTAAACTAAGTTCAGGAGCAACTCAGTCGATATACCATGTGCAACTAAATTAAATTAAGTTCAGGAGCAACTCAGTCGATATACCATGTGCAACTAAATTAAACTAAGTTCAGGAGCAACTCAGTCGATATACCATGTGCAACTAAATTAAACTAAGTTCAGGAGCAACTCATTCGATATACCATGTGCAACTAAATTAAATTAAGTTCAGGAGCAACTCAGTCGATATACCATGTGCAACTAAATTAAACTAAGTTCAGGGTCACTGTTGCCTGTTATATTAATTTTGATCTAAGGGTAAACAGTCCTATTATATGGCTGTGAAACATGGAGAACAACAAAATTGACAATCACGAAGATACAGACTTTCATTAATGGATGTGTACGCAGGATAAAAGGATGGAATTGGCAGGACAAAATCACTAACATAGAATTATGGAAATCTACCAGTCAATCACCAGTGGATAAAGAGATACAGCGAAGACGATGGCGCTGGATAGGACACACACTACGGAAGCCAACTGAGAGTATTACACAGGCCCTTTTTTGGAATCCCCAGGGGAAAAAATAAAGAGGAAGACCAAGGAATTCTTGGAGAAAACAGATAGAAGCAGAGATGAAGATGATGGGGAAGACATGGAATGATCTTAAAAGAATGGCAAAAAACAGAACGACTTGGAAAGAGTTTCTTGAAGATCTATGCTCCACTGGGAGCTAAAAAGGTAGAAGAAGAAGAATAGTAAACAACTCGGATCTATCCCGTGATACAACTCACAGACATGATCAACTCTACCTACCACCTTTACCCTGTTTCAAGAATGTAACCGAAACTCAACTTTCCAAGAAAGAAAAAAAACCATCCCTTTCTACTATAAGAAAGTAACTAAGTAAAAGAATACGAATGACAAAAAGTAATTTTAATGTCATAAAAAACATACGAACATCAAAACAAATAACACCATAGATAAAACTAAGAATAGCAAAATGTTATATCTTCCCAACATTCCTATATGGTGCAGTAACATGGACACTAGACAAGAAAACAGAACAGAGAATTGAAGCCTTTGAAATGTGGATATATAGAAGAATAGGTAGAATTGGTTGGAAAGAAAGGAAAACAAACGATGAAGTCTTAAAATAACTAAAAATGTAAGGAGAACTACGAAAAATAATTCAAACAAGACAAATGTGATTTTTTAGCCCTGTTAAAAGACACGACAGCCTAATAAAAGTAATCTTGGAGGGGAAATTACATGGTAAAAGAGGCAGACCAAGGCTAACATGGACGAGTAACATCAAAAGATGGACAAATCAGCCTATGACAACCTGCACCATCAAAGCAAGAGACAAGAACAGAATGGCGCTCCATGGTAGCCAACCTTCGTTGCGGAGATGGCACTCGAAGATGAACTAAGTAAAGCGATCCACACCGTAGCGTACAGTAGTGACAGTATTGCTCATAGGCTTTGGCTATGTGCTTCCATTATTACCATACTCACTATGAATCAAATGTTATTAGTTAAATGAATACGTTATGGGAACTTATTTCGTGACTTATCATGCATGAACCAACAGGCAACTGTCAACATTGATAACGCTATACTCACCCTCAAGGCTGAGTGTGCAGTGGGAGGAAACTGTCCCCAGCAAATTCTTGGCCATGCACGTGTAGTCACCAATATGCTTACTCGACATTTCTTTTATTGTCAGCTGAGCTATTTCCTCGCGATATGTGATTTCTATCGATGTAGAAGGCTAATGAAGTGAAGAAAAAACAAAATAAGAGATATAAAATAAACAATACAGATACAGATACATATATATAGATATATAAAAAATCTAAAACAATTTTAAAACATTTTTTAAATTGCAAAACAGTAAATGGGGAAAACAATTGTTTGTTTTTTTTTAAAAGAGGGGACTGGGGTGTATAGAAGTAAGACGTTGGCCTCAAGATAAGAAGATTATGGGTTCGAATTAAGCAACAACCATACCCGTGGTTTCTTCGTTGCTTTATCCTCTATTGGATCAGATCCAACGTCTCACTCACTCTCTCTCACTTTCTATCTCTCTCTCTCTCTCAAAGTCGAAAAAATGTCCAATTCATTTAGCTCAGTGGTTAGTGAACTGGACTACAAAGAACAAGGGGTAGGGTTCGGTCCCAACCAACGGCTTCCGGGTTCACCCAGCCTTAAATGGGTACCGGATTTTTTTCTGTGAATGTACAGCAGCACGGGCGTAATACCGACCACATTACCCCAAAAATCATGTGCTGAAGGTCCGTAAAATATAGGTTCAGTAACACCATATTTCCCTATACGCCACTTGGCGTGACGGGGGTACTTTACTTTTTTTTACTATTTTGCATCACATCACTATTGGCACTCATAAGGTTTCAACTGATGACGATGTGTCTCATAATATCAGGTGCTCATTGGTTACGGACACGCCCAGCTCGTCCTGGTAGGTTATGTCCCTACTTTAACTCTCCATCCCATAACGCGACGGTCCGCGTGCGTGCGGAAATTATGTATTGTGTGTCTAACATACAATCGTTAATATTTGTTGAGAAAAAAACTTTGAATCATTTCCGCCACTGAATACATTAAGAAACAACAGATAAAATTGTTTGGTAGCGAGATAAGACAGAAAGATTAAAACACAAGGAGCCTTCATAAACATCGCTTTTGCTTTCATATCTCAAAGTGACATTTTAGTTACTATCTTGAAGTTGTTAACGCTATTTATGGATTACTTTGTCCTGAGTCAAGTGCTTTCCACTCATTCTTCATATTGATATTCTATGGCTTCAGTTTGTGACACCACATTCAGAATTAAAACTGTACGGCTAAAGTCAGCATTTATGTGTGAATTGAGTTATTTGCGGGTCATCATCAATGCACTCCGAACATGTCCATAGGTGCACAGATCCCCTCTTCAACAAGTCCCGCAGAGTCCAGCGAATGACGACTCCAGTTCTGGGTTATTTTCTTACCCCCACTAAGTTTCTCGTTTCCAGCTGTACCCATTTTAACTCCCTCCTTATATTTCTTATGTGTGATTGATAGTAGTTAATGCTCGTAACAAAAAGTTGGCAAATCTGAGAGTTCCAGGCGTGGAATATTCCATATTTAACCACAAAAGACTAATATTTCAAGACACAGCTTTATCTAATCACTTCGAATCTATAACATGAATATTTTATCTTCCTGGATAGACACAAATGGTCAAATGAACTAAAGTATCAGTGACCAACAACTGTGTTAAACGGTATTAGAACACCAGATCTATGATCCAAAAAAAAAAAAAATGGAACATTAGAGGACATTAAGAAAAATAGCAGCAAGAGAGGCCAACAGAAGAACAAAACACCGCAAACTTTGTCTCCTCTCGACGCTGAAAGGAACACTAGGAAGGAAAGAAAAAGAAGAATCATGAAGAAGCCGTCGCTGTGCCTGTTTGCCATCACCACCACGGGTCCAGTTTGTCATCACCACCACTGGTCATGTTTGTCATCACCACCACGGTTCATGTTTGTCATCACCACCACGGGTCATGTTTGTCATCACCACCACGGGTCATGTTGTCATCACCACCACGGGTCATGTTTGTCATCACCACCACGGGTCATGTTTGCCATCACCACCACGGGTCATGTTTGCCATCACCACCACGGGTCGTGTTTGTCATCACCACCACGGGTCATGTTTGCCATCACTACCACGGGTCATGTTTGCCATCACCACCACAGGTCATGTTTGCCATCACCACCACGGGTCATGTTTGCCATCACCACCACGGGTCATGTTTGCCATCACCACCACGGGTCATGTTTGCCATCACTACCACACACAGGTCATGTTTGTCATCACCACCACGGGTCATGTTTGCCATCACCACCACGGGTCATGTTTGCCATCACCACCACGGGTCATGTTTGCCATCACCACCACAGGCCATGTTTGCCATCACCACCACGGGTCATGTTTGCCATCACCACCACGGGTCGTGTTTGTCATCACCACCACAGGTCATGTTTGCCATCACTACCACACACAGGTCATGTTTGCCATCACCACCACGGGTCATGTTTGCCATCACTACCACAGGTTTATGCCAGCCTATCCGCTCTTTCGTTGCGTAGCCTGTACGGCATATCCATACCAAACACCTCCCCCCCCCCACCCTTTTCTATTATTTGATTTTATAAGCGTCATCCAGTTGTGCCAGAGACATATGTCTAGTGCTTTTCGATACATTGACTCCACAATAATTGCCCACATTCAAGTGTGCTAAAAGTGTGTTTGAAACAGTGTGTTTACTTGAGATAAGACTACCGAACTCGTGGTGGAATTTGCCTTTCATGCAGAACACCAAGGATAAAAATACACGGTGGTTGAACAACTGCTAGAATGTATGTGACTATATATATATATATATATATATATATATATATATATATATATATATATATATTTTTTACCATTATAATCAATAACATCAACTATGGTATATATATTTGACCGTGTAAAATACAGAAGAATATTAAACTAGGCGCACGTGTTAATCAGATGGTACCAACGTGCTGGTAATAATAATAATAACAATAAAACTCGGTGGCGCATGCACACGGATCAAGTTACCAAGTGCAAGGCTTCTCAAAGTTCTGTTAAACGTGAACCCAAAGAATTCTTCGTCCCTTCCTCATTTGCCTTTCAGCGTCGAGGGGAGATATAATTTACGGTCTTTTTGCTCTTCTGTTCGCCTATGCTGCTGTTATGTTTCCTAGTGCTTCTAATATTCCATCGATCCATCTTTTCCGTGGTCGGCCATTGGGTCTGGTATTCTCACAACGTTTGTTGAAGGCTCGTTGTGTTGTGTCTTGATCCTTCGGACTTGTCACGTGGCCAAACCATTTTATCTGTTGTTTCTTTATATATTCTAAGGCGGGAGCTATTCCTAACTTTTTTCTCAGTTCTTCATTTCTGATCTAATCTACGAAAGAATGGAATCATTAATTAATGACAGTAGCGTCTCTTTAAATTATAGCAAATAGTAAAAGGCATGAAGCATATATGACTGACAGGTTAGTGACCTCACATGTGACCAAAAGGATCAGGATTGTTTCCAAAAGTCACATTTGTGTCCTGCCGACACGACTTCGGAATTTAACTAGCCACTGAAAATAAGATGGAGGGCAGCCGCGATAGCTCAGTGGTTAGTGAAATGGACTACAAAGGACAAGAAGTAGGGTTCAATCCCAACCGGATTTTTTTCGTGGAAATATAAAGCGGCACGGGCGTAATACCGACCACATTACCCAAAAAAAATCATGTGCCGAAGGTCTGTAAAATGTATGGTCACTAACACCATATTCCGTATATGCCACTTGGCGTGACGGGGGTAGTTTACTTTTTACTTCACCGAAAATAAGAGTACAGATATTTCTTGGAAAGCAAGCTTTTAAGGGATCTGGAGTGATACCGACCACACCACACACTAAGGGCCGTTGGTTATGGAAAAACATGGACACACAGCAAACACCAGATTCCTTTTACGCCTTAAGTACTGGAGGGAACCAGTTACTCTTTTTCTTTCATTTTAAAAGAGACGTGGAGGCGAAGGCGCACCTCGCAGCAGCAGAGCTGGAAGTTGTCAGCGACTCACAGCTGATGGTTTGCGCCAAGATAGGTGAATCAGAACCATCCAGGCCCTGCTCCACCTCTTCTTGGTGCCTCCAGTAACAGATTAGCCTGTCTAGTCTGGCCAAGCGAGTAGGGATCGAAGATGGAAGACAACCCGGTCCTCAAAAATGTGCTGAAGTCGGATGTGTTGGGCCGAAAGGCGCAAATATCACAGTTATACTGCAAACCACAACACAACGCAGACACGCCAACTTAACGTCCTTTTAAGGGCGCATGACGAACGGTGTTCTTCTTTAGTCATCAGGCGAACACAAACAGACAAAAGATAAGTAAACATCTATTTAGATACAAAATCATATGAACTGTAATGACATTGGTTTCATGTTAGTAATTTTTAATAACATAATAGTTATATAATAGAGGAATACGCATACTAACGATTACAATATGCGAATTTAGTATCAACATGACACAAGTCTTGAGTGTTGAAAGATGGTTCACTTCATCGTTAGTTTGTCCACTGTTTATGTTTATCGCACATCAAGCAATCGTCCGTATAAGCTTCAGACTCCTCCCCAGCAAATTCCGCAAACCACCCAACTAGGATAACGATTTTCGGACAACCCGTGTTCGATTCCCGCTGGAAGCAGTGTGAGTTGTGTACTCGTGATTAGAAAAAAAATATACCCCCGCGGTCGACCCAGCCGCTCGCACAAATGGGTACCAGGGTATTACTCTGGGAAGGTGAGGAATGCCGCCTGGCATCGTGAGTTTCGATGCTTGAAGCGACACTATCCATAAGTCTTAGAACACTTCTGGATAGGCGGCCGAGCACATATGGGTGAAAACTAGCGTGCTATGACGTCGATTCAAGTCTCGTACTTTACCTTGACCGTAAACTGGAAGTTCCGGGAATCGCACCAGGGTCGCAGATTCAGGCAGAGCATAGAAATCTCTTATTATCTAGCTCTTCTTTCGAGTGTACAGTTAGGAATATAAGACCGCCCATCATTATGACGTAATGCGCACAAAACAGTCTACAATGGATGAACCAACAATGCTTGATTCCATCTAAAGACCGCAACTAGATCACGACCACCGTAGCACCTGTTCAGAATCCTTAAGTGGAATCTTCGGATTGACTTTGCACATCGCTCTAAGAGAAGGACCTGAAAGTAATCGGCGTCAAATAAATCCAACGGTGGTTTACTGAACAGTTTCAAATGTCATGACGTAATACGCACATCGACTTCACGGCGAAGGAAAGTTGCACGGACGTATGCGCACACACACACACACACACACTATAATTATAACTTCTATAATTATAGAAGAGAAACACAAATCCCCAGTGATAAAAAGCAAGTGAAAGACTTCATATACACGGGAAGTGTTAATTTATCCAATGGAAAAATGCGAACAGAAATTGATAGCAGATGTTACAATACAAACAAGGTGATATATGAAAGAGAGGAAACAATAAAACAACTTCCCTTCAACACACTGTTTTATCACTGCCTAGCTTGAAAATTAACGGGCAAAGGAATAAGACAGATCGTTACAACGGACGTTTGATGCCAGGGAAGAATTACTGAATGTGAGCAAAAGGGGAAAGAATTTGAAATGATGAAAGGAAAGCATATGCGATACAACACTGTTGAATAATATTAATAAACAACATATGAAGTGTGGACATGTAATATGAGCACCACCAGACAGCAGCCTTAGAGAGCTTTAACAGTCAAAGCACATCATCATTATCATCATGTGCCATTCCAGTTGGCGTAGGCGCTCATGTCCTACCACAATCTTCTACCCACAGTGCATCGTATCAACTCTGTTGTTGACTGTTTTACGTACCATGACACCAGGCCATCTCTCTCTCTCTCTATTTTTGTCGTCCGATATATCGTTTCCCTACAATGTGCCAGCTGTAACCAAATATTTCAACTTTCCTCTTCTCATGATGTGCCCCAAAAATGTTGATTGTTTATTTCTGATGTTTTTTAGGAGTTCCATTTTTGTGTTGGCCTCTTAGAGAATTTCCTCTTTCGCCTTTTTAGCTGTCCAGTGAACTGTCAACATTCTTTTAAGAAATCCCATATCTGTGGCTTCTAATCGTCATTTCATTGATTTGATTACTGTCCATACTCCGCTTCCATAGATTAGAATTGGCTCTATATAGCACCGATGAACTAACTCTCTCTCTCTCTCTCTCTCTCTCTCTCTCTCTCTCCTCTATTGACACATATTTGTTGCATAAGGTGTTTTTCATTATCTGAAATGTTATTTTGGCCGGAGCTACTCTGCAAAGCACATAGATAAGAAGAAAAGGCAGATCAAACCGATGGGTCTTCTTCAACGCTCACCTATTAATTTGGTGTTGATGCGTTGCGTCTCTAGTTTATAATAATCTGTAATACCTGCTCCTTTCGGACCGACACATCCGTTTTTTAGCACGGGTAGATTATTCTTTCTTTAAATTTCTTAACAATTGTGAATGGGCAGCGGACAGTTGGCCTACTCTTTTCCAATTTCAGCCACCAAGGGATCTTTAACGTCCACAGAGTGCACATAGGAGAGTACACATGGAAAAATACACTTGGGTGAGTACACATGGAAAAATACACTTGGGTGAGTACACGTGGGAGAGTTCAATTGGGAGAGTACACATGGAAGAGTACACGTGGGAGAATACACATGGGAGAGTACACGTGGAAGAGTACACGTGGGAGAGTACACATGGGAGAGTACACATGGGAGAGTACACATGGGAGAGTACACATGGGAGAGTACACATGGGAGAATACACATGGGAGAATACACGTGGGAGAGTACACGTGGGAGAGTACACGTGGGAGAGTACACGTGGGAGAGTACACGTGGGAGAGTACACGTGGGAGAGTACACATCAATGAGAGCTAGACAGAAGAATTTCACTAACGGAGACCGTTAACGAGGACAAAACCACGAAGAAAACGGGCATTAGAAGAGATAAAGCCACACTTGCTGTGGCAGAATGGAAACCTGGGACATTTGTATCCAGAAGTCAGCCGAATTCGTGTTTCAACCCAGCACTCACACTCCCCACCACCCACATGGGTTAGTGAAATAGCAAACATTGCGAGGATCACCATGCAACAGACACTACAGCACACGGACTAAATACTTGATTTTCCCCTGGCGCTAAAAAGGCAACAGATGCAGGTGAAAGTAGGTGAGCAAAATGAGGCAGATGATTTAAAGAAGGGTAAAAGTGGCATATTTTATCTATCTATTGAGCTTTCGAGCCGTAGCCAGCCCATAGGGCATAGACCCAGATATTCTTTCTCTTATCTAAATTGTTATTCTAGCAATTTTCAATCCTTCTAAAGATATTTTATCAAACCTCGCTATTTGCCTCTGTTCTGTAAGCAACTCTATCTCATTGAGGGAGCCGATTCCTGCTGCTCTTGCTTCTCTGATCAATGTTCTTCTCAGTGTCTCTCTGGGTCGACCGCTATTCCTCTTCCCAATTAAGTATGTCCTAGCAATCCTCACTGTCTATACAACACAGATCGACAGGCTAGAGAAAGTACAAAATGAACGATGCGCATTATCTTGGTGACACTCCCTGTGTAGCAACGAGGTACCTTCTCGATTTTCCAACTATGTATGGCAGGATCAAGATCTGGAGGTCGAAAGCAAACCTTAAGTTAAGTGTAGATAAAGAGCATCCATTGCACCAAGAGTTCAATACAAGGAAGGATGTCTGGCTAAAAGAGGCAAATCATGGGTGGGCTGAACAGAAGATGTCATCAAAAGGTATGTGGGCTTACCAATATCAACACTAGCGAGGAGTGTATACCGGTACCTAAGTCGTTTAGGGACACATCCTCGTATATTGTCACACTCGACAGGAAGTGCAAGGAGCAGATCAATTCGTGATCGATGCGGAGGTCAACGCCATCATTTAGGACAATGACAACTAGAAAGACGCAATCATCTATACAGACGGGTCCTTAATACGACATAAAGGAGTGCATGGCCATTTGTGGTATACAAAGTGATTCGATGAGCATAATTACAAAGGTGGAGGCGGGCCTTGTACGCAGGCAATGGATTGAGTCATTGTAGAAGTCAACTATGTGCATAGTCACATTGTCTATGTCCATGGACAAGCGGGATTACGGATAATGAAAGAGCGGACAGGTTGGCTAGCTGTGCTGGCACTGAAGACGGTCAACCAATTGAAGGGTCAAGCAGACGTCATTAACGCCATCCAAGATGCGGGAAGAGCACAGAACTTTAACAACCATGAGACCATTCTTCGGATGAAGGAGACCACAATCATGAGGTCTCTTCTTCGGATGAAGGAGATAGGAGGAAAGATGAGTACATTCAGAAATGTGAAACTTAGTGGGCACATAAGAACAAATGCAGAACTGGAGTCGTCAGTCGCTGCGGGACTTGTTGAGGAGAGGAACTAAGCACCTATGGACATGTTCGGAATGCAATGATGATGACCCGTTAATAACTCAATAAGAAGAAGATGGAAGAGGAGGGGAGGAGGAGGAGAAGTGAGGGAAGAAGGAGAAGAATTTTTTCACACTTTCGTGACTGACTACATTTTGTAGAGGTATTTACAACATTCACGACTTATATAAGATAAGGCACGGCCTTAAAACAAGCTTCAGTTTCCGGTTTGGGACGCGTTGAAATTAATAAATGTTATGTGCATTGTATTCTATGCATGATGACTCACAACAAACATCGCGAGATAGAAGAGTAGAAAATGTAGAGACAATAGAAATGAATAATTAACCACTAAAGAAAATTAGTCAATGTTCTAAGAATAGAAATATTCACCTGACCGCGCGCTTAATGTTCAGTGTTGATACTAGGCTGGTTTTGGATTGTAATTGCAAAACTGAAACTTAAGCCCGCATTATGGGCACAACTAAGCCCTGATAAGATATTAGGGCATCCGCTGATAGGAAAATTCTTTAAATTATGTTACAAGCATACACGGGGTACTGAAATGTGTGTTGTTTATCGTCTTTCTTTCTTTTATCCTGTCCTGCTTTTTTGCCGGTAGGCGCGCATTCTGAAAGTCGGTGTGTTTTCTATCAAGGGCACTTTCTGTGGCTTGGTATATAGTGGTATTATATTGTTTTATTATGTCGCAAATTCCCTCAATCCATCTTTTGCTTGGTCTACCTCTATATCTTGGTTGTTTCATTTTGTTGTTATAAGCTCTTGACGCTGGTGCTGAGGGGTTCATGCGCATTAAATGTTCAAAGCACTTTCATCTTTGTCTCTCTATGTATTCGATTACTGGTAGAATTCCAATGGTATTTTTGATTGTATCTTTCTTTACATGATCTCTTCGTGTTTTGTTCACAGCTTTTCTGAGGCATCTCACCTCAGCTGTTATCTGTTTTCTTTCTTGATCTGTAGTCAGAATTCATGTTTGACATTAATAGCAACGAGTTGGAATAAAGATAGAATTTATCAACTTCTTCTTAAAATAGTGTTGTTTATATATCTTAGAAAATAGTAGACACCACTTCTCATGACTCGTTTGTATGTACATCGAGCCCGGGACTTCCGCCAGCAGTGTTGGGACCGCATATTTACTGCACGAGGGAGGGAAAGTGAAAATGAAAAGCGCGGGTTTGTCATTGTCTTGCGGTAGACAGTAGCATACGAGTGAAATCAGCAATCTTGTGATGAGGTCGGAGAAATTCCATTTAGAGAGTAAAGGTAAAGTACGAGACTTGAACCGGCGTCTTAGCACGCAAGTTTTTCACCCCTATGTGCTCGGCCGCCTATCCAGAAGTGTTCGGAGAATTCTGCATAGTGTTGCTTTAAGAATCGCAACTCACGATGCGAGGTGAAATTCCTCACGTTCCCAGAGAAATACTCTGGTACCCATTTCTGCCAACGGCTAGGTCGACCGTGGGGGTATTTTTCTTCCAACCACGAGTACAATTCACACTGTTTCCAGCGGGAATCGAACACGGGTTGTCCGAACTTCGGTAGCACAGTTGAGTGGTTTTCCCAACTAGGCTGCCGAGGTCCCCATTTAGAGAATTGTGACTTGGTGGGAGTTTGGGGGGGGGGGGGGGGAAGAGAGAGAACACAGATAAATATGTAGTAAAATAAAAGTTAATAAGCAGACACAAAATTTATCAGTAAATGAGACCATCAAAGTAATAACTTGCTGTGCTGGAAAATAAATGTCAGCATTCAGCTCTGAACTTAAACACTGTTTATGAACGTCATAGCTAAAGCTGTAAAATCTACATCGGCTCTAACTCAAAACTCCGCGCTTAAAACCTGTCTAAACACTGTTTTGTACTGTAGATAGAAGATTGTGGAAGGACATGATCGTCTACGACAAGCGGTATGGCACATGATGGTGATAAAAGACCGTTGAACAAATCCCCTGATATTTGCTTATGGCGACTTTTTATGGCACTTGCCTTAGATTTATCTGCAAAATATATGAACTGTGGTCAGTCTTCTATACTCAAGACTTCTGCTCTACACAATGGGACTGTCTCAATAATTCTATAGCTCTGCCTCGGCGTCTTACATTCTGCCAAAATCAACCTTTAAGCCATTGTCTTCGAAGTCCATGCTTCTTAAATAAAATAATCATTAGCGGCCGTTCGCTAACCAAAGATGAAATGCTCACCATGGTCGGCTTTCTCAGCAGCAAGCCTAACCGGGAAAATTAATTTGCACCTAAAACCAGAAAAGCTCTGAGCATCCGAAAATTGATTTGAAATTACCACCCCAGAATCTCGGGTCATCTTCTGTAACCAAATGTTGTGTCCACACGCGAAATATGTTGCTGCAAAGATTAGGCACAAGAACACTATTTTCCTGGCATTCTTTGCAAAAGTCTGTCGAATCTGTAGACGAAAGTACTATCTCTTGTAACATTTCCTCCGCCTTTTTCTTCAGCGATTACCAAAATAGTAGCCGTGAAAGTGTTGTGTCAATAATATAGTAGAAGTGAAGGTGTTGTGTCAATAATTTAGTAGAAGTGAATGTTTTGTGTCAATAATTTAGTAGAAGTGAAGGTTTTGTGTCAATAATTTAGATGAAGTAAAGGTGTTGTGTCAATAATTTAGTAGAAGTGAATGTTTTGTGTCAATAATTTAGTATAAATGACGGTGTTGTGTCAATAATTTAGTAGAAGTGAAGGTGTTGTGTCAATAATTTAGTAGAAGTGAAGGTGTTTAGTCAATAATTTAATAGAAGTGAAGGTTTTGTGTCAATAATTTAGTACAAGTGAATGTTTTGTGTCAATAATTTAGTAGAAGTGAAGGTTTTGTGTCAATAATTTAGTAGAAGTGAAGGTTTTATGTCAATAATTTAGTAGAAGTGAATGTTTTGTGTCAATAATTTAGTAGAAGTGAAGGTGTTGTGTCAAAAATTTAGTAGAAGTGAAGGTCTTGTGTCAATAATTTAGTAGAAGTAAAGGTGTTGTGTCAATAATTTAGTAGAAGTGAAGGTGTTGTGTCAATAATTTAGTAGAAGTGAAGGTGTTTTGTCAATATAATTTAGTAGAAGTGAAGGTGTTGTGTCAATAATTTAGTAGAAGTGAAGGTTTTGTGTCAATAATTTAGCAGAAGTAAAAGTTTTATGTTTTGTTTCAATAATTTAGTAGAAGTGAAGGTTTTGTGTCAATAATTTAGAAGAAGTGAAGGTTTTGTGTCAATAATTTAGTAGAAGTGAATGTTTTGTTTCAATAATTTAGTAGAAGTGAATGTTTTGTGTCAATAATTTAGTAGAAATGAAGGTGTTGTGTCAATAATTTAGTAGAAGTGAAGGTGTTGTGTCAATAATTTAGTAGAAGTGAAGGTGTTTAGTCAATAATTTAATAGAAGTGAATTTTTTGTGTCAATAATTTAGTAGAAGTGAAGGTTTTGTGTCAATAATTTAGCAGAAGTGAAGGTTTTGTGTCAATAATTTAGTAGAAGTGAAGGTTTTGTGTCAATAATTTAGTAGAAGTGAAGGTTTTGTGTCAATAATTTAGTAGAAGTGAAGGTTTTGTGTCAATAATTTAGTAGAAGTGAAGGTGTTGTGTCAATAATTTAGTAGAAGTGAAGGTGTTGTGTCAATAATTTAGTAGAAGTGAAGGTGTTTTGTCAATAATTTAATAGAAATGAATGTTTTGTGTCAATAATTTAGTAGAATTGAAGGTTTTGTGTCAATAATTTAGTACAAAAGAAGGTTTTGTGTCAATAATTTAGTAGAAGTGAATGTTTTGTGTCAATAATTTAGTAGAAATGAAGGTGTTATTTCAATAATTTAGTAGAAGTGAAGGTTGTGTGTCAATAATTTAGCAGAAGTGAAGGTTTTTTGTAAATAATTTATTAGAAGTGAAAGTTTTGTTTCAATAATTTAGTAGAAGTGAATGTTTTGTGTCAATAATTTAGCAGAAGTAAAAGTTTTATGTTTTGTGTCAATAATTTAGTAGAAATGAAGGTGTTATTTCAATAATTTAGTAGAAGTGAAGGTTTTGTGTCAATAATTTAGCAGAAGTGAAGGTTTTTTGTAAATAATTTAGTAGAAGTTAAGGTTTTGTTTCAATAATTTAGTAGAAGTGAATGTTTTGTGTCAATAATTTAGCAGAAGTAAAAGTTTTATGTTTTGTGTCAATAATTTAGCAGAAATGAAGGTTTTGTGTCAATAATTTAGCAGAAGTGAAGGTTTTTTGTCAATAATTTAGTAGAAGTGAAGGTTTTGTTTCAATAATTTAGTAGAAGTGAATGTTTTGTGTCAATAATTTAGTAGAAATGAAGGTGTTATTTCAATAATTTAGTAGAAGTGAAGGTTATGTGTCAATAATTTAGCAGAAGTGAAGGTTTTTTGTAAATAATTTAGTAGAAGTGAAGGTTTTGTTTCAATAATTTAGTAGAAGTGAATGTTTTGTGTCAATAATTTAGTAGAAGTGAAAGTGTTGTGTCAATAATTTAGTAGAAGTGAAGGTTTTGTGTCAATAATTTAGTACAAGTGGAGGTGTTTTGTCAATAATTTAATAGAAGTGAAGGTTCTGTGTCAATAATTTAGTAGAAGTGAAGGCTTTGTGTCAATAATTTAGTAGAAGTGAAGGTGTTTTGTCAATAATTTAATAGAAGTGAAGGTTTTGTGTCAATAATTTAGTAGAAGTGAAGGTTTTGTGTCAATAATTTAGTAGAAGTGAAGGTTTTGTGTCAATAATTTAGCAGAAGTGAAGGTTTTGTGTCAATAATTTAGTAGAAGTGAAGGTTTTGTGTCAATAATTTAGTAGAAGTGAAGGTTTTGTGTCAATAATTTAGTAGAAGTGAAGGTGTTGTGTCAATAATTTAGTAGAAGTGAAGGTGTGTCAAAAATTTAGTAGAAGTGAAGGTGTTTTGTCAATAATTTAATAGAAGTGAAGGTTGTGTGTCAATAATTTAGCATAAGTGAAGGTGTTGTGTCAATAATTTAGTAGAAGTGAAGGTGTTGTGTCAATAATTTAGTAGAAATGAAGGTGTTTTGTCAATAATTTAATAGAAGTGAAGGTTTTGTGTCAATAATTTAGTAGAATTGAAGGTTTTGTGTCAATAATTTAGTACAAGTGAAGGTTTTGTGTCAATAATTTAGTAGAAGTGAAGGTGTTGTGTCAATAATTTAGTAGAAGTGAAGATGTTTTGTCAATAATTTAATAGAAATGAATGTTTTGTGTCAATAATTTAGTAGAATTGAAGGTTTTGTGTCAATAATTTAGTACAAAAGAAGGTTTTGTGTCAATAATTTAGTAGAAGTGAAGGTTTTGTTTCAATAATTTAGTAGAAGTGAATGTTTTGTGTCAATAATTTAGTAGAAATGAAAGTGTTATTTCAATAATTTAGTAGAAGTGAAGGTTGTGTGTCAATAATTTAGCAGAAGTGAAGCTTTTTTGTAAATTATTTAGTAGAAGTGAAGGTTTTGTTTCAATAATTTAGTAGAAGTGAATGTTTTGTGTCAATAATTTAGCAAAAGTAAAAGTTTTATGTTTTGTGTCAATAATTTAGCAGAAATGAAGGTTTTGTGTCAATAATTTAGTAGAAGTGAAGGTTTTGTGTCAATAATTTAGCAGAAGTGAAGGTTTTTTGTCAATAATTTAGTAGAAGTGAAGGTTTTGTTTCAATAATTTAGTAGAAGTGAATGTTTTGTGTCAATAATTTAGTAGAAATGAAGGTGTTATTTCAATAATTTAGTAGAAGTGAAGGTTGTGTGTCAATAATTTAGCAGAAGTGAAGGTTTTTTGTAAATAATTTAGTAGAAGTGAAGGTTTTGTTTCAATAATTTAGTAGGAAAGAATGTTTTGTGTCAATAATTTAGTAGAAGTGAAAGTGTTGTGTCAATAATTTAGTAGAAGTGAAGGCTTTGTGTCAATAATTTAGCAGAAGTAAAAGTTTTATGTTTTGTTTCAATAATTTAGTAGAAGTGAAGGTTTTGTGTCAATAATTTAGAAGAAGTGAAGGTTTTGTGTCAATAATTTAGTAGAAGTGAATGTTTTGTTTCAATAATTTAGTAGAAGTGAATGTTTTGTGTCAATAATTTAGTAGAAATGAGGGTGTTGTGTCAATAATTTAGTGGAAGTGAAGGTGTTGTGTCAATAATTTAGTAGAAGTGAAGGTGTTTAGTCAATAATTTAATAGAAGTGAATTTTTTGTGTCAATAATTTAGTAGAAGTGAAGGTTTTGTGTCAATAATTTAGCAGAAGTGAAGGTTTTGTGTCAATAATTTAGTAGAAGTGAAGGTTTTGTGTCAATAATTTAGTAGAAGTGAAGGTTTTGTGTCAATAATTTAGTAGAAGTGAAGGTTTTGTGTCAATAATTTAGTAGAAGTGAAGGTGTTGTGTCAATAATTTAGTAGAAGTGAAGGTGTTGTGTCAATAATTTAGTAGAAGTGAAGGTGTTTTGTCAATAATTTAATAGAAATGAATGTTTTGTGTCAATAATTTAGTAGAATTGAAGGTTTTGTGTCAATAATTTAGTACAAAAGAAGGTTTTGTGTCAATAATTTAGTAGAAGTGAATGTTTTGTGTCAATAATTTAGTAGAAATGAAGGTGTTATTTCAATAATTTAGTAGAAGTGAAGGTTGTGTGTCAATAACTTAGCAGAAGTGAAGGTTTTTTGTCAATAATTTAGTAGAAGTGAAGGTTTTGCTTCAATAATTTAGTAGAAGTGAATGTTTTGTGTCAATAATTTAGTAGAAATGAAGGTGTTATTTCAATAATTTAGTAGAAGTGAAGGTTATGTGTCAATAATTTAGCAGAAGTGAAGGTTTTTTGTAAATAATTTAGTAGAAGTGAAGGTTTTGTTTCAATAATTTAGTAGAAGTGAATGTTTTGTGTCAATAATTTAGTAGAAGTGAAAGTGTTGTGTCAATAATTTAGTAGAAGTGAAGGTTTTGTGTCAATAATTTAGTACAAGTGGAGGTTTATTGTCAATAATTTAATAGAAGTGAAGGTTCTGTGTCAATAATTTAGTAGAAGTGAAGGCTTTGTGTCAATAATTTAGTAGAAGTGAAGGTGTTTTGTCAATAATTTAATAGAAGTGAAGGTTTTGTGTCAATAATTTAGTAGAAGTGAAGGTTTTGTGTCAATAATTTAGTAGAAGTGAAGGTTTTGTGTCAATAATTTAGCAGAAGTGAAGGTTTTGTGTCAATAATTTAGTAGAAGTGAAGGTTTTGTGTCAATAATTTAGTAGAAGTGAAGGTGTTTTGTCAATAATTTAATAGAAGTGAAGGTTTTGTGTCAATATTTTAGTAGAAGTGAAGGTTTTGTGTCAATAATTTAGTAGGCCTACAAGTGAAGGTGTTGTGTCAATAATTTAGTACAAGTGAAGGTTTTGTGTCAATAATTTAGTAGAAGTGAAGGTGTTGTGTCAATAATTTAGTAGAAGTGAAGATGTTTTGTCAATAATTTAATAGAAATGAATGTTTTGTGTCAATAATTTAGTAGAATTGAAGGTTTTGTGTCAATAATTTAGTACAAAAGAAGGTTTTGTGTCAATAATTTAGTAGAAGTGAAGGTTTTGTTTCAATAATTTAGTAGAAGTGAATGTTTTGTGTCAATAATTTAGTAGAAATGAAAGTGTTATTTCAATAATTTAGTAGAAGTGAAGGTTGTGTGTCAATAATTTAGCAGAAGTGAAGCTTTTTTGTAAATTATTTAGTAGAAGTGAAGGTTTTGTTTCAATAATTTAGTAGAAGTGAATGTTTTGTGTCAATAATTTAGCAGAAGTAAAAGTTTTATGTTTTGTGTCAATAATTTAGCAGAAATGAAGGTTTTGTGTCAATAATTTAGTAGAAGTGAAGGTTTTGTGTCAATAATTTAGCAGAAGTGAAGGTTTTTTGTCAATAATTTAGTAGAAGTGAAGGTTTTGTTTCAATAATTTAGTAGAAGTGAATGTTTTGTGTCAATAATTTAGTAGAAATGAAGGTGTTATTTCAATAATTTAGTAGAAGTGAAGGTTGTGTGTCAATAATTTAGCAGAAGTGAAGGTTTTTTGTAAATAATTTAGTAGAAGTGAAGGTTTTGTTTCAATAATTTAGTAGGAAAGAATGTTTTGTGTCAATAATTTAGTAGAAGTGAAAGTGTTGTGTCAATAATTTAGTAGAAGTGAAGGTTTTGTGTCAATAATTTAGTAGAAGTGGGGGTGTTTTGTCAATAATTTAATAGAAGTGAAGGTTTTGTGTCAATAATTTAGTAGAAGTGAAGTTTTGTGTCAATAATTTAGTAGAAGTGAAGGTGTTTTGTCAATAATTTAATAGAAGTGAAGGTTTTGTGTCAATATTTTAGTAGAAGTGAAGGTTTTGTGTCAATAATTTAGTAGGCCTACAAGTGAAGGTGTTGTGTCAATAATTTAGTACAAGTGAAGGTTTTGTGTCAATAATTTAACAGAAGTGAAGGTTTTGTGTCAATAATTTAGTAGAAGTGAAGGTGTTGTGTCAATAATTTAGTAGAAGCGAAGGTGTTTTGTCAATAATTTAGTAGAAGTGAATGTTTTGTGTCAATAATTTAGTAGAAATGAAGGTGTTGTGTCAATAATTTAGTAGAAGTGAAGGTGTTGTGTCAATAATTTAGTAGAAGTGAAGGTGTTTAGTCAATAATTTAATAGAAGTGAATTTTTTGTGTCAATAATTTAGTAGAAGTGAAGGTTTTGTGTCAATAATTTAGCAGAAGTGAAGGTTTTGTGTCAATAATTTAGTAGAAGTGAAGGTTTTGTGTCAATAATTTAGTAGAAGTGAAGGTTTTGTGTCAATAATTTAGTAGAAGTGAAGGTTTTGTGTCAATAATTTAGTAGAAGTGAAGGTGTTGTGTCAATAATTTAGTAGAAGTGAAGGTGTTGTGTCAATAATTTAGTAGAAGTGAAGGTGTTTTGTCAATAATTTAATAGAAATGAATGTTTTGTGTCAATAATTTAGTAGAATTGAAGGTTTTGTGTCAATAATTTAGTACAAAAGAAGGTTTTGTGTCAATAATTTAGTAGAAGTGAATGTTTTGTGTCAATAATTTAGTAGAAATGAAGGTGTTATTTCAATAATTTAGTAGAAGTGAAGGTTGTGTGTCAATAATTTAGCAGAAGTGAAGGTTTTTTGTAAATAATTTAGTAGAAGTGAAAGTTTTGTTTCAATAATTTAGTAGAAGTGAATGTTTTGTGTCAATAATTTAGCAGAAGTAAAAGTTTTATGTTTTGTGTCAATAATTTAGTAGAAATGAAGGTGTTATTTCAATAATTTAGTAGAAGTGAAGGTTTTGTGTCAATAATTTAGCAGAAGTGAAGGTTTTTTGTAAATAATTTAGTAGAAGTTAAGGTTTTGTTTCAATAATTTAGTAGAAGTGAATGTTTTGTGTCAATAATTTAGCAGAAGTAAAAGTTTTATGTTTTGTGTCAATAATTTAGCAGAAATGAAGGTTTTGTGTCAATAATTTAGCAGAAGTCAAGGTTTTTTGTCAATAATTTAGTAGAAGTGAAGGTTTTGTTTCAATAATTTAGTAGAAGTTAATGTTTTGTGTCAATAATTTAGTAGAAATGAAGGTGTTATTTCAATAATTTAGTAGAAGTGAAGGTTATGTGTCAATAATTTAGCAGAAGTGAAGGTTTTTTGTAAATAATTTAGTAGAAGTGAAGGTTTTGTTTCAATAATTTAGTAGAAGTGAATGTTTTGTGTCAATAATTTAGTAGAAGTGAAAGTGTTGTGTCAATAATTTAGTAGAAGTGAAGGTTTTGTGTCAATAATTTAGTACAAGTGGAGGTTTTTTGTCAATAATTTAATAGAAGTGAAGGTTCTGTGTCAATAATTTAGTAGAAGTGAAGGCTTTGTGTCAATAATTTAGTAGAAGTGAAGGTGTTTTGTCAATAATTTAATAGAAGTGAAGGTTTTGTGTCAATAATTTAGTAGAAGTGAAGGTTTTGTGTCAATAATTTAGTAGAAGTGAAGGTTTTGTGTCAATAATTTAGCAGAAGTGAAGGTTTTGTGTCAATAATTTAGCAGAAGTGAAGGTTTTGTGTCAATAATTTAGTAGAAGTGAAGGTGTTTTGTCAATAATTTAATAGAAGTGAAGGTTTTGTGTCAATATTTTAGTAGAAGTGAAGGTTTTGTGTCAATAATTTAGTAGGCCTACAAGTGAAGGTGTTGTGTCAATAAATTAGTACAAGTGAAGGTTTTGTGTCAATAATTTAGTAGAAGTGAAGGTGTTGTGTCAATAATTTAGTAGAAGTGAAGATGTTTTGTCAATAATTTAATAGAAATGAATGTTTTGTGTCAATAATTTAGTAGAATTGAAGGTTTTGTGTCAATAATTTAGTACAAAAGAAGGTTTTGTGTCAATAATTTAGTAGAAGTGAAGGTTTTGTTTCAATAATTTAGTAGAAGTGAATGTTTTGTGTCAATAATTTAGTAGAAATGAAAGTGTTATTTCAATAATTTAGTAGAAGTAAAGGTTGTGTGTCAATAATTTAGCAGAAGTGAAGCTTTTTTGTAAATTATTTAGAAGAAGTGAAGGTTTTGTTTCAATAATTTAGTAGAAGTGAATGTTTTGTGTCAATAATTTAGCAGAAGTAAAAGTTTTATGTTTTGTGTCAATAATTTAGCAGAAATGAAGGTTTTGTGTCAATAATTTAGTAGAAGTGAAGGTTTTGTGTCAATAATTTAGCAGAAGTGAAGGTTTTGTGTCAATAATTTAGTACAAAAGAAGGTTTTGTGTCAATAATTTAGTAGAAGTGAAGGTTTTGTTTCAATAATTTAGTAGAAGTGAATGTTTTGTGTCAATAATTTAGTAGAAATGAAGGTGTTATTTCAATAATTTAGTAGAAGTGAAGGTTGTGTGTCAATAATTTAGCAGAAGTGAAGGTTTTTTGTAAATAATTTAGTAGAAGTGAAGGTTTTGTTTCAATAATTTAGTAGGAAAGAATGTTTTGTGTCAATAATTTAGTAGAAGTGAAAGTGTTGTGTCAATAATTTAGTAGAAGTGAAGGTTTTGTGTCAATAATTTAGTAGAAGTGGGGTGTTTTGTCAATAATTTAATAGAAGTGAAGGTTTTGTGTCAATAATTTAGTAGAAGTGAAGGTTTTGTGTCAATAATTTAGTAGAAGTGAAGGTGTTTTGTCAATAATTTAATAGAAGTGAAGGTTTTGTGTCAATAATTTAGTAGAAGTGAAGGTTTTGTGTCAATAATTTAGTAGGCCTACAAGTGAAGGTGTTGTGTCAATAATTTAGTACAAGTGAAGGTTTTGTGTCAATAATTTAACAGAAGTGAAGGTTTTGTGTCAATAATTTAGTAGAAGTGAAGGTGTTGTGTCAATAATTTAGTAGAAGCGAAGGTGTTTTGTCAATAACTTAGTAGAAGTGAAGGTGTTGTGTCAATAATTTAGTAGAAGTGAAGGTGTTGTGTCAATAATTTAGTAGAAGTGAAGGTGTTTTGTCAATAATTTAATATAAGTGAAGGTTTTGTGTCAATAATTTAGCAGAAGTGAAGGTGTTGTGTCAATAATTTAGTAGAAGTGAAGGTGTTGTGTCAATAATTTAGTAGAAGTGAAGGTGTTTTGTCAACAATTTAATAGAAGTGAAGGTTTTGTGTCAATAATTTAGTAGAAGTGAAGGTTTTGTGTCAATAATTTAGTACAAGTTAAGGTTTTGTGTCAATAATTTAGTAGAAGTGAAGGTTTTGTGTCAATAATATAGTACAAGTTAAGGTTTTGTGTCAATAATTTAGTAGAAGTGAAGGTTTTGTGTCAATAATTTAGCAGAAGTGAAGGTTTTGTGTCAATAATTTAGTAGAAGTGAAGGTTTTGTGTCAATAATTTAGTAGAAGTAAAAGTTTTATGTTTTGTGTCAATAATTTAGCAGAAGTGAAGGTTTTGTGTCAATAATTTAGTAGAAGTGAAGGTTTTGTTTCAATAATTTAGTAGAAGTGAATGTTTTGTGTCAATAATTTAGTAGAAGAGGAAGGTTTTGTGTCAATAATTTAGTAGAAGTGAAGGTTTTGTGTCAATAGTTTACCGCAAGCTTTGATATCTGCATTTTTTAACCAAACACGTAAGTCTGCAGTATGATTACATTTCCTGAACAAGGGAGCCGAATGTGGCTCCGGGCCAACAGGTTGGGTCATACTAACCATTTGTGACCAATGATAAAATAAAAACTAGATTATATTAAAGTGCAGGAACAAAAAACAATTAATTGATTGTTCAAGGGAAATAACATAAAAATACTAATGTGAAAATGCATGTGGGAGGTTCGTTTTAAAGGAATTCAAAGGGAGATAAACAATGCAATGATTAAAATATGCATGAATATGACAAGGCTTCAAAGACAACACTCACCGTTGTCACCTGTTCTATTTAACGTGTACACAATAATGATCACGAAACAACAGCTGGATGTGATGGGAAGAACTATGACTTTTGCTGATGATATTCTGGTATATCGACAGGGAAGAGACAGATGGAAAATTGCATCCACAATGCAAAATGAACTCGACGGCATAAGTGGTGTGGAGAATCCGGTGCATTGGTTAATAATAAAGCATCAGTTGCATGATTCTCCCTTAACAATCATAAGATGTCAGGCTAAAAGGAGGAAAATCATGGGTGGGCCGAGCAGATGTCATCAAACAGGTCTGTGGGCTTACCAATATCAATGCTGGCGAGGAGTAGATACCGGTGCTTACATCAATCAGGGGGGACATTCTCGTATATTATCTTACTCTACAGGAAATGTAGGGAACAGAACTCAGTCGTAGTCAATGTGGAGGTCAACAGTCTCATCTGGGATAACACTGATGAGAAAAATGTAGTCATCTATACAGACGGATCTTCGATGAGGAGATGGCACTCAATGATAATGAACAAAAACTGGTTTTCACTTCAATTTTGTTTCAGTTAAAACAGCTGGTTCTACTGAGAGTTGCTCTTCACTAGACTCCAGGTGGTAAAAGGACAAGACCTAAATAGACAATGGAAAGAATGAATGTTAAAGAAATGAAGGAAAGCTGCTAAACATTTGGTGAGAGTTAAATCACAGCTCAAGCAAGACAACAGTGGTGATTTTAAGAGGTAGCTTTATGTGCCAGAGGGTATAAAGAGACGTGAGCGGGTGAGCGAGGGAGTGAGTGAGTGCAACATGAATGTTTAGACCTACCTCGATTTGGTTCAGGTTTAGCAGCCATTTCACTTCAGGTCTAGGCTTCCCAGTTACTTGACACTGAAGCACTGCTTGTGCACCAGATACCACAGCAGTGTCATGAAGCGGCATCGGGAAATTTGGAGGACTGTGATGGAGCTCCTTATCTGCTTCTAATGTATTTGGCTGCACTGAAAATGTTGGTGTTCCCTCTGACCTTACGATAGTTGGAAGCAATGTTGATGAAAATGAAGCAGAAGTTCCAGTCTGTGATGTTAATCCTAAATCCTGAAGGTCAACTGTAGAAGATACTACTGTCTTGTCTATGCTGTTTTTCCTGTACTGAACATAAGACTTTCTTGGGTCTTTATCATAAGAAATTCTCTGATTCTGACTTGGTTTATCTTCTATGAAGCCCCTAGAAAAAGATCTGTTTTGTGAGTTTTCTGTCTCTCTAACTGTGCTTTCAAGTTCATTTTCTTCACTAGAATTCAATCTCCGACTTGTTATTGACAAATCTTCCTTAGGTTCATCTTGTTCAGATGCCACATCTTTGGTTACTAACATGTCTTTTTTATGTTGAATGTATTCATGATCAAATTTGGATTTTGGTCTGTCAAGTTGAGCACTCATACTTGATTCATTTTTCATGCCATGAGATTTGACATCACTCCTTACAAGAGTATTTCTTAAATCATTTTTTTCTGTGGGAAAATGCACTTCTGCAGGTGAATTCTCATTTGAAAATGAATTTTCCTTCTTCACAATGTCATTGTGCATTGTTTGGTTTGTACAAACTTCTGATAGATAAGATTTTGATAAGCTCTCTTGAATAGTCTCTCCAGCTTCAGTATTAGACTCATTGTTGGCATTAAGACGCTTCTCAAATTGCCTGCGCTGTCTTCGTGAGATGTAGGCAGGCATACTGGATTGTCTGGTAACATCTGTTATTTCCCTTTGAACACCCACAGAACCTGATGTCTGGGATTGACTAGAGTTTCTCCATTGACTCCTGTGCTGCTTTAAATCTGCATTTGTTACCCCATCTTCGTATTCTCCTACACTCTTTACACCTGGTTGTCTCTCATTTGCAAAGTCTCTTGGAGAATCTGTTTTTTGAGTTATTTCTTCTATGCCTTCATTTCTAAGTCTTCTATTCCTATACTTCAGGTTGGTAATCAAGCTCATATTCTCTGCTGTATTTTTATCTATGTTATTATCACTGCTCTGTTTGGTATTGACTGGTTCATAAATATCAATTTTGGTGTCAGTAAACTCTATTTTATTTGTGTCAGTTGAGGAGGAGAACTGATTCCAGCTTTCAACACTCCTAGGATGCAACATTTCAGGAACTGTATGATTATTCTCATTACCTACAACTCTTCTTAAATGATTTCTTGTGTACCCAGAATCAGCAGTTGCATTAGATGCATCAGAAGACCAGGATGATGTTGATGCCATAGATAAAACTGACTCGGAATCATCAGTGATTAATTTAAGTGACTCCTTGCACGGAGATAGCTCAGTGCCATTAACAGGATAAACAGTTACAGGTCTCTGACTTCTCTGTTTAACCCATGATGACCTAGCATTTCCGAGATGAAACTGCTCATTTTCTGTTTCAAATTCTAGTGAACTTTGTCCAGAAAAAGATTCTTTACGAATAGATTCTTCTGCTGATGTAACTCCAGAATCTTCTTTACAACCACAGTCAATGAAGGTTGATGTAGGTGACAAATGTTCTGCTCTTGGTATTTCAGTGTGATGTTTTTCAACCCCTAGTGTTGATAATAGTTGAACTTCTGTGGCTGTTGGTGAAGAATAAACTGAAACTAGAGGTAACTCAGCTGTTGAGGATTCTACTTTCTCATTAGTAATAACATTTGACGATGTTTGAGTATTTCCTGCCCCGGCTGATAGCAATTTAGTTGTAATTGTTGATTTTGTCATAGGTTTTGCTATATTTGAGAATGATGATCCTTGTACTTCATTATTTTTTGTCATGGTAACCACTGATTTGAAAATTTCTGATTTTGTATCACTGTCATTAGCTAATTTTACTGATGCAAGACCAGACATACTCTCCCCATTGTGATTTGATTTCTCATTTTCACAAAACTCAGATTGTCCAAGAGATGGCACTGGAAAAGTTCTCACATTACTTGTATTTATTTGAGATGATTTTCTGCTTGAGCTATTGGAATCAGCATCAGAAATTAAATTAGGAGAGTCACTTGAATATGTAACTGGTTTCTGATCACTGTATGTGTTTCTAAAGTCAGTATTTGTTTCAAAATTTGTGATTTTTTGCTTAGGCTGAGTTGCCACATTGTTTTGAGGTGACCATTTATTTCCAGTGGAGTCTTGCAGGTTACCTCTTCTTGATCTTGCTCTAATTCTGAACTCTGTATCTTTTGAAAATGTTTTGTTTGACCAGTCTGTCTTCATGTGTGTATCATCTCTAGAAGAGCTCAGCACAGAAGACCGGCTAGCTTTATTTAGGCCATTGGCTTCAGTTGCTTGTTTGTCATCTTCAAATTTTCTAAATATATCAGTTACTGATGTAGATAGCCTTCCTGTATCACTAAATTTATTCCTAACCAATGTTTGTGTAGGAGAACTGTCTATTTGAAGTGATTGTCGCTTTTTCACCCAATTTGTCACATGACTTTGATAGTTTTCACTACTGTCCAAAACAGAATTATTTGGATGAGATTTCCTCACAACATTCCCATTTTTCTTCAAACCATTCTGTGGCAGTACAGCTTCTTCAGCCTTTATGTGCTGAATGTTCTCAGAACTTTTTCCAGATCTATAGCCAGTAACATTTGTCTGTCCTGGTGTCTTCAAAGCTGTCTGATTGTTTCTAGATGTATGAAGTGAAGAGTAAGACACTTTTTCATTACTGGATTTTAAATCTTTGATAGCTGCTTCAAATTTAGCTCCTATTCCTTTAGATTTTTTGGATGAATTTGTTCTGGCCACACCACCTGGCACAACTTTGTCAGATTTTCCTAAATTTCCTCGGAACTTGCTCTGAACAGGTTTTTGATATCTGGAATTATGCTGAAAGCTTTTTGGTTTAGCGTCACTGCTAGAAGATGAGAAATCTGAAAATTTGGATGTGATATTTGCAGGAGTTGCGTCAGCTGGTCTGAGACTGTATTTTGAAGGATTAGTGTATGAGGATGTGGAAAATAAATGTGAAAGTTCACTACTCTTGGAACTAGCTCGTATTCTTTCAGCATTTGATGAGATATCAGATTTTCTGCTAATATCAATAGATTTTGGTACAGGTTTAAGCTTTACATCTGTGAAGATGCTTTCAGTTGATTTAGACATGAATTTGCTTCTTGCCAGGTCATATTTATCTTTATTTATTTGAGCTGCAGATTTCAGTTTTACATTTCTAAAATCATCAACAATGTTGTCCATTACTTTAGGTGACACATTGAATTCTGGGACTGGAGCATCTGAAGAAGAACCTGTTTCACTTCTGGGAGAAGCAAAAGATCTATTTGCAAATCCCCCCTCAATCTCTGGACGATCACATGACGAATTCTCTGAAAATCTGGTACTGCTTCTTTTAACTTGGTTACCTTTAGCGTCCTTATTTTGATTTACACTGTCCGGTTTTGATACAATTCTTTTTTTATCAACAGCGTCATTTCCTGGTGTCTTTTCCCAGGTGAAACTAGATCCAAACGACTGTAAGTTATGCTCAACATTTTCTGGTTTGGAATTTAGTGTAAGCTCACTACAGGAAGAGATTTCTTCAGTAAACACATCATTATCATCAATCTTTATATTTGAGTTATGAACAGTTAAGTTTTCTGGACATGCCATGTGAGGTGGGTAAGGGTGAAACAGTGGTGAAGATAGTGACTGTCTTAATGGCACTGATGCAGTAACAGATGTTACTTCAAGTATCAAGGCTTCTGACTGTGGTTCAGAAGGAATAAACTCACTGATGCTGACTTTACAAGCAGTTAACTTTGAGAGATCAGCCTTTGAAGATTTATGCTTCAATATGAGATTCTCAGAATCTAAAAAATGACTGCCCTTCTCTCTCCCATAATGACTGTCAGAGTTAGACTGAAGCTGAAAAGCTGTTTGTTGAACATGCTGTGTAGATTCAAATTTACTATCTGCAATGTCTTTTCTAGCATATGTCAAAGTATCAACAGCTTCTGTTTTACTCCACTTTAGATTATTTCCTTTGAAATCTCTTGTCTTACTTTGTGACAAAACTGTCCTGAAATCTGTCTCACTTGACTCTGAATTTGATGACTGAGACAGTGGGGAGATTTGTCTATGTTTTAAACCGTGTTTTAAATCAAAAATACTATTGTTTGTTATGCTGTTATTCTCTTCTGATTTGTGTGGAATCTTGCCTACTGAAAACTGGAAACTGCTTGCATTTTCGGGATATGATTGGAATTGGTTTGGAGATATGTTTGTTGTCACTTTCAAAGGTTGTACACTGTCTGTTTTTGGACTAAGGTTGGCACTAGCAATATAAAATTGTTTATTGTCATGTAAGTTATTCTGTCTAGTTTCAGTATTCACTTGATGTGGAATAGCTGTCAGCTGAACAGGTGTCGCTGTTGATCCAATGGTTGAATCAAACATTTTTTGTGATGTTCTAGTAGTCACTGCTTCAACATTTTTGCTATCATCATCCAGATATAACATTTCCTGCTCAATAAAATTTCTGGAACTTTCAGGGGAAGACACGTAATCTTCTCCCCGTGAAACACTCTGTGATATCTCCTGCACGTGTTCAGGCTGACTTGACCTGTTCAAGAAATTATATAATTCTGTTCAAGAAAGTTATATGAAAGCAACAAATTAAAAATAGAAAACAATGATAGAAAAACAAAATTTATATAAACATTATATGAGTGTTAACTCTTTCCTTACGGTAGCTTTTTATCGATGCAATGGAAGAGATTTCAGAGACAAAATTGTTCGTGGTTTTAAAAATCAATCTACATATTTATATTTATCTAACATATGACATATTATATATGAATGTTTAGATAAATGAACCAGGTATTAGATTTCACCAATATCAAGATGATACAAGACATGTAAAATGAATATGGTTTGATGGCGTTCACACTAATTAAATTGAGCGTGGCGCACTATGCCGCGTAACGTACGCTATCAAAATCGGCATGGGTCACAGTGTGGTGAAATGTACGGAATGAGTTAAATTTGTTAAACAATTGCCAAAATGGGTTATCTTAATATTGTCATACAGAAATGAACAAAAACTAATACTGAAATTCTGAAAGGTACATAAATACCATAATCACTTATGACATATGGAAAGAAATGGAAAATAGTGAGAGAAAAAAATTAGTAGACAAAATATTTTGGGCACATAAAAGGTACAACAAGACCAGTTAAATAAATATATTAGACAAATTATATGCACAAAACTGAAACATCATTATGCACATTTATTTAGCATGTGTCTACTTCTCTTCCTGGACTGTCCTTAAAAGAGTAATAAATGGGTATAACTAACATTGTGTCCTAAAACATCTAATCAAATCAATCAAAGCTCTTTAGATCTCTTTTGGATCATAGGCCATGGGTAAAGTCTCTGCATACATCCCATTACTTTGGCATTTTCTCTACTTCTTTCCAGTCTCTAAAACATGCAACTTTACACATAACATAGAATTCCAAGGTTGTTTTTTTTTTTAATTGGGTATAAAGAACTTATTAATAGCAATGTGAACATGATGCAAGATAAAACAAATGCCCTGTTATCAATGGCTAGAAAAATAAGACTTGAGATCAATCAAGAAAAGACAAAAAGTAATGAAAAATCAAATTCTCCTTGAAGAAAATATTTTCCTTGAAGGAAAAGCAATGGAAGAAGCAAATATTTTGTATATCTTGGAAGTTGCATAGATCAAGGAGACACAAGGAAAGAAATTAGAATCAGAATAGAAACACAGCAATGACTTTTAGAAACCTTGATAAAATATGGAAGCCAAAATTACTAAGCACAAAAACAAAACTCAGGATTTTCAAATCAAATGTATTATCTATCCTTACTTGTGCATACGAGAGCTAGAAAACAACTAAAGAAATAGAAAATAAACTGCATGCATTGCATGAACCAGAGACATTTGAAAATAAATGCCTGAGGAAAATACTCAAGACTAGTGCAGAAATAATAGAAATGACAAAGTATCCAACAATTTCATCAATAATCAAGAGAAGAAGGTGGTCATATGTTGGCCATATGATGAGAAGAGACAAAAAAATAACAAAGCAAGCCCTCAAATGGAACCAGAGGGTAAAAGAAAAAGAGGCCACCTGCATAAACACTAAAAAGAACAGTAAGACGAGAGGCAACATCAACCGGCATCAGCTCCCTTGCTGAGATTGAGTGGACTCGCCCAGAACTGAGCCATGTGGCAAGTTACAATGTGGATCCTAAGCAGGTCTGATACTTTATAACAAGAACATCGGACACAAGAGTCTAGAATTTTTGCCCAATATGCCATCTTTGGCTCAATAGATTAGATAGATAGACAGACAGACATGCAAGCAGGCAGGCAGACAGACAGATAAAGAACCATCATGAAACTACTGTGTCCATTACACAGATGTTTATAACTGATATTCCTATTTCAGACTTATAACATGTACATCATATATATATATTGTAGTTCAAGTTGATTTGATGAAGTTATATATTTTAAATCTCAACAAAAAATATATAGTTACAAATGAAATATTTCTTGGAGAGACTGTAATATTTGATAATATTTTAAACATGTATATGACTGCTTACATAGTTAAGCATACCAGCAACTGGACTGAGAGCATTCAGTGATGCAGATCTGACTGCTTGTATCAGGATCGGTAAACAATACAGCTGATCCAGACCCTACTCTACTTCCCAGTGGTACCTCATGTAACAGACTAACCAGTTTGGGCAAGTGAGTAGAGGTTAATGAGAGAAGGCAACACAATACTCAAAAATGTTAAGCTGAAGTCATGTGTTGAGTTGAAAGATGTAAATATCGCAGCTGGCTGTAAACCACAATTTAAGGCATCAACATCCAACTAATGTTTTTTAAGGGCAGTTGATGAAAAGCATAGTCATTGGGTGAACACAGAAGGAATGTGTCATTAAACAAATTCAAGATTGCAAAAGCTACTCAGACTACACAATTCAGAAAACAACAAACACCTTCTCTTTGCAACACCACATAATATAAGCAGTAGAAGGAAAAGAACTTAAATATGAGACACATACATTTTATCATTTACCTCTGAAAGGGATAGGACAACAATATAGTCTTCATTGGCACACAAGGAGGAACAACAACAAGCACTCTATCCCTTACACTCAGACAACAGGGGTTACTGGGAAAAGTCCTGAGGATTTCATTTGGGACTTGAAAGTGAATATTTTTTAACTTGAGAAGTAAAGAGGCACTTTACCTGCCTCGAAAGTCATGAGAGGCACTTTTACCTGCCTCAAAAGTCATGAGAGGCACTTTTACCTGCCTCGAAAGTCATGAGAGGCACTTTTACCTGCCTCGAAAGTCATGAGAGGCACTTTTACCTGCCTCGAAAGTCATGAGAGGCACTTTTACCTGCCTCGAAAGTCATGAGAGGCAACTAAGGAGGTTTGGAATCATCACATGTGCGGTCAAGTAAAACATGCATGGAGCAACCTTGTCAACATCATTAATCCCCTCCAAAATACGGAAAGGGCACAGGTCTTTGATAACCATAAGTCCACATATCTTCGTCAGATGAAGAAGATAGGAGTAAAGACGGGTACATACAGAAATGTAAGGCTTAGTGGGCGCATAAGAGGACCTATCAACCAACACAGAACTGGAGTCGTCAATCGCTAGACACTATGGGACATGCTGAGGGGGGGATCTGAGCACCTATGGACACGTTTAGAGTGCAATGATAACCTACAAATACCTCAAAAACCTTGTCAAAAGAATTTATCTATGAATTTTGGGAAATGCTGTGACAAGTGTCAGAGTGATATGGGGAATTTCCGATGGCATTGAAACTGGTTCCACTGATAGAATAGAACAAAACTTGAGTCAAGAATCCTAAATTGAATACAACAGTGATTGTCTGGAAATTCCTGAATACAACAGTGATTGTTAAGAAATTTCTAAATGCTACAGAAATTGTCTAGAAATTAAAATAACAATTGTAAGGATAAAAAAATCAAAGTTTGGTGATATAACTACTTCAAGAAATGTCATAACATTTTAGTTTAATAGTGAGAATTTTAAAATATCCAAAAGTGAAAGGAGAAAAGAAAATGTACAGCAGCTTTATGTGTAGTTTGACATGTAATTGTCTTGACTTGGGGGAGACAACTGGAAAGGCACCAGGATGCAGATAGTGTTGCAGGAGACCACTAAACACTTTTGGACATCACAAGAGAACAAAACCATGACAAGTTTTGACCTCCAGGAAAGATCATGTGAGGCAAATATGTCGCACAAGAAGTGGTGAGATGAAAGGTTAGCAACATCCAGTTGGCAGGTGGACAAGAATCAACAAATGTTTGACACTATTGATTCTATAGGCTAGTATCCAGTCAGGTGACAAGATGAAACATTAACAACATCCGGTGAATCAAGATGGCTTGACCATCTGCAATGTAGAATAATGTGTGTATATATGTGTGTGTATATATATATATATGTGTGTGTGTATATATATATATATATATGTGTGTATATATATATATATATGTATAGATAGAGAGAGAGAGAGAGAGAGAGAGACCCCCATGAAAGATAAGTCAGATTCAGAGAGAGATATTGATTCAAGAAAGATAGCACCAGACCTTAATAGTAAGATAATATAGTTAAGGACCAATGGAAATTAAATAGTAAATTAGTCAGAGTGCTCATCTCAGGACATCTCTCAATTTAGAAAATATAGTGACAACTAGTTCATTTGACCAGATATATTTCAGGTTAGACTTAGGTTGGAGGCCTATGCTCCACTGGGAGCTAAAAAAAAAGGTAGAAGAAGAAGAAGAGAGACTTAGGTTATGGGAGTTAGAATGTAGTTTACAAAAGGAAGTAAACATGTACAAACTGTTACAATTTCGTTACCAGCCTATAATTGTAACCAATCGGCCTCAGAAGTATATCAGAAGATCTAGAGGAAAGAGCATGCAAACCAGAACCTTGCTAGGAATGAGATATTATTGAAATACAAGACCACATGATGTTTATGTTTTATATTGTGTTTAAAGACTTGATTGATGACCATTTTTCAATCTTAATAAATATATAATACAACCTGGTTGACTTGGTCTCTCAAATTCAAATTGTTGTGTTTCCTGAAATCACAGTCATCATCTCATGTTCAACTACTATACAAGGTAACCAAATATCTGGCACAATGCACACCTGTTGGTGCCTCTACTCCAGATGATATTTCTTCTCTATAAGATATAACTAAACATATTTGGCAGGCTACCAGGATAACCCAATACCGGAAACATTCACAATTATATAAATATGAATTATAATAGAGAGTCTACATAATGTTTGCTTAAATTCATACCTAGACCTTTTCATGATTTCAGTCTGGGGCTGCCATGAATAATCTTGGTCTGGAACAACTTGTAACTTGCATGGATATGACATATCACCTTGTGTATTATGCAAGTTACAGATGTATTCCCCTTCATCTTTGTGGCTTATGTTATAAACAGTTAGCGTGTGGCAATCATTTATTCTTGTTATCTGTGAATAAGTATATTGTATTAATGAAACAGAAATCTTGATATGGATTATACTGAGACAATATTTAATACCGCCAAAAATATTCATCACCATCAAATAGGATGAGCTTCTCTTGTGCAGTTCGCAATGAAGAAGGGCAGTAAATGGTATTAGATTGATACTGGAGTGAAATAAGGTTGGATTTGATCTCCCTTGTTATTTAGAACTGCCATAAATTGCATAATGCAGAAATGCTGTAAAGGTTAACAAAGGCAATGGATGGATACTTGGTTCTTATTTAGAGGACCTTAATTCTACAGATGACATAGTTCTTATCAGTAGCAATGTGAATACGATGCAAGAAAAAACAAATACTCTGTCATCAATGGCTGGTACAATAGGATTTATCAACCGATATGATGAAAGTAAGTGAAAATCAAATTCGTCCAGAAGAAAAATATAACTGTCAGGAAAAGTAGTCGAAGAAGTATATTTTGTAAGTTACATAAATCAAGGAGACGCAAATAAATTAGAATCAGAATAGCAAAGGCAGCAATGACTTTCAGAACCTTGATAAAATATGGAAATCAAAATTACTAAACAGAAAAACAAAGCTCATGATTTTCAAATCAAATGTATATTATCTAACTCTTTCTTAAGTTTTGGAGGATGCGAGAACTAATGAAACAGAAAAGTAGATGCATTCAAAAACTAATGTCTCATAAAAATACTCTGTATATCATGGAATGAATTTCAAGACTAGCACAGAAGTAAGAGAAATAGCCTTGCATTCAACAATATTATTTTTACTAACAATCAGAACATGGACAAACATCAGCCATGCGACGATAGGAGACAAAAGAATAACAAGGTAATCCCTCAAATGGAAAACAGACAAAAGAAAATGAGTCAAGACTAGAAGAACATTAAAAAGAACAATTAGGTAAGAAGACAACAGACAACATTAGCTCCATTGCTGAGATTGATAGCTCGCCAAAAACAGGAACAGGTGGCTAGATACAAAGCAGGTTCTGTGCAAAGTCTGGCTATTAATAGCAAAAATTGTTGGACATCAAGGGTCTAGAATTTCTGCCATTTGTGTTGTTTTTGGTCCAAAAAGGACAACAGATAGATAAATAGATTAATCAGATTATTAATTTGCATGTTTTTTTATATATATTCAATAAATCTTAAATTACATACAGAACAAATAGAATGGTTTTCCGATCATGAGAAAAATCTTATGATTCCTTACTATATACGGCATATATTAGAAAAGATGAAGTAAGCATTGTTCAAAACAAACTCAGAATAAAATAGGACAACATGGGAAGTCAACAACAGTATCATGTAAAGATGGCTTTGGGTACTTAAAGAACAAGAACAACATTTTAAAATTTTTTGTTACCTGAAGGAGTATAAGAGCAGATGAAAAAAGAAGAAAATTAATTCTTCCAAGATTATGAGCTATATCTGTTAGGAACATGTGGTTTGTCTATCAATTTATCCTGATAATTTTTGTATTTTTTTAAACAAAAGTGAAGAAATATAATTTCAAATATATTGTATCTAAAAATTTCAGGAGAACTGCATTAATTAAAACAGTGAAATAGTTATCATTTTCTGCTTCTTTAAAAGTGACTATATACAAGTATGTAAAGTTATTTAATTTTACAAAATTATATTTTTAAGAGTTTTACCACATTAATATTAAAGTAAGAATTATAACTCAATCAAACCTTGAACTTTTGGTTAGTTGCTATGGTAACACCTCCTTTCTTCCAAAGAACATTTGGCATTGGTTGACCTTTGACTTGACAGGTGAAGGTTGCTGTTTCACCCTCATATGCAGAGCGACTCGTGGGATGGATTACAAAGCTAGGGGGTTCTGGGTGTTTTACTTCTGCATGCAATTTAGGGTTACACAAAAATACAAACTAAGAGTCTGCAAACATTTTTTTTTTAATTCAAAAACTAAACTATCTATTGATCTCAGTCCCAAACAAAAGAAACAAGCAAAACTAAACTACAAAATAAACCAATCACACAAAACAAACACTTTAGTAATTTGCTGTACTTGTGTTTATTTTGTAAACTCGAAAATTATTTACAAAATAAACTGACAGCAAACACATGTTTTTGCACAACAGTTACAAACTTTAAACTGCAAAATGGTGCCATATCATATCACATTTGGTGATGGCTAAGTGTCACCTCACTAAGGTTAAAAACAATATTGGTATGTTTGTGAATGGTATTCAGGATATTTACATAAACAAAATACACTGTGAGAAAATTATACATAAAATATATTTATGTTAAAAAGCTTTCCAAAGCAGAACTAAAAATGTAAACTATCAGAGCTAAAACTGTTAATTGTATGAATCAAACCAAATATTTAAACATAACACATAAAAGATTATGAATCAGAAGTGAAATACATAAAAAAAAAGAAATTTAATACAAAATAATAAACTTAATATGAAAAGTTGCAACAAAATCAAGTTAGGGAAAGAGGCAGCAGATGAGGTATGTTTAGGAATTAGGAAACAAAGGGTGTTCTACTGGTTGCCATGGCCATGAAGGTCTGCAGTGTCTGTGGAGGCAAGGCAGAATAAATAAAAATAAATTATAATCTTGTTATTAATTATCAGTCATTTTTCTGCTCACATTTTCTACTCCATTCTATCCATTCTATTATTTATGGCTTGTTTAAGGAGTGTCTTAAAGTTCTCTCTAGTTCTAAATATTTTTCACTGTTATTAGTTTTTGAATATGCACTTTTTAAAGTATATCCCTAATGCATTTTGCTTGTTTACTTATTTCAAGCTATCACTGTAATCTAGACACTGTTTTTTTTAATACAAAATTTCTTAATTTTGTTTTTCAGTTATTTATGCTCTGCATAGCATTGTCTAAAAAATCATGAAGAGCAGAACCTATTAGCCCAGCAGGGTCAATGACAAAGAGTTAATGAAAACCTCATATCATCTCTACACTTCTAATGTACCTCCTAGAAACAGTTCGCATCATAGCAGACAGACTAACACTGTGGATTGATCTAGCCCCTCTAATGATCAGGTCTCCTGATACAGAAGGCCTATTTTTTTCACTCCCCATTAGAAAGGAAACAACTCAAAGCAAAAACAACATTGCTTGGTGCATAAAAAAAACACAGTAATTGTTCTTACTTTATTTTGTTTTTTTTCTTGTTTTCTGCTTTCAAATATTTTACCTTTTACCTTAAAGTTGCACACAGAAAAATCCACCCATGCTTATCTGGCATATAAATTAGGAGTAAGTAACATTTATAATTATTTTGCACACTATGATAAAATCAAGAAAATGTATATCCAGCTCACACTAATAACAGCAAGAATGAATCTGCTTATTCACTTGTTCATTGCAACAATAATGGAAAGTATGTAAGTAATTCTTACCATGGATGCTAAACAGTTAAAACTGACAACTATTGAGCATACTGTCCTGGTTTCACAATGTTTTATTATTGTTTCACAATATACATGTATTTAATGACTTACCATTGCTTCACAACATGTTTAATGTTCTTTCTGTTCTATCTATCCATTATAATATGTTTATTGTTCTATAGCTATTTCACAAAATGTTTAATGTTCTCTTATTGCCATTACAATATAATTAATGTTGTATCATTGCTCCACAAATTGTCTGTCATCATTGTTTCACAATATATAAAGTAATTATAGAACATTACACATAATCAAAATAGCAGTGATAGAACATTAGACAGATTGTGATAGATCATTAAAGATATTGAAATGGGGCAGTGATAGAACACTAGACATATTGTTAAGTAATGATAGAACACTAACTCTAGATTACAAGATCTATTTGTGAGTTATGTTTTTACAAGACTGTAGTAAAAATTATTACCACTTAATTGTTACATTTGCAATTTGGAAAATAAGATTTTTTTTATAACTTTTACTACACAGCTGTGTGTTTACACTAGGAGAAACTTGGGAATCGGAAGAGGCAAGCATTTCCTGGCTTACGTTTGATTTATGGTCTGAAATTCAACCTCATTGTGCTGTGGCTACCGGAGATGTTACACTGTCTATTCACACATTAGCATAGACCCAGATACTCTTTCTCTTATCTAAATTTTTATTCTAGCAGTTTTCAATCCTTGTAAAGATCTCTTATCAAATCTCACCATTTGTCTCTGTTCTATGCAAGCAACTTTATCTCATTGAGGGAGTCGATTCCTGCTGCTCTTGGCTCTCTGATCAATGTTCTTCTTAGTGTTTGTCTGGGTCAGCCACTTTTCCTCTTACCTATTGTTTCCTACATGAGGGCTTGCTTGAGGGCTTTGTACGATTAGCCTAGTATTTTTTACAACCCGCGCGTTTGTGTCAGGTCCAACATCCAGGGAAACAAATCTAACAGTCAGGGGTTACTGAAAGTAGTAATTAGGAAAGTATAGGAGGTGGGTGGAGAATGTTTGCTCATGGCAGATTGTCAAATTCCAAGTTTTTCTATTTTGAGGTGGTAATTTTTGTGTCGGTATTGTAATCTCGGAGGATCCTCGGTGGCTGAGTAGTTAGCATGCTCGCTTCCTGACCAGAACTGTCCGGGTTCAAACCCCAGCATTGGTGGATTTTTTTTTCAGTCTGACAAGGCTCCGGGGTTCACCCAGCCTCTAAAAATGGATACCAGAGATTTTTCTGGGAAGTAAAGGCGGCCTGGCATGATACTAACCACATCATCCAAAAATGTGCCGTGGTTAAAGAAAAATATGGTCACTAACACCGTATTCCTTATACGCCCAGCAAGGCAGGGGAGGGAACCATTACTTACTTACTTATTGTAATCTAAGGTATATAGTGTTTTTATTTACGTCTTTCTTGTTCATAATTTTAGTAATTTATTATCAAATGGAAATTTTAGTAACAAAATAAGGTGCTATTATTGTTTATCAGATGAATTGCTGTCAGGAAATGTAAACTTTCATAATTGTTTTAAGTTTCAATTAATGGTTTTCATAATACAATAAAAGAAAAATGTGTAAAAGAAAATAACGTTAGAAGAAAATTAACCAATGAATGTGATAATCCAAATGATTACATTTTACAAAAATGGAATGATAACCAATTCATGATCCAATTTTGAAAAATTATTTTGGCTTGATATTTATTTTCTCTATTCTTTGATCTCATAGGTACATGTGCCAATTATGTTTTAGCTTGGGTTAATAATTGTGACCTTCCAAGCATGTCGTAAGAGGCGACTAAGGAGGTTGATCGATGGCTTGACAAGCTGTCATTGTAAAAAGCATTGTTATGGAAACAGAACCATAGATTTTAGAAGCAGTGATCTCTGCAATATGTGCCATTTTGGCACGCAAGGTTTCTGTTTTTGAGATTGTAGTTCTGCCCTATGTGCCGACTTCGGCTCGAAAGGACAACAGACAATAATTACTAAAATTTGACTTTAAATGTCACTTTAATGAAAAATTAACACATTACTTCAGCAATATGCAAAAAATTCACTTCTCTTTAGATTTCTTATCATTATCCTTAGTTCTCAGCTAAAACTGGCAGATGAAAGCACTTCCTGGAGAAAAAGAGTCAGTCATAAATTCACAATTATTAGTATGGCAAATAATATGCTCTGAGGTGAAAAAAAACTGATCTAGTCTGCAAAATGCTGCATGCCCATTGCACATACCTGAAACAGTAACAGCCATTAGTATTACCCCGGCATAAGAGGGGGGAAAAAAAAAAAGAAAAAATTTTTTTTTGAAAATTGGCCAAATTTATAAAAAAAAATATATAACAGTCCCCTTTGTATGTTAGCAAAGTAATTTTTACAACTCGAACGTTGGTGTCAGATCCAAATAAATTCACAATTATTAGTATGACAAATAGTTTGTACTGAGGTAAATACTGATCTAATCTGCAAAATGCTGCATGCCCATTGCACATACCTGAAACTGTAACAGCCATTAGTAGTTTGGGAGGTAGGGGGGATGAAAATAATGATGATGGTATCTTAAAAGACAAGTGATCACTGTACAAGTTGTAACACCAAAAGTACTCATATAGTAAATAAATAGTGTGACCACAAACTCATAAAATAAAAGTATAGAAAAAAAACATACTAAACAGTCTGGACACAGATTAAAATAAATAGTATGCACCACACACTCTCTCTCTCTCTCTCTCTCTCTCTTCACTTCCGCATATACAATTCAATGCCCAATATCTTTATCTATCTATCTATTTATTGATCTTTTGAGCCTTAGCCAGCCCATAGGGCGTAGACCAAGATACTCCCTCTCTACTCTGAATTTTTGTTCTAGCCGTTTTCAATTCTTTTAAAGATATTTGATCAAATATCAACATTTGTCTCTGTTCTGTGCAAGCAGCTCTATCTCATTGAGGGAGCCGATTCCTGCTGCTCTTGCCTCTCTCATCAATGATCTTCTCAGTGTCTCTCTGGGTCTTTCTCTTTTTCTCTTACCTGTTGTTTCCCACATGAGGGCTTGCTTTGCTATTCGGTTATTATCTCTTCTCATCACATTTCCAACATATGACCATCATCTTTTCTTTATTACTGAAGATATTAGTGGTTGATTGGCGATTTCTCTAATTTCCTCGTTTGTTTTGAATTCGTTCCACGCTATACCAAGTATTTTCCTTAGATATTTATTTTCGAATGCGTTCAACTTTGTTTCTATATCTCTTGTTGTTTTCCAGCTTTCACATGCATACGTAAGGGTTGATAGTACATTTGATTTGAATAGTCTAAGTTTTGTGTTTGTGCTGATGAGTTTTGATTTCCACAACTTTTCAAGGCTTCTGAAAGACATTGCTGCTTTAGCTATTCTGATTCTAATTTCTTTGCTTGTATCACCTTCTCAATCAATGTGACTTCCAAGATAGATAAAGTGATCGATCTCTTCCACTGGTTTGTTTTCCATGTATATTTTGTCGTCTGTTGGAATTAAGCTTTTCATGACTTTAGTCTTTTTATGATTGATCTCAAGCCCAAGGTGGTTTCTATTTCGCTCAAGGTGAAGTCATCTAAATTTACATCTAATTCTGTGTCTGGTGTTTCAGCTTCAAAATCTATTAAACTGTGGGGTAGTGGACGGTTAAGAATTTCTTTGAAGTGTTCCGCCCAACAAGCTTTTATGTCTGCGCTTGTTGTTAGCATTAATCCAGGTTTGTCTAGAATTGGTGTTCCACTGGATGTATAGGTGTTTGCCAATATCTCTTTTATAACATAATTTATAATTCTGTCTCTTCTGGTACTTCCAAGTAGTTTCTATGGGGACTAGTTCCTTTTTATGTTTATTCAAGAGTGACCATGTTTGACACAGAATACACAAGGTGGGAAATGATAGGTACTGCCTTGTGCTGAAGTTTAGATATTAGTTGTCCTAATATTTGATTTGCCTTTATACACCACTTCAAGGCTAAAAATTATGCTTAGGAGCTTAATGTCACATGATCTTCTTCTTCTTCTTTCCTTCCTCATTCGCCTTTCAGCATCGAGGGGAGATATAATTTGTGGTCTTTTGTTCTTGTTTGCCTCTGCTGCTGTTATGTTTCCTAGTGTTTCTAGTATTACGTTGATCCATCTTTCGTGGTCGACCCTTGGTCTGGTATTCTCGCAACATTTATTGAGGGCTAGTTGTGTTGTGTTTTGGTCTTTCTGCCTGGTCACATGGCCAAACCATTTTATCTGTTGTTTCTTTATATATTCTATGGCGGGGGCTATTCCTAGCTTTTTTTTCTCAGTTCTTCATTTCTGACCTTATCTCTCAGACTGTTTCCTGTCATTCGTTTGACTCCATTTCATCTCAGTAGAGGATACTTTTCTTATTGTTCTTGCATCTAGGGTTCAGGACTGGCATTAGTGGCACAACGTTGGAATGAAGATTGTATTGTATAGTACCCATTTTGCCTCTAGAGTGATTTCCTTGTTGGACAGTAGTGGTGATAATTGTCCAATGATTTGACAAGCTTTGATGCATCTTGAGTCTATCTCTGGTGTTTGAGAATTATCGTTTGTCACTAAACTTCCTAGGTATTTGAATTCCTCTACTTGTTTTAGTTCCCTGCCTTCTCTAGTTATGTTGATGTTCTGTTTATTTTTGGTGACATTCATGAATTTTGTTTTGTTGATGTTGATTTTCATGTTATATTTTGTGCCTGTGCTGTTGAATCTAAGTGTTCTTGTAGATCTTCCATCTTTTCATGTATTAATGCCTGATCATCTGCAAATAAAAGCTCATTGATCTCCTTTGTCTCTGATGGGTTGGCTAACTTGCATATATAGTCCATGTATGTAAAAAACAGTAGAGGGGATAACACACACACCTGTCTTACACCTGATTTAACTTCAAAGTGGTCCATGTAGCCTGCTGCTGTTCTGACTGTGCAGCTGCTGTTGATTTAGAGACTTTTAACTAGGTTGGTTAGATGCTGGCATACTCCGTTTGTTGCTAGTATTTCCCACAGTTGTTCTCTGTTTACTCTGTTGAATGCTTTTTCCTGATTATTGAAAGCTATGTATAAATTTCACGTGATAAGTCAGGTAATATGTATAACTTGTCATTAGTCATTTATTTCCATACCTATACTGGCTGAATGTTTTAACATTACAACAGTGTTTGCAGCATTTAGAGTTGGGGGGGGGGGGGGGGGGGGGGGTCAACCTCCTTTTCTACTGTCATTTTTCCTAAATCTGCAAAGCAGGTATTGAGTTTGACTTAGGTTATTTTTAAATGGGCTTGACAGGAAGACAGCTTAGGTGGCTAATTACAAATAAGGTTCACTTTGGTTACTTAAATGAAGATTAACTAGATATCTGTTACTAAAATTCTCCTTCTTCCTAGCATTCACACGTTAAGAGAGTGTGGATACATTGTGTTGCTATTTTATGGCTAAGCATCGATATCTGCACCTTTGGGTTTGACATGTCTGCCTTCAGCATGGATAAAAATTTTCTTAAGACTTTTTGCCCAGGTAGCGGCCATATTTTGGCATTCTCGAGTTCTTTAACATGTACAAGATCATACAAGACCTGTTTTTTTCACTGTTTTATGAGAGGGCTAGACATCAGACCATACTCACAAGGATGAAGCCACAAGGAAACTATGGATTCAAAGTAAAAAGTTTCCACTGTCTATGGCAGGATTTGAACCAAGGATCAATAGACCAATGCCCAACCTCAAGCCTACCTATCTAGTCCCTACAGTTCTTCTGTATAGGCCTGTTTACATATATTAATTAAAGATATAGTCTGTAAAAGACACACACAAAGGCAGGCATACATAAAAGATTTAACCAAAAAATATTCTTCACACAGATACCTGTGACTTCAACAAAACAATATGTGTCTGCACTCTCTGTGTCATTATTTGCCTCACAGACATACTCTCCTGATGCTTTTGATGTGGCATGGAGCAAAGTTAAGGTGTGGACATTTCCTAAAGATGCTATCGAGTACAGGGGGTTGTCATGCATTATCTCCACATTATTATGAAACCATGAGACTGTGACAGGGTAAGTACCTGAAGGAAAAATTATATTGATGTCATGCCAACAAGGGAGACAAACACTCATTGCCAAAGATGATTAGTTACAATTTTAAGACAGGCAATATTGTTTTCATGAATATTTAGATGTAAACTAAAATTAAAGCATTTAGATTAAAGAATTATTTACCATAATATTAAAGAGTGAAATATAATTTGTGTTAATGTTTCTGATAGATCATGGTTGATATGGAAGCTAATATGTGAAATTGATTAACAAAAAGTATTTTGAGTAGCATTTAAAATACAAAAATAGGTTACATATTTGTCAAATATGATATATTTAGGTAAACAGAATTCATTGTGGCATGCCAGTGCAAATTAAAAATAAAAGAATATTGGATGTTGAACAATATTTGCAGCAATATGTACATGCAAAATGCAATTTGTTATATTTAACTAAATGTTTATACTATAAAATATTTTGCCTGTACATTTTTAATATGCACAACAGTACCTATAGTAATAACAATTATTTATCTATCTATTTACTATCCTTTCAAGTCAAAGATGGCACATAGGGCAAACATTCTAGACTCTCCAGGTCAGATGATCTTTGTTATCAAGAATCAGACCTTGGACATTGTATCTCGCCACCTCCGGTTCCCATTTGAGGGCTTGTTTTGAGATTCTCCATATGTCTCTTCTTATTACATGGCCAAATATACAAAGTTTTTTTCCTAGCATTTGTTTTCAAGTGCATCCAATTTTGTTTCTATCTCTTTAGTTGTTTTCTAGCTCTTGCATGCATAAATAAGGATGGATAATAAATTTGATTTGAAAATCCTGAGCTACAATTTTTTGGGTTAGTAATTTTGATTTGCCTATTTTACCATGGTGTCTGAAAGTCATTGCCACTTTTGCTATGAAAAATAGCCATAAATTATTAAATTTAGAAAAATTAACCGATACATTGAAATCTCAAGTAAATCATTTACTGTATACTATTATAAGCACAGAGAATTGAAACTTTTAATGCCTATGAGAAAAAACATAAAGAAAATAATATGTAAATATTGATAAGAAAGAAGAGGAGAGAAGACTTTATTGTAATTAAAATTAGCAGGCTCAAATGCTTGTTTTTATATATAACCATAATGACGATTTGTAAGTAATGATAGGTCAAACCACATGACTCATCCAAGATGGCACACTTCAGTAATACAAGATTGCTATGAAACTATATCAAGATCACAAAATTTTCATTCAGTGCAGACTAAAATACTAAACAAAACAAAAACTGCAGATTTCACAATCTGTGACCAACAGCACACTTCAAAATTACTAAAGAAAGTAGCAAAAGATGTCATTCAGCCCACGTATGACATATCTTTCTCACCTAGCACTGTAGAAATAGATTCAAACAATAAATATTACTATTGTTATTGAAAACTAAGTGTCCTGTATATTAAAAAAAAATGGATGTTTGACAAGTTAATTAGTAAACATAATTATGACATTGTTACACACTGAAAATGCTGTTATTTTAATAACTGATGGCTGCATAAAATGACAAACGATGTTAAATACTGCAGTATAAATACTAAAATGAATAACAGCTATCTATCAAAAACATAATTTTTTTAATTAACACAAAAATATAAGGAAGGAAACAAATTCTAATATCACATGCTTAAAATACTATATATAGAAGATTTGTACAATAAATAAGAAAAAGTCACATGAGATGGTAGTTAGGAGCATTTTGTATCAATAACAAATGTAAACAGGCTTATCTTTCTACTCAAAAATCCTAACACAAATAAGCTTCTCCAGAGTGAATTCTTACAGTCCATAATTAAATGAAAAAGAACAAAACATAATGAAATTAGCTTAACTGAAAAGTTATGGACAAACATTTAGGTCACTATTGCTCAGTGGTTAGTGAACTGGACTACAAAGGACATGAGGTAGGGTTCGATCCCAACCGATGGCTTCCGGTTCACCGAGCCTTTAATAGGTACCGGATTTTTTTCTGGGAAAGTAAAGCGGCACGGGCATAATACCGACCACATTACCCCAAAAATCATGTGTCGAAGGTCTGTAAAATTTATGGTCACTAACACCATATTCCCTATAGGTCACTTGGCGTGACGGGGGTACTTTACTTTTTTTGCTATTTAGGTCACTGATATAAACTAATCCAATCAAATTATGCAAAAATAATTTTTCATTAAATAAGAACATTAAAATTCCAGATGGCCAAAAGTGTTCAAAGGCATTGGTGAAAGTGGTCAGCGACTTATAGCTGACTGCTATAATCATAATCAATGAATCAAAACTGATTACCACCCCACTCTTCCTACTTGTAGTGGACCGACAGACTAACCTTGTCTGGTCTTTAATTATTAATCAATAAGTATCAATTAACGAACGAGGGAGAAAAGCATCTTAGTGCCCAAAAGATGTCATTTTGAAGTCAGATGTGCTGGAGTGAAAGGCACAGATACTGCACCGTGGTGTAAACCATATCGCAATGTATTTATACCAATCTAACTCTCTTTTAAGTGTGTATAATAAAGTGGAGTACTTGTCAGATTAATGCAGAACAAGAAATAAATACTAGATTAATAAGGTAAAAACAACAGAATGACTGTTAAAATGTTCGCATGCTGAATTTAGCAGTAGACAGTTACAAATAATTATGCTGACATTTTTCTGTTAAACTCTGTGTATACCTCTTTATTAAACATACATTCACACCTAGTTAGATAGAGAAATATAGGAGATGCATGAAGAAGCTTTTGAGCCACAATAGCTCAGAGGTTAGTGAACTGGACTACAAAGGACAAGAGGTAGGGTTCGATCCCAACCGATGGCTCTGGGTTCACCCAGCCATTAATGGGTACCGGATTTTTTTCTTGGAAAGTAAAGCGGCACGGGCGCAATACCGACCACATTACCCCATAAATCATCTGCTGAAGGTCTGTAAAATTTATGGTCACTAATACCATATTCCCTATACGCCACTTGGCGTGAGGGGGGCACGTTACTTTTTTTTTTTTTAATGAAGAAGCTTTTCAACCTTTTATAAAAACTAACTTTCGACAGTCACTGACCTTTGACCTCCACATCAAGCTCCAATTTGTCACCTTCGTCAACCTCCATATCATGAAGCTCTTTAACAAATATGGGAGGCTCCATTATTTCTGTACCTGATGGCAATAATATACCTTAAGTAATATGCAAAATATACAGTAAAACCTTCCTTAGTTTAATCTCTACAATATAAGATAGGACAGAAAGCACTTTGTCATGCATCATGACGTATATGGAATATAGTCGGTGTCCACTTTTTAAAAAAACCATCAGCACATTTTTGGGCAACATAAACAGAACTACGAAAGTGTCATACTTCTTTCTGAGAACTTTGCTAGTATTGTATTTCTTTCTGAAAACTATGCTAATGTTATATTTCTTTCTGAAAACTATGCTAATGTTATATTTCTTTCTGAGAACTATGCTAATGTTATATTTCTTTCTGAAAACTATGCTAATGTTATATTTCTTTCTGAGAACTATGCTAATGTTATATTTCTTTCTGAAAACTATGCTAATGTTATATTTCTTTCTGAGAACTATGCTAATGTTATATTTCTTTCTGAAAACTATGCTAATATTATATTTCTTTCTGAGAACTATGCTAGTGTTATATTTCATTCTGAGAACTTTTGCTAGTGTTATATTTCTTTCTAAGAACTATGCTAATGTTATATTTCTTTCTGAAAACTATGCTAATGTTATATTTCTTTCTGAAAACTATGCTAATGTTATATTTCTTTCTGAAAACTATGCTAATGTTATATTTCTTTCCGAAAACTATGCTAATGTTATATTTCTTTCTGAAAACTATGCTAATGTTATATTTCTTTCTGAAAACTATGCTAATGTTATATTTCTTTCTGAAAACTATGCTAATGTTATATTTCTTTCTGAAAACTATGCTAATGTTATATTTCTTTCTGAAAACTATGATAATGTTATATTTCTTTCTGAGAACTATGCTAGTGTTATATTTCATTCTGAGAACTATGCTAGAGTTATATTTCTTTCCAAGAATTATGTTAATGTCACTTTCTTTCCCATAAAATATCTCTAGTACCCATTTAAAACTGCATGAACCTAGAAGTCATGTCAATCTGGATCAAACCTGATTAAAAGCTACATATAGTGAAAAGTAAGACTGCATTCAAAAATATAGTTTTCGCTACAATTTTCTTAATCTATCTATTGACCTTTCGAGCCAAAGCCGGCCCATAGGGTATAGACCCAGATACTCTTTCTCTTATCTAAATTTTCATTTTAGCAGTTTTCAATCCTTCTAAAGATATTTTATCAAATTTCGCCATTTGTCTCTGTTCTGTGCAAGAAACTCTATCTCATTGAGAAAGCTGATTCCTGCTGTTCTTGCCTCTCTGATCAATGTTCTTCTCAGTGTCTCTCTGGGTTGGCCTCTTTTCCTCTTACCTGTTGTTTCCAACATGAAGGCTTTCTTTGTTATTCGGTTATTATCTCTCCTCATCACATGTCCAACATATGACCATCGTCTTTTCTTGATTACTGAAGATATTAGTGGTTGATTGGCGATTTCTCTAATTTCTCCATTAGCTTTGAATTTGTTCCAAGATATACCAAGTATTTTCATGAGACATTTATTTTCGAATGCATTCAACTTTGTTTCTATGTCTCTTGTTATTTTCCAGCTCGCACATGTATACATAAGGGTAGATAGTATGTTTGATTTGAATTTTCTTAATGGCTACTACTTTCAAATACAACCTAGAAGACTTTGAAGAAGTCATCCCTCACCAATAAAAAAAAGCAAAATATAGGGCAAAGCTTTAACTTTTAAAATATGAATCAGATAATCTTTGTAACTCTTCTAAAAGGTGGCAACACAAGCAGTCAGATACTACTCTAAATGTAAGATAATAGCCCCTATAAGAGATATCAGCATTATCATCTTCAAGTATCGTGCCTGCTGACATAGGTACTCATGTCTCTCCACAACTTTCGATCTCAACAGCTATTTATCATTTCTGTTGTTGACCTTCTGCTAAGACGTTCTCTTAAGCTGTCTGGTATATTTTCTCTTTGCTTCCCTCTATCTCTTCGTCCCCCAAATTTCCCAGTTGTTACAATATATTCCAGCTGTTCCCTTCTCATTACATGGCCAAAAATTAATGATTGTTTCTCCCTAATATTGGATATTAGCACACTTTTTGCTTTGGCCTCTTTCAGAGCATTTTTATTATTCTTCTTAGCTGCCCATGGTATTCTGAACATTCTTCTGTAAAACCACACCCCTAAAGACTCCATGATTTTCTTGTCTGCTATCCTATTGTCATAGAGGGGGAAACAGATCTATACCTATGTTTCATAGATTACACCAAGGCATTTGACAAAGTAAAGCACCAAGAAATAATCAAAATTTTAGAAAGCATAAACATAGACAGCAAAGATCTAAGAATAATAAAGAACATGTACTGGCAACAAACAGCGGCAATAAGAACTGGAAACCAATTGGGAATGTTTCAACAAATAAAGCAGGGTGTTAGACAAGGTTGTGTGTGCACCAGATTTGTTTAATATTTATAGTGAGATTATTTTACGATCCATAAGGGACATGAATGGAATAACAATTGGAGGTCATAATATAAATAATCTAAGATATGCTGATGATACAGTCTTAATCGCTAAGAGTGAAAATGAGTTACAAGAAATGTTGGACATTATAGTGAAAGAAAGCAAAAATAAAGGACTCAGCCTTAATAGCAAAAAGACAGAGGTAATGGTAACAACATAGAAAAAGACATCACCTCAGTGCAAAATAAAGACAAGTGGAACAATATTAAAACAGGTAAATGAATTTAAATATTTGAGAACTTTGTTAACCTCAGATGGAAGATGTACAAAAGAGGTGAGATGCAGAATGGCTCAGGCAAAAGCAGCTTTCCAAAAAATGAGGAAGATACTATGCAATCCATTTTTGCCAACAGAAACAAGAAAAAGAGTTCTTAAATGTTATGTAGAGTCAGTCTTAACATATGGATGTGAATCATGGTCAATAGGACAACAGACAAGAAAATCACTGGAGTCTGTAGAAATGTGGTTTTACAGAAGAATGTTGAGAGTACCATGGACAGCTAAGAAGAGTAATGAAAATCTTCTGAGAGAGGTCAAAGCAAAAAGAGAGTTAATTTCCAATATTAGGAAGAAACAATCATCTTTTTTTGGCCATGTAATGAGAAGAGAACAACTGGAATATATTGCAACAACTGGAAAAATTGAGGGACGAAGAGATAGAGGGAAGCAAAGAGAAAAAATAACAGACAGCATAAGAGAATGGCTTGGCAGAAAGTCAACAACAGAAATGATAAATAGCTGTTGAGATCGAAAGTTGTGGAGAGACATGATCACCTACACTAGCAGTCATAGTACTTGATGATGATGACCTTTGACTATTGTGATAAAATGCAAAAATAAATATTTTAGTCAATACTGCGATCATATAGACCATCGAAGCCATTCTGAAAGGAGAAAAAAGAGAAATAGACAGAAAAATACCATTAAAGAATGCACAGCCTTCAGCTTCACAGTCCCAAAGAATGACTCCAGATAGAAATGAGTGGAGAAAGTTGATGAAGTCTGGCACTATTGCCACAACAACACCCAGGATTATGGGATAAAGAAAGAAGGAAGGATATATATGTGTGTATATGTGTGTGTGTATGTATATATATATATATATATATATATATATATATATATATATATATATATATATATATATATATAAGAGACATATGAAGTGTATTTAATGAACTTAACAACTGCTAGGCACAACACTGATTCCCTGACCTACAAATGCTGCAGATTATTGCCACAATGACAAGAAAACTTACACATTTTTTTATAGGGATTTGTCTGCCATAGGACCACCTTTACGATCCAAACACTAGCATAATCTTGTTTTGACAAGAATTACAAATTTTAAATAATAGTTTTGTGTCATAAATGTTGCTAAATTGAAATAATTCTTACTTAACTTAATCAAAAGGGATCCACTCAGCTAAAATGATTTTAAATATAAAATAAATACAGTTAGGAACACACTTTTAAGAGCTAGATTGCATGATGTCACTAGTTCTCCATTTTTTCCAGTCATAACACACTTGAACTCTCCTGCATCTTTTTCTTGTATCTCCTTGATGATTAGTGTTGATGTCTGGGCCACATGTTGAAGTTTCATGTGAAAACCTGAGAACACTTCTTTTCCATTGTGAAACCATTTGGCTGAAGGCTGAGTGAGCTCTGGGTTAGAATAAGATTAAAAAATATTAATAATTAATTATAAATGTGCGACCAAAATGAAACATCAATGGTCTGTTATGATATATTATGGTGTTAAATATTAGATGTGATTTCTCAAATATAGGATATTGGATTAATGAGGTCAGATTAAATGAAATTTAAAAAAAACATAAGATGTGGATTTTCAAATATGAAACCAAATGTGATGTTAAGCATAAGACATGAATAGTAAATTAGAAGATAGGATATTATGTGAGAGAAGTGAGATTTCAAATTTGGAAAATAAATATCATCATCATCAAGTGCCAGGCCTACTGGCGTAGGTGATCATGTCTCTCCACAACTTTCTATCTCAGCAGCTATTTATCATTTCTGTTGTTGACCTTCTGCCAAGCCATTCATTTAAGCTGTCTGTTATTTTTTCTTTTTGCTTCCCTCTATCTCTTCATCCCTCAATTTTTCCAGTCGTTACAATATATTCCAATTGCTCTCTTCTCGTTACATGGCCAAAAAATGATGATTGTTTCTTCCTAATATTGGAAATTAACTCTCTTTTTTGCTTTGACCTCTCTCAGAACATCTTCATTACTCTTCTTAGCTGTCCATGGTACTCTCAACATTCTTCTGTAAAACCATATTTCTACAGACTCCAGTGATTTTCTTGTCTGTTGTCCTATTGTCCATGATTTGCATCCATATGTTAAGACTGGCTCTACATAACATTTAAGAACTCTTTTTCTTGTTTCTATTGTCAAAAATGGATTGCATAGTATCTCCCTCATTTTTGGAAAGCTGCTTTTGCCTGAGCCATTCTGCATCTCACCTCTTTTGTACATCTTCCGTCTGAGGTTAACAAAGTTCCCAAATATTTAAATTCATTTACCTGTTTTAATATTGTTCCACTTGTCTTTATTTTGCACTGAGGTGATGTCTTTTTCTTTGTTGTTACCATTACCTCTGTCTTTTTGCTATTAAGGCTGAGTCCTTTATTTTTGCTTTCTTTCACTATGTCCAACATTTCTTGTAACTCATTTTCACTCATAGCGATTAAGACTTTATCATCAGCATACCTTAGATTATTTATATTATGACCTCCAATTGTTATTCCAGGCATGTCCCTTATGGATCTTAGAATAATCTCACTATAAATATTAAACAACAAATCTGGTGACAGCACACAACCTTGTCTAACACCCTGTTTTATTTGTTGAAACATTCCCAATTGGTTTCCAGTTCTTATGGCCGCTGTTTGTTGCCAGAAATGTTCTTTATTATTCTTAGATCTTTGCTGTCTACGTTTATGCTTTCTAAAATTTTGATTATTTCTTGGTGCTTTACTTTGTCAAATGCCTTGGTGTAATCTATGAAACATAGGTATAGATCTGTTTTCACCTCTATGGCTCTTTCTACTAAAGATCTTATGATATAAATGGCATTGCTTGTTCTTTTGTCTCTAACAAAACCACACTGTTCATCGCTAATTTCTGGACTAATTTTGTTTCGCACTCTTCGCATGATGATTCTTAGTAATATCTTAGTCATATGACTCATAAGGCTTATTGTGCGATGATCATCGCATTCAATCGCACACGATTTCTTTGGTAGGGCTATGAATATTGATTTGAGCATGTCTTCTGGTATATAAACGCTGTTATAGATATCATTCAATATTTTTGTTATTATTTCTATTCCAAAATCACCTATGGCTTTAATCGCTTCTTTAGTTATATTATCTGGTCCAGGAGCTTTGCCTGCTTTCATATTGCGCATCTTCCACTTCTTTTCTGAGTATTTCTGGTCCTTCTCCATTATCCTTAACATTTACTTCCGTTCGTTCATCATTATAAAGATTCTTAATGTATTCTGTCCATTGTTCCCTTATGTTTTCTTGATCAATCAACAGTTCTCCTTCCTTTGATCTTAAACATCCAGTTTTTGATTGCGTTTTTCTTCCTGTTAATTTCTCAGTTTGTTTGTATATAGCTTTAGCATCTCCTTTTTGTTGCATTTCAATCTCTTTGCATCTCTCTTTTAGCCATGCTTCTTTTGCTTCATTGCATTTTACTACAATTTCTTTATTTAATCTCTTATACTCATCTTTATTTTCTTTATTTCTTCTTCTTGTATCCATTAGCTGCAAAATATCATCTGTCATCCATTTCTTTCTTGAATTTGTCCTCACTGGTGTTATGAACTCTTTTGATGTCTGTTGCATTGATTCTTGTAGCATTTCCCACTGTTCATCAATGCTTTGTATCTTCTCTATTGCATTGTACCGGTTCCGAATTGTGATTTTAAAATAAATATACCGACTTTATATTAGAATGAAAAACAAACAGATAGGAAATATCAATTACAAACATAAATACCTAAAAATGTAGTAAGAATTATAAAATGAGAACTGCATGATTAAGCTGTGGTGGTGAACTGGTCTAGTGTGAACAAGAGGTTGGGTTCATTCTACATTCAAATGGATTCTACGTTCACCCAGCCATAATTAGATACTGTAGTTTTTTTTCTGGGAATGGTTTGACATAGTGCTGATCAGGTTATCCAGAAATGTTACCATAGATAAGAAAAGTATGGACACTAACACCATACTTCCTTTTCACCACACTAGTAGTGTAATGTGGGTTCTTTCTTTCATAGATCTCCTCCCCAGTACATTCCTCAGTGTGTGAAGTAGACTGACGACTAATGTTCTGTGTTGATTTGTTAATCAACTATGCCTTCCAACACAGCTCTTCTTCCTGGTATCTCCAGTTTTGACTTGATGTTTGTGCAGTCTGAACATGGTTGTAGATCCAAGATCATTGATTGAATTATTTACATGTCCTGCTCCCTAAAGGTATTCAGAATGTCATCCCAGTCCATTGCATGTCCAAATGTCTTCCCTATTCAGTCCCTACTCTCTTAGCCAAGGTGAGTATCTTGTCCACTCTTAAGCTCATCATATTGATGTGGAGTAATGTCTTGGTCATTTCCATTTAAATGCTATTGTTATCGGCAGTCAGCTATGAGTTGTTTAATAATATCAACACATTTGTTTTATTCCACTTGGTGGACTAGAACAAACTATCAGTTTTTTTATATCTGAACTGGAGTCAGATGGGGTTATCTATTATTCACAACAATACATGGTGATAGACATGTTAACCTTTAATTACAATATCTATCTGTAGCTTTCCCAGTTATGATACAAAATAAAAATTACTACCACTTAAATGTAAAATTATCTGTAAAAATTACTACCACTTAAATGTAACATAAGGTGCTCTAAAAATAGTAATTTCTCTGAATTCTTGACACAGTCCCATGTGTTCACATTAGGTAAAACATGGGGACTCAAAATTCCTGGCTCAGGTTGATTTAAGACCTGAGGTTCACCTCATGGACCGGATGTGTTGCAACGTCTATTGGTGTGGTTGCCCTAAGTCTACCTTACAAGACCGCATAGCATTATTCTCTGTGTTTCTTGAGTCACAAAGGATTGTTTGATGTCTGCCGATGACCAAGAAAAATTCCCAAAGCAACAAAAAAAAAAAAAAAAAAAAAAAAAAAAAAAAAAAAGAAAATGACCAATTACTTGAAAATTTGCAGGTTTTTTCACATTAAACGATGTATCTCTATCTATCTATCTATCTATCGACCTTTCGAGCCGTAGCTGGCCCATAGGGTATAGACCCAGATACTCTTTCTCTTATCTAAATTTGTATTCTAGCAGTTTTCAATCCTTCTAAAGATATTTTATCCAATCTCGCCATATGTCTCTGTTCTGTGAAAGCAACTCTATCTCACTGAGGGAGTCGATTCCTGCTGATCTTGATTCTCTAATCAATGTTCTTCTCAGTGTTTCTCTGGGTAGGCCTCTTTTCCTCTTACCTGTTGTTTCCACCATGAGGTCTTACTTTGTTATTCAGTTATTATCTCTCTTCATCACATGTCCAACATATGAACATGGTCTTTTCTTGATTACTGAAGATATTAGTGGTTGGTTAGCGATTTCTCTAATTCTTTTGTTTGTTTTCAATTCGTTCCAAGCTATACCAAGTATTTTCCTTAGACATTTATTTTAGATTGCGTTCAACTTTGTTTCTATGTCTCTTGTTGTTTTCCAGCTCTCACATGCATACATAAGGGTAGATAGTATGTTTGATTTGAATAGTCTATAATGTATCTCACGATCTAAAAAAAAAAAAAAAAAAAAAAACAACAGCAATGGAAACAAATTAAATACTCAGGGGTCACCAGAAGTGGTAATTAGGAAGGTACACAATGGGATGTAATGTTTCAACAAGGAAAAAATATCAAATTTTGAAGGATTTGCGTATTGATGTGGTAAATTTTACTATGGTATCATAACCTAGGGTTAATGTGAAAAGCAATAAAAAACAAAATTATAATGGATGTAATAAATGATTGGAGGATCTTTACTTTATAGATGATTGTGAGCAATGTCTTCTGTTGCACAAACTAGACTAGACACATAGTCTTCTGTTGCACAAACTAGACACAAAGTCTTCTGTTGCACAAACTAGACACAAAGTCTTCTGTTGCACAAACTAGCCACAATGTCTTCTGTTGCACAAACTAGACACAAAGTCTTCTGTTGCACAAACTAGATACAATGTCTTCTGTTGCACAAACTAGACACAAAGTCTTCTGTTGCACAAACTAGACACAATGTCTTCTGTTGCACAAACTAGACACAATGTCTTCTGTTGCACAAACTAGACACAAAGTCTTCTGTTGCACAAACTAGACATGCAGGATAAGACAAATAGGAGAAGCTGTAAAGGCCGGACTGTAGATCAAACGAAGCAAGATATGAAAATGATGGAATAGAGTTTTATGTTTCATTGACCACAAGATTAGCACAGGAAGCTGATCAATTTCAGCTCTCTAATGTAGATGGGTGTGCTTAAGTCAACTGGAGGTTCCACTTTAAGGGTTATGCATAGGTGCTATGGAGTTTGTACACCTGGCTGCAGTGTTTTCAGTGAATCAGGCAGTATGAATTTGTCCTTTGCTGTCAAGATAATGTGCATACTTTGTCATGACTTTGAAAGTTGTTGTTTAACCGCCATAGGATTTTCAATGACTAATTACTCCCAGCGCTTTGAAGTAGATCACTGCTCCAAATCAAATTAAGGTTCCACAATATGGATTCAAAGCCAGTGACGCTATGTTTGTGCTCCCTGTTTGCAGCTTTTCCAGTGACTCAAGCATTATGGGTACACCCATTGTTGTCAAACGCTGAATGTTAGTAGAAGTGGCTATGCAATGGATAGATCTCTTATCTGTAACGCTCTAAAAGAAGTAGGGAGAGATGAAGATTGATATGATGTTGAATCTGCAGCCCTCATGCAAACTGCTGAATCTTCAAATCAAAAGGGATGTTGCCTAAATTCAAGAGAGCTACAGGGAGAACAGCAGAAGAATTGTGAATCAGCATAGTTTTATTTCTTAGCCATTTCATGCTGGCGGGATTTGTTGAGGAAAATATTGGAGCAATTACGGACAGTTGTTTAGTTAAGAAAATCCAAAGACTAACTATAAAAAAATTTACTAAGTAATAAACAGATCAACCCATGTAAAAAAAAAAAAATAATAATAATAATAATACATTACTGCAAGTGCACAATTTTATTTATTTGGAAAGAAACATTTAAAATTATGGGAGAATAAATCAGAATGTAAATAACAAGATTGGAAAATATAGATTTCCTGGATTAAAAGAAATATTAACATAATGGACAAACATAAATAAACTAATTTAATTGCATATTTTTCTGCAACTACCCTTCATACTGAACAACAAAAAAACAAGCATGGAAATTTCACTCCGCTCTCCATACCTTTACAAATGCAGATTAATTTAACCTCAGTGTCACCCTCCTCAACTGTTAGATTTTGCAATGCTTGCTCCCATTCTGGGCCACTTCTTGTAAGTAGTTTTGGTTTTTCTACAACATGAAAAAAACAGTGATTTATAAATATTTTCTAATATACTAATATTTAGTAATAATTTAACTATTAGCAGCAAAGAATAACACCGTTATATCACCCACAAATGACGTGCTTTAGGATGGTGAAGGTTAGTACTTAACACATTTACTATCAAGGAGTTTAAAATACTGAGGCATGGCTGTCTTCACACACCTCAATCATTTGATGGGGTTTTAATGACCACAAACAAGGATATGGTTAGTCAAAAGCCCCGGTATCACTGCAAGCAAATTAGAATCCATAATTGCTCAACCGCCCATGCCAGATGAATCATCTGAATTAACATCTCATCTCATTGAAGGATCCAAACAAAGAAAGGCAGCTGTAGTCCCCATCATAGCAGCTACAGCACATGCCAAAAGACATAGGTGAAACCGCACCAAAAGTGAACGCAGCCAAACTGTCCATCATATGATATCATCATTCATCGTAAGCAATAGGAAAATCGAAACACGATCCGAATGAAAAACACAGCTCACGGTGGCACAGAGCACTAAACTCAGTAGCAGCAAACCGGACTTGGAATATGAGGAAACTGCAACAAGGAACACTTTTCAGACTGAGCCTCAATGGTTCCTGCTGCCTATCCACCATATTGACCAGAAGTCAAACAAGGATAATGGTCACTGACCACATAAATATCACTGAAAAGAGGAGACAATTTTCTTTACAAAATACAAATAGGTGTATCCATATTCATGGGAATTGCTAGCAAATATTGACAATACATTTACTAACATATGTCTAAGATGTCACATGAATAACTTGAAAAATGTAAAATGTTATGTATGCAATTCAACACAGTTATCAATTCAACCATGTCCACCAATAAACTAACTTGCATTCTTCTGTAACTAAGTTTATAAATCTGCATATATTGTATATCTAGTTAGTGAAACTATAAGTAAAGTAAAGTAAAGTACCCCCCGTCACGCCAAGTGGCGTATAGGGAAATATGGTGTTAGTGACCCTATATTTTACAGACCTTCAGCACATGATTTTTTTTTTTGGGGTAATGTGGTCGGTATTACGCCCGTGCTGCTTTTACTTTCCCAGAAAAAATCCGGTACCCATTTAAGGCTGGGTGAACCCGGAGCCGTCGGTTGGGATCGAACCCTACCCCTTGTCCGTAGTAGTCCAGTTCACTAACCACTGAGCTATCGCGGCTCCTACTAATTTTTAGGGAATTAGTAAAACCCAGGTGTCCTCGCCAGGGTACGAACCCCGGCTGTTGCCGTGGTAAGCCAACAGTTAGTGAAACTATACTGAACCATAAATGATAAACATAGTAGTAAAAGAAAGCAACAAGGAAGGTCTCTCTGAATAGTAATAAAGCAGAAGTAATGGTCATATCGAAGAGACAATCATCACCATCATGCAGCATAAAATAAACAGGACAAATCTGAAAATACTTGGGCACAATAACATTAGATGGAAGATGCACCACAGAAATAAAAAGCAGAATTCCTCAGGCCAAAATAGCATTTCAGAAAATGAAAAGTGTCATATGCAACAAATCTATGTTAATAGAAGTTTTTTTTTCCTTTTTTTTTGTGTGCGTTCGCCAGCTTTTACATCTGATGATGTCCCTAAAGACTAGAAACTGAATTTTGTGTGTTAATCTGTTTTTCTCTGGCAGCCATGTACACAGGGGTCCCTCACCGCACAGGCAGATAACTCCGTCTTCAGCTCATATTTTTTCCATCCATGAGTAATTGATGTTTCAAGCTGGGCCTCGCTGCTGAGACCAGGGATGGTTGCCGCAGAGAGAAATCATAAATACAAATCCCAACTGGTGATTCCCCCATCTATAGAAATTAGAAAGAGAGTTCATCGGTGCTATATAGAGCCAATTCTGACCTATAGAAGCGAATCATGGACAGTAGTCGAAAAAATGAAAAGACGATTAGAGTAGACAAACAAATGAAAATATGATTAGAGTAGACAAACAAATGAGAACATGATTAGAGGCCACAGAGATGGGATTTCTCAGAAAATTTGTTGAAAGTTCCCTGGACAGCTATAAAGACCAACAGGAAATTCTCAAAGAGGCCAATACAAAAGAAAGCTCCCAAAATACATCAGAAAGAAGCAATCAACATTTTTTGGGCACATCATGAGAAGAGGAAAGTTGGAATACTTGGTTACAACTGGCAAAATTCAGAGAAAGAGAGGTCACGAATGACAAACAGAGAAAATACTAGATAGTTATACTAGATGTCATGACATGGAAAACAGTCAACAACAGAATTGATACGATGCACTGGGGACAGAAGATTGTGGGACGACATGATCGCCTACAGCAACTGGTATGGCACAAGATGATACTGAACCATCTAATATAAACTAAGTTGAATGTCTCCTTGGCTTTCTAAACTTACCAAATACCTCCAGTTCAGCTTCTGCAGTGTCAGAACCTACCAAGTTCTGGACAGTCACACTGTACATGCCACAATCTTCAGCAAGCACGTTATTGACTTCTAGGAAGTGGAAGCCATCAGCCTCATACATCTTGGGACAGAGACACAAGCAAATTTGGTGTATCCCAGAAAATAACAACCTCACCAAATAAAGAAAAGTTCAACTTAAACATGCAAGATAATTATGACACTTTTTTTCTGAGAAAGTGAAATTCTTAAAACATACACTATGTGATGACAGCGACAGATATGTGACCTATATTCTAAATTAATCAATAAACTTTCTGACACCAAAAAATGGGATACTAAAATTACAAGTTTTATTTTATTTTATTTCTTTTTCAATAGGAAAATAATTATATCTATCTATTGACCTTCCGAGCCATAGCCGGCCCATAGGGCATTGACTCCGATACTCTTTCTTTTATCTAAATTTTTATTCTAGCAGTTTTCAATCCTTGTAAAGATCTTTTATCAAATCTTACCATTTGTCTCTCTTCTGTGCAAGCAACCCTATCTCATTGAGGGAGCCGATTCCTGCTGCTCTTGCCTCTCTCATCAATGTTCTTCTCAGTGTCTCTCTGAGTCGGCCTTTTTTCCTCCTACCTGTTGTTTCCCACATGGGGATACTTGCTTTGTTATTCGGTTATTATCTCTCTTCATCACATGTCCAACATATGACCGTCGTCTTTTCTTGATTTAAAATACTTCTGCTGAAATATATTTATTGCCTGTGTGTTACCAGGGCCTCATTATGTGGGAGGTAAAGAATAGTGACACTGTGACCTTCCTGGCATGTCATAAGAGGCGACTAAGGAGGTTGATCGATGGCTTGACAAGCTGTCATTGTAAAAAGTATTGTTATGGAAACAGCGCCATAGATTTTAGGAGCAGTGATCTCTGCAATATGTGCCATTTTGGCACGCAAGGTTTCTGTTTCTGTTTTTGAGATTGTGGTTCTGCCCTATGTGCCGTCTTCGGCTCAAAAAAGCAATAGATAGATAGATATTTATTTCCTTCAAAATTAATTTGAAAATAGTTTGGTTGGGTTTGCTCTCTGTCATGTCAAGAATTATTATCTTTTGCTTCTATTATAAGGGCAAGTGATCAGTACTGATAATGACTGATGACTACTTGGTTCACCCAGCATTAATTGGGTACCAGATTTTTCTTGGAAAGTATGGCGCCATAGCATGATTCCTACCAAATCACCTATATTACAAATGTGCCATTTGTCATTGGGAAATATGGGTACTAACACCATATTCTCTATATGATCCTGTATGTCCCTTTGAAGCCTTGTGGCATCCCTATTATAATTATGTATAGCCTCTATCCATCGTTCCCTTCTGTATGCTTATTTCTGAGTCTGTTTGAGTATTTTCTTCAGTAAATTTGTTATGTCATTGGTCCCACACGATTACATTACAATATATTTATGCCTCTTTCCCGTTTTTTTTTTCCTGTCATCAATTCATTTTCTTTTCTGTCTTTGTCTATGCCTTCCAGCTGCATACTGCTACTGGTCCCTGTATTATGATTTTATCCAGGTGGTTTTGTGACATGATCATACCAACATATTCGTGTATTTGTGTTTCATTGCTACTACATTTTAATGAGATTACAAGATGTAGGAATTTATGATTTACTTATACTATCACATACCTTCCATATATTTTTAGGTGACCCGTACGCCAGATAAAAAAAAAAAACCCATACAAGTGAAAAAAAGAAAACTTCAATTTTAAGTGTTAATTTATAATAATAATAATAATAATAATAAATAAATAATATTAAATATTTTTTTTAAAGTTTCTGCAAGAACCGTTGACTTGGCAACAACATCACAACATGTTCCATGATCGTCATCAGATTTTTTTTTTCAAAATTGACTTATGTAATGTTTAACTTTAAATTATTGCTAAATTTAAAAATCCTATTTTAAAAAAAAATATTATCCAGTAAATTAATTATTAAGCGTGTAAAAATGCAGAGCTATTGACAGAAGCAAGCATTTGACTGATAATGAATATGGTTATTGCCTTACTTCTTAGAGGAGATGCTCCCCTTCCTTCAAAATTATTATTATTTTGATGCATATTGACCTTAAGAATAAGACCCGTTTTATTCAAAGCCATTCAGCTATTTTTAAAGGATTTAAAAACTGAAAAGCAACTAATTATTGAGTAATGACAACATGCGTATATATGTATATGTAAAACAATTACAAACAAGAGTCAGGAATTTAAACCAGTGATCATACCAGAAGAATGTTGAGAGTACCATGCACGGCTAAGAAGAGTGGTGGAAACGTTCTGAAAGAGGTCAAAGCAAAAAGAGAACTAACTTCCAATATTAGGAAGAGACAGTCATCATTTTTTGGTCATGTAATGAGAAGTGATTGTGGTTCTGCCCTATGTGCTGTCTTCGGCTCGAAAGGACAATAGAATGAGAAGAGAACAACTGGAATATATTGTAACAACTGGAAAAAATTAGGGACGAAGAGATAGAGGGAAGCAGGGAGAAAAGATAACAGACAACTTGAGAGAATGGCTTGGCAGAAGGTCAACAACAGAAATGATAAATAGCTGCCGAGATCGAAAATTGTGGAGAGACATGATCACCTACGCCAGTAGGCGCGGTACTTGATGATGATGATGATGATCATACCAGAATATTTTGTCCATTTTCAAGAACTTGTCCATTCTTGCTCCAGAAAAGGATTGTGTCTTTTGAACCATCAAAGCTAGATTTAAACTTAGCTTTCCCTCCTACATCAATGAACTGCCTTCGTGGCTTAACCACTAGTTCAGGTGGTGGTACTGGTTTGTCTTCATCTTTCTTAGACTTTTTCTTGTCCTCTGGCACTAAAAAGGACAAAAATTACAAATGTATCATACTTGTGGAAATTCTGTTTTTAAAACTACTCCCTAATAATTAGGTAGCTACTGACCAGTAAAGAATAGTGACACTGTGACCTTCCTGGCATGTCGTAAGAGGCGACTAAGGAGGTTGATCGATGGCTTGACAAGCTGCCATTGTAAAAAGTATTGTTATGGAAACAGCGCCATATATTTTAGAAGCAGTGATCTCTGCAATATGTGCCATTTTGGCACGCAAGGTTTCTGTTTTTGAAATTGTGGCTCCGCCCTATGTGCCGTCTTCGGCTCGAAAGGACAATAGATAGATAGATAGAATAATTAGCTCCTTACTCTTAGCATTCACCTCTGGGTGTGGATGAGTTGTGTCAAAGCAAAGCCATAATATCTGCACTTTTCAGGCCAACACATCCGTCTTTGGCATAGGTAGATTTGCTTAACTAATTTTGTCCAGACAATGGCCGATAGGCTTACTCTTTTTGACTCTTAACTGCCAAGGGTTACTTAATGTGCATTAGTGCACACAGGACCTCCTGTTTTTCACCATTTTCCAAGATGGCTAGACATCAGATCTCACTACCCAGAGACCAGACATCTCTATATATCTCAGTTTTGGTCTACCAACAGGCTGTTTCCCAACTAAAAGCACATCATACAATAATTGCTTGGGGATGAAAGTATTCTTCTGACATTTCCCAGCCACTTTAATCTTCAACTCATTATGAGAGTTATCATCTGAGATGTCTAAAAGGCTACAAGATATCTGAGTTGGCTACTTTGTCCTGCCATTTGATGTCTATAATTTTTCTAAGAAAATACATGTGGAAACTACTTTTTTTTTCTCATGTCTTGAATAGGTTGCCCAAGTTTCAGATCAGCACAAATAAGTGTGCTAGGCACACAGGTTTGTTATATTAGAACATTTGTTTCTAATGTTCATTTTGTGTTATTCTATACTCATTTGTGTTAGTGCACCAAATGATGTAGCTGCCTTGCCAACTCATATATTTATTTCTTCCTTGGGGAAAAGGACAGCCATGACAGTAGATCCACGGCAATTGAATCTTGCACTGATTCAAGTGAACTTCCATTCAAGATGACAGTGCGTTTGGTGTTTCCTTAAGCTACAATTACAATTTTGTAGCAACTTGATGAGAATAGGTTTGATTTGGCCAAGCAGTGATTGCTTGAGTATCTTCAAAGTGAGCAACTAGAGTTGCATCATCAGCAAATGAGCAATCTTCTCAGTAGGGCTTCAGTTGTCTTTCATTATTTTGCTTTCAAACACATTAAGTTGAAAAAGGGCTTCAGTTGTCTGTTATTTTTTGCTTTCAAATACGTTAAGTTGAATAAGGGCTTCAGTTGTCTTTCATTTTTTTTGCTTACAGACACGTTAAGTTGAATAAGGGCTTCAGTTGTCTTTCATTTTTTGCTTTTAAACAAGTTAAGTTGAATTAGAAGCTGTTGCATATGTAAATGTCACTAGAGGCGGTTGTAACACATGGTGTAAGAGAACACCAAAAATCAAACAGGGTAAAGGCAAAGAGCACAATTCTACTTATCCTCGCTCTAGACAAATAACAGCCTGTTATTTTATTTATGTTTTGATCATGTTTCGATATTCCAATTGTTTACGATGAATGATGATATCATATGACAAGGAACAGTTGGCTGTGTTCACTTTCTGTGCGGTTTCGCCTTATGGTCTTTTGGCATGTGCTGAGACTGCTATGATGGGGACTACAGCTACTTTTCTTTGTTTGGGAGATGAGATAGTAATTCGGATGATTCCACTGGCACAGGCGGTTGAGCAATTATAGATTTTAATTCATTTGCAGTGATACCGGGGCCTTCCATAACCATAACCATAAAAGCCTGTTAAAAAATGTACTCTTCATTTTAACTAGTCTACAGACAAAAAAAAAAAAAAAAGAGAGAATCAGAGCTTAGAAGAATAAAAATGTATTCATATATTTGCAAGGTACAGTAACACTTGATAGGTAGCCAGTGGGGCGATCAACAAAAGGGTGAGCAATGCCAAAATAGAATTTGCCCATCTAAATAATATTTGAAAATCCTTTTCAGGAAAAAACCAAAATACCAACTAAAAATATAAGAGATTTGCATATTTCCAGAGCTTTTTATGGACTTAACTGTTGGACGACAAAAAATAAATGTGTTATTATTTTTTTTCTTCCTCTTCTTCGTCCATTCTACTCCCTGTGGAGCATAACATTTTCCAAGCTCTTTTGTTTAGTGTCATCTTCTTACATCTATCGTATCTTTCCAAGTGTCTTCTTCAAGTATATTTTGACCTTCCTCTTTGTCTCCTCCACTAGGACAGGGTCAGATTTAGGCCTTGACTAAATAAGCCACAACTTAGGGCCTCACAATCTAAAGAGTCTTCAAATTTGTTTATATTGTAATCTATGATAGAGACCAATGTTTCATTGAGCTTAGCCAGCTATGGCTTCAAACAAGACTAGATCTAGCCCTGCCCTAGGCATTCCAAAAATGTTCCTGTCATGCACTAATGTCAAATGTCTTTGAAGTGCATATACCATCTGATATCATCTTTGTGTCACATCCTAGAATGTTTTGATGATAAAACACAGGGAGAATCCTGGACTACATGCACAAACTCTGTAGCATGGCTTGGGGTCTAAGGTGTAGGTAGGTTTTTGCTGAAAATGTTTCCCCAGGCAGCTGCATAATTTATGACTTGCTCTTTTCAATTTTGACTGCCAATGGTTATTTAATGCATGTGAATGCACACACAGCATTTCCTGGTTATTGCTGTTCCCAGAGGGAGTTAGACATCAGGTCCTACTACCAAGAAATCAGGGGAGAATAATGTCATCAAGAAACCACAAAATTATTTCTTATTTTGTTAAAAAAAAAACCACCACAAACATGGTGGGCTTTGAACTTCTTGTCCAAATACCGACGTTATATTTCTAGACTACCAAACCCACCTTTCCCAATATAATTTTTGTTTAGTTTTTCACTAAAATCTTGTCAGGTTTGTATTCCTGCACCCATTTTAGAGCGTCTTCTTGTTAGCCTGTACTCAATATGATTATATTGTTGTTCGCTTTACTAACAAAATGGATATAATTTCCAAGTGTGCCGCTGTTAAAAGCAAGCTGTGATATTCACACCTTTGGACTGGACACATCTAACTTCAGCACTTCAGTACTTATAGTAACGAGTTTGTTGTAGAACTGCTTCTCAAACCTTGTATTTTCCCTTACTTTCCAGTAAAGCCACAGTTTTTGCAGTCATGGTGTCTTCTACTTTCCATTATTGTGTACCAGTCTTGTAGTAACTAGTTTGAAAGCTTGAAATGAATAGAATATTTACATCTCTTACCTTCCTTTGCCTCTCCACGTCTGGATCTGTTCTTGTCTGTAACAAAAACAAAAAACATGCAATCTAGACATGCCTATGTCTGTTGCTAAGAAAACAGGTGCCTACCAAAGTTATTACCAAAAGTTATTCTGTGTGGATCTGGCATTTTGAAATTAGACACTTTGTGCAAACAATTATAAACTTCACTGCAAGAGATGTTACTGTTTAGTTCAAAAGGGTGTGATAAAAAATTAACATAAGTGTGTTCATGAAAATAATAATAAAAAATTGATTCTCCGTGAAAGAAATGTGTTCCATTATGGTAAGAAAATAAAATGATAAGTGCTAGAAACAGGCATGCTCTTTAGAAAAAAAATGGTTGCACTCAGTTGCTAAAAGTACAAAATATGTGTCATATATCATTTTTGTTACCTCAGGAATTTCTTCATAGATGCACAATTTTTGGCTTAACAAATTGTCTTTCAGCAGATAATAAAGGTAATCAATCTTATTGGTCTTTTTTATTTACTTAAAAATTGGCAGGCAATCCAACTTGGAACAGGAGCAGCTAAAACACATCTCTTTTGATTATTAGTTTATGAGCATATTATAATATGAAGGGAAACAAATGGAACATGTTTCTTTAAAATTTACCCAACAATTTGATCATGACTGAGCTGAACATTTTTTTTAATTTGTGAACCTGATTCAGCATAAAAGCCATACTAGCCTGATTACTTTACTTGCAGGCTGTATTTTGTTGATGTACTGTATTTAGATCACAAATGAAATTATTTTTAATCTGTTCTACTATATATCATATTTCTAATCCTGCAACTAATTTCAAATTAGTGTAATATCAGAGTTGAACTTCCATTAAGTGCTTTAATAGCTGTTTTTAAATTAAGGTGCTTTCAGCATTTGAAATTATTTTTGATATGTTCTAATATATATCATATTTCTAATCTTGCAAATAATTTCAAAGGAAAAATTTTAAAATTTAAAAAAAAATGGTATGTAAGAAGCTTTACGTGATAAGTGGACGACACAGACTAAACAACGTTTCGGCCCAATAGGCCTTCAACAGGAACAAAAAAAAAAACACACACACACACAAAACTAATAAAAGGACTAAACTAAGATATAAATACTAAAGTAAACACTAAGGACGAAATACAAACTAATTTCAAAATAATTTCAAACTAGTATAATATCAGAGTTGAAGTTCCATTAAGTGCTTTAATAGCTAATTTGTTGTTAAATTAAAGTATTTTCAGCATTTCATCTTTCCCTTAACCTACATTTGAACTATCTGCTCTATATAAAGCAAAAGAACATTCGTCACACAGCTTTTAGTGCTGCTTTAGTTGGTTTGTTTATGTGTGCCTTTCTACAAAGATAAAATACACATACAAAAAATATAGTGCCCCATTATGCGAAGCGACGTGTAGGAAATATGGTGTTAGTGACAATAATTTTTACAGACCTTCAGCACATGATTTTTGGGGTAATGTGGTCGGTAATACTCCTGTACTTTACTTTTCCACAAAAAAATCTGGTACCCATTTAAGGCTGGGTGAACCTGGAAGCTGTCAATCAGAATCGAACCCGACCTCATGTCCTTAGTAGTCCAGTTCACTAACCACTGAACTATCGAGGTTCCCAAACTACACATGCCTTATCTATTATATATTCAAAGTGAATAGAAGAAGATGATTTTTTTTATTTACAGATTTTTGTGCTAAAAAATTAAATATTGCAGCTCCAAAACCTAAACAATTGGCAAATCTTTAATCACTTTGTTAGGAGGATTCTATCTATCTATCTATTGACCTTTCGAGCCGTAACCGGCCCATAGGGCGTAGACCAAGATACACCTTCTCCTATATGAATTTTTGTTCTAGCAGTTTTCTTTAAAGATATTTTATCAAATCTCGCCATCTGTCTCTGTTCTGTGCAAGCAGTTCTATCTCATTGAGGGAGCCGACTCCTGCTGCTCTTGCCTCTCTCATCAATGTTCTCAGTGTCTCCCTGGGTCTTCCTCTTTTAGGAGGATTACTCTACTAAAATATCATTCATACATAAATATATATTTCAGCTAAAATAATCACATGATGTGTGTGGTATCACAAACCACTTCCATCAAATATCAGTTATAAGAATGAGTGGAATGTATTAGACTCAAGACATTTTCATCCACAAAAACAGCAAAATTTGAAAGATTATAACTAAAATGCAACTTTGAGATGTAGACAAGCAGCTATGATTATAGTTGAAATGTAGCTGTAAATTATGTAATCTGTACACAAAATGGAAGAATTGATTAAAAATCTGTTACTATTTGACATATAAACTATAGTATTGTAGAAGATACACTATGCCATTTACCACAACACCATCGTTAAATGATGTGATTTAGATCAATGAGTTTAACAGAAAGTGATTATTCATCAGTAACAGTTGCTCTATGTAAACACAATGATTCCCAAAAAAGTGCTTTTTGGCATTGGTATTTTTTTAAATTTCAATTATTGTTTTTTTCCTTTTTTTTTTACAGAAAATATAAATCAAGAACTTTTTTTCAAAATAAAAAAATTGTCAATTGGGTATTATAAAGGATAGTCGCAAGCTACTTGATCTTATTAAATCAGGTAGTCGCAGATTATTCAACTTTTATAACAGAAAATCGCAAATTACTTAACAGACTATTTTTACAAGGATGCTGCAAATTCATTTAGTCAAACAAAGTTTAACATTGCAACAAAACATGTTCTACAGGATTGCCCCCAGTACACAGACCTGAGAAGGACAATGTAGCCCACACCCACCTCCCTGGAAGAGAAACTATATGGGGCAATCGAATCACTTAAACTGACAGCTGACTTCATAAAAGAGTCTGGAATCCTACTCTGATTTAGACTTGATCGCAGAGAGATAGAGAAACAACGTCCGTTATTAAACTCATTTTTTTGTTTAAGTATAGGCCGCAGATAAGAGCTCTCCATATATCCCTTTTTATTTTGAGACTTTCTCTACCTTCGTTCTAGTGTAGTTCAATGTTCTTGAGAGCTTTCATGACTTCTCTCCATGTACTCCTGGACTTTCCCTGCTTACCATCAGGGTGGTAGAATGAGTCAATGATTCAAACAATTGCAACAAGAAATGATTCATTCTATACTAAATTAATTATACCTTTAGTTGCTGTTTTTTTTTTTTTAATGAAAATGTCAAATTTGAAGAAAATACTCATTTTTAATTTAAAAGCCGTCCTTAAGTGTAAATGTGTGACGTTGACTAAACGAAATAACAGCAAGTCAAAGGAAGAGAAACCAAACAAGTGCATTAAGCAGGGAGCCAGAGAAGATTAATAAACATACATAATATGTTTAGGGGACATACTAAAAAGGTGGAGGAGTGGGTGGTATAGAGGTATGACGTTGGCTTCTGGGCAAGAAAGTTCCTAATTCGAATCCCGATAAAAACGGTGGGAATTTTCTCTTCGAACCTGTGATTTCTTCGTAGCTTGACCTTCCCCTGGTCTCTGTGTAGTGAGATCAAATGTTTAAACCCTCTCGGATAACGACGAAAATCAGGAAGTCCCGTGTGCACTATGCGCAGGTTAATGAACCCATGGCAGTTAAAATAAAAAAAATGGACGCTGCCTGGTAAAAAATTGTTATAAATCTATCCAAGCTGAAAACGGATGCATCAGGTCGAAAGGCGCAGATAACGCAGTTTGTCGTAAATTTACGCCCATGCCCTTGTATTAACAGGTGAGCACTAAGGAGAAGGGGGGGGCGCGATAGCTTAGTGGTTAGTGAGCTGGACTACAAAGGACAAGGGGTAGGGTTCTATCCCAACCAATGGCTTTCGGGTTTACCCAGCCTTAAATGGGTACCGGATTTTTTCTGGGAAAGTAAAGCGGCACGGGCGTAATACAGACCACATTGCCCCAAAATCATGTGCCGAAGGTCTGTAACATTTATGGTCACTAATACCATATTCCCTATACGCCACTTGGTGTGACGGGGTTCTTTACTTTACTAAGGAGAAGAAAAGACTGAAAGGAGGATCTCATAACATATAATGTGTTAGATGTGCAATGAAGATGATCTGATGACAGACTAGATGTGCAATGAAGATAATCTGATGACAGACTAGATGTGCAATGAAGATAATCTGATGACAGACTAGATGTGCAATGAAGATGATCTGATGACAGACTAGATGTGCAATGAAGATGATCTGATGACAGACTAGATGTGCAATGAAGATGATCTGATGACAGACTAGATGTGCAATGAAGATGATCTGATGACAGACTAGATGTGCAATGAAGATGATCTGATAACAGACTAGATGTGCAACGAAGATGATCTGATGACAGACTAACTAGCCTCTTATGATTTAGAGTGTTCTATGTTCAGCATCACATATGCTTTACTGTGGTATGTTGATGGTCACATTATAAGCAACCATTAAAATACTGATGATACAGTCGCAATAGCTAAAAGAGAACAGATGTTACTCAATTTGTCTATGCATAAACAGCCTAGCTTGAATATATTAACCTGGACATGCGGGAGTGTGTGGCAATGAGATAGCCGACAGGTTGGCGGGGTCTGCCATTGCGCAAGAAATCTTAAAAATGGACACGAATGACAAGGCGAATCTATGTAAATAGAAGTGAGAAAGAGAGTTCATCGGTGCTATATAGAACTAATTCTGACCTATGGAAGCGAATCATGGACAGTAGACAAACAAATGAATAGACGATTAGAGGCCACAGAGATGGGATTTCTCAGAAGAATGTTGAACGTTCACTGGACAGCTAAAAAGACCAATGAAGAAATTCCCAAAGAGGCCAACACAAAAAGGGAACTCCTAAAAAACATCAGAAAGAAGCAATCAACATTTTTCGGGCACATCATGAGAAATGGAAAGTTGGAATACTTGGTTACAGCTGGCAAAATACAGGGAAAGAAAGATCGCGGACGACAAAGAGAGATAATACCAGACAGCTTGGTGTCATGGCAGCGAAAACAGTCAACAATAGAACTGATACGACGCACTGTAGATTGAAGATTGTGGAAGGACATGATCGCCTACGCCAACCGGTATGGCACATGATGATGATGACAATGCGAGGGCATTAAAAGAACACATCTTACATGATGGCGACAAGGAAGCTAAGGATAATCCACACGTCAAAGGAATGGTGGAACACGGCGCCACGAGGGGTGGAAACAGGATAAGCATCCTCAGTAGCAAAGAACACAACACGTTCAATCAATGCATGACAGGAACTATCAGTAGACGAACATTTCGATAGTTGCTGGAACGGGTGGTAGAGCGGATATGGGACTGGGAGTGAAGCAGTCAGAACTAAAGACTAGAAATATTACAGAGAATAACTGATCTTTTACTAATGGGAAGAAAACTGGAGGCAATAATCCTAATTAGAAAAAAAAAACAACAGCGATCGTAAAACCAGTCCTCTTTTCTCTAATCGAAAACGAGTGGGGGAAGAGATAATCGTAATATACCAGACCTCTGAAGGTATTGTGTACCTACATTACAATATATATAATTCGTATCAGATTATTACTACATTACATTATCAAATGAAATTTAATTAACGTGCAATAAGTGGTTGTGAAGTTCACTCATTAAAGTCATAAAGTTTACCGGAACGCATTGTCCGGCTGAAAAAAAAAAACCTTGTGGTAACAAAGAAAGACTTCTGTCCTGATTACACTATTTGACTACTGTAGTAAATGGTACAAGATTGTCGGAGTGCAATGATGATGACCCGCATATAACTCAATAACTCAATGGTACAAGATTTTTTAAAAGTATGTATATATTTTTATGCTATATAGAGCCAATTATGACCTATGGAAGCGAATCATGGACAATAGACAAACAAATGAAAAGACGATTAGAGGCCACAGTGATTTGATTTCTCAGAAGAATGTTGAAAGTTCCCTGGACAGCTAAAAAGACCAATGAGAAAGTTCTCAAAGAGGCCAACACAAAAAGGGAGCTCTTAAAGAACATCAGAAAGAAGCAATCAACATTTTTTGGGCACATCATAAGAAGAGGAAAGTTGGAATACTTGGTTATAACTGGCAAAATAAAAGGAAAGAGAGATCGCGGACGACAAAGAGAGAAAATACTGGATAGCTTGGTGTCATGGCATGGAAAACAGTCAACAACAGAACTGATACGATGCACTGTGGATAGAAGATTGTGGAAGGACAAGATCGCCAACGCCAACCGGTACGGCACATGATGATGATGATATCTTTTCAAGGGGAAATTATAGCATGCGATATGTGGATGGAAAGATACCACTGATATCAGTTACAAAATGTTACACTACTAACTTAGACATAGCTGTATAAATGTGTATGTGTTACGCTTTCCAGAAATATCACTGGGACATCCTCTATAACCTCAGTAACCTTTCACTGCCTCCATTTAATATCAGAGGGGGGAAAATGCCACGCCCCGTTCAAGAGATCTGCAAAATAAAAGCTGGCCCGTTCCGGTTACACAACCAGTTAATTGTCGCAATAAAGAATAGAGGGGGAGTGGTATGGGAATGAAGGTGTCAAGAGAGATTGCTTTCAGCTCAAACACTGGCATGGGTCCTGCGACTCCACAATAACAACAAATTACAACTATAATATGCCAGAGCAAAGCTGCTTATTTTACTCTCATTGTGGCATTTTAGCTGCAATCCTATAACTTTCATCATCATCATCGAGTGCCGTCTCCGCAACGACGGTTGGCTACTGTGGATCGCCATTCCACTCTGTTTCTTGCTTTGATGGTGCAGGTTGTCATAGACTGACTAGTCCATCTTTTAATGTTACTCGTCCATGTTAGTCTTGGTCTGCCTCTGCCTCTTTTACCTTGTATTTTTCCTTCCAATATTACTTTTAGTAGGCTGTTGTGTCTTTTAACGTGCCCCAAAAATTTCATTTGTCTTGTCTTAATTGTGTTTAGTAGTTCTCTTTTATTTTTAGTTGTTTTAAAACGTCATCGTTTGTTCTCTTTTCTTTCCATCCAATTCTACCTATTCTTCTATAAATTCGCATTTCAAAGGCTTCAATTTTCTGTTCTGTTTTCTTGTCTAATGTCCATGTTTCTGCACCATACAGGAATATTGAGAAGATGTAACTCTTAGTTAAAATGTAAAGATTTTGCTATTCTTAGCTTCAGCCCTACTGTTATTTGTTTTGTTGTTAGTATATTTTTCATGGCATTGAAATTACTGTTGCCATACCTATTCCTCTGGTGTCTATAACTTTGCAGCACTGAAAGGTGAAAGTGTTTTCTACGTTCCCCTCATTTTCTGGAATAAAATATTTTTCGGGAGTGGTTTCGATTTGTTAAATCATACAAAAGTGTGACTGGGGTATATAGTGTTCTTGTTGAGTTATTTGTGATGTTGGGGTGATATCCCTGTAGAACATTGCTATGACAATACGTTAGACCGGTGTGCTAGTGCTAGACTCAAGAACATTGGGGAAGATAACCACAACCGAAATTAGATGTTACAGACGCATGACAGAAAACATTCAGAAAGATACCATCACAGGTGCAGAATTGTGTTTTAATAATGGAATAACGCCCACTATTGAGCACATAAGGAAACACATAAAATCACTTGAAATAAGAAGAAGAAGAGAAAAGACAGAACAAAGACACAACGAGCCATAAATAAACACTACGAGAAAACCAGACCTAAGTGTCGACCACGAAAAAAACGATTGGTAGCGTATTAAAACACGAAGAAAAATAACAACAGAAGAGGCCAACAGAAGAGAAAAGACTGTCAGTTATATCTCTTCTCAACACTGAAAGACAAATGAGGAAGGAAAAAAGAAAAGAAGAAGAAGATAAAAAAATAAATAAATAAACTCCTCAAGCTTTGAAACTTACGGGAGTAATCTTCCCCTTCCCCTGATTAAAATGTAAGATACAACTACTTCTAATCTGTCTGTGTGTCCCTTAGAAGAATTTGCAGGTCTATGTTTTTATTTTTTAGATGAACAGGAAACACCAGTGACAAAAGTGAGAAGAGAAATGTGTCCACATGGGGAGTTACGTCATTCAAATTGCTTAAGGGCGGAGTCAAGACGTAATACAACGCCAAGAGTAAAGGGACTGAAACCTGATTGCTTGCGCCAGGATCTGTAAGTCAAGATTTATCAAGAACCTACTACACCTGCCCGTGGTATCTTTGAAATCAGATTAATCCCACTGGCCAAGCGAGTTATGATCTAATAGGGAATGCAAACTCAGTGTCTGGGAGTGCAAACACGGTGCCAGGGAATGCAAACTCAGTGCCAGAGAATGCAAACTCAGTGTCTGGGAATGCAAACTCAGTGCCAGAGAATGCAAACTCAGTGTCTGGAAATGCAAACTAGGTGCCTGGGAGTGCAAACTCTGTGCCTGGGAGTGCAAACTCAGTGTCTGGGAATGCAAACTAGGTGCCTGTGAGTGCAAACTCTGTGCCTGGAGTGCAAACTCGGTGCCTGGGAATCCAAACACTGCGCCTGGGAATGCAAACTCTGTGCCTGGGAATGCAAACTCTGTGCCTGGGAATATAAACTCTGTGCCTGGGAATGCAAACTCTGTGCCTGGGAATGCAAACTCTGTGCCTGGGAATGCAAACTCTGTGCCTGGGAATGCAAACTCTGTGCCTGTGAATGCAAACTCTGTGCCTGGGAATGCAAACTCTGTGCCTGGGAATGCAAACTCTGTGCCTGGGAATGCAAACTCTGTGCCTAGGAATGCAAACTCTGTGCCTGCGAATGCAAACTCTGTGCCTGGGAATGCAAACTCTGTGCCTGGGAATGCAAACTATGTGCCTGGGAATGCAAACTCTGTGCCTGGGAATGCAAACTCTCTGCCTGGAAATGCAAACTCTGTGCCTGTGAATGCAAACTATGTGCCTGTGAATGCAAACTCTGTGCCTGGAAATGCAAACTCAGTGCCTAAGAATTCCATGCTGAAGTTGCATGTGCTTCATCGAAAGGCCCACACATGCCACGACACTGACACCATCGCACTTTTTTCCCCTCTTTACCTATAAATATCTTTCTGAAATACAAATCTGTAGATGTTTTAATTCTTTGAATCATTTACCGTTTCCTTTCTGTTTTGATGCAGTAAGTGTATCATTCACCATTCCCATTCTGTTTTGATGCAGTAAGTGTATCATTCATCATTCCCATTCTGTTTTGATGCAGTAAGTGTATCATTCATCATTCCCATTCTGTTTTGATGCAGTAAGTGTATCATTCATCATTCCCATTCTGTTTTGATGCAGTAAGTGTATCATTCATCATTTCCATTCTGTTTTGATGCAGTAAGTGTATCATTCATCATTTCCATTCTGTTTTGATGCAGTAAGTGTATCATTCATCATTCCCATTCTGTTTTGATGCAGTAAGTGTATCATTCATCATTCCCATTCTGTTTTGATGCAGTAAGTATATCATTCATCATTCCCATTCTGTTTTGATGCAGTAAGTGTATCATTCATCATTCCCATTCTGTTTTGATGCAGTAAGTGTATCATTCATCATTTCCATTCTGTTTTGATGCAGTAAGTGTATCATTCATCATTTCCATTCTGTTTTGATGCAGTAAGTGTATCATTCATCATTTCCATTCTGTTTTGATGCAGTAAGTGTATCATTCATCATTTCCATTCTGTTTTGATGCAGTATGTGTATCATTCATCATTCCCATTCTGTTTTGATGCAGTAAGTGTATCATTCATCATTTCCATTCTGTTTTGATGCAGTAAGTGTATCATTCATCATTTCCATTCTGTTTTGATGCAGTAAGTATATCACAAATGTCAATAAAGTAACCACAAGAGACATGGAGCTCATTTTACAGCAGCAACATGTTTTCGTTTTCTTTTTTTCTTTCTTTTTATTCCAACAGACCCTGTCGGCATTTGAAGACGCGCGAAAATACTGAGAAAAAGTAGGGCACTGAGAAAAAAATATGGGCACTAAGAATAAGTAGGGCACTGAGAAAAAGTAGGGCACTAAGAAAAAAATATGGGCACTAAGAATAAGTAAGGCACTGAGAAAAAGTAGGGCACTAAGAAAAAAATATGGGCACTAAGAATAAGTAGGGCACTGAGAAAAAGTAGGGCACTCAGAAAAAAATATGGGCACTAAGAATAAGTAGGGCACTGAGAAAAAGTAGGGCACTAAGAAAAAATATGGGCACTAAGAATAAGTAGGGCACTAAGAAAGAAATGTGGGCACTAAGAATAAGTAGGGCACTGAGAAAAAGTAGGGCACTAAGAAAAAATATGGGCACTAAGAATAAGTAGGGCACTGAGAAAAAAATATGGGCACTAAGAATAAGTAATGCACTGAGAAAAAGTAGGGCACTGAGAAAAAGTAGGGCACTGAGAAAAAGTAGGGCACTAAGAAAAAATATGACACTAAGAAAAAAATATGGGCACTAGGATTAAATTAGTAGGGCACTGAAAAAAGTAGGGCACTAAGAAAAAAATATGGCACTAAAAATATGGGCACTGAGAATAAGTAGGGCACAGAGAAAAATAAGGCACTGAGAAGAAATAGGACACTAACAAAAAAAGGGCACTAACAAAAAATATGACACTGGGAAAAAAAATAGGGCACTAAGAAACAATAGTGCACTAAGAAAAAGTAGAGCACTTAGAAAAAATATGACACTAAGAAAACAGAGTGCACTAAGAAAAATTATGCCATTACGAAATAGTGCACAAAGACTATCCTTCCTTTGCACTGCACGTTATTATAATAAGCACCATTTATCTCTTTTAGTTGAAAGCTTCCTGAGGAAGCCAGGTTGTGTTCACAACGGGACATAATTCATGTTCATTAGGGGAGAAAATCAACAGGGACGCCGACAGAATCAAATGCGGAGAGGTTAATTTAGAACGATGTGAACAAAAACAGCATGAAAGACGCAATGAGACAAATCTGACATAGAAAATTAAACGGGCAAAAATAAACAGGATAATTTTGTTTATGTAAGTTCCATTCTTCATCATCATTGAGTGCCGTCTCCGCATCGAAGGTTGGCTACCATGGAGCGCCATTCCACTCTCTCTTGCTTTTATGGTGCATATTGTCATAGCCTGACTTGTCCATCTTTTGATGTTACCATCCATGTTAGTCTTGGTCTACCTCTACCTCTTTTACCTTGTATTTTGCCTTCCAATATTACTGTTAGTAGGCTGTTGTGTCTTTCAACATGCCTCAAAAATTTCATTTGTCTTGATCTAATTGTGCTTAGTAGTACTCTTTTCATTTTTCATCATCATGTCCCTCCACAATCTTCTATCTACAGTGCATCGTATCAGTTCTGTTGTTGACTGTTTTCCATGCCATGACACCAAGCTATCCAGTATTTTCTCTCTTTGTCGTCCGCGATCTCTCTTTCCTTTTATTTGCCAGTTGTTACCAAGTATTCGAACTTTCCTCTTCTCATGATATGCCCGAAAAATGTTGATTGCTTCTTTCTGATGATTTTTAAGAGCTCCCTTTTTGTGTTGGCCTCTTTGAGAACTTCCTCATTGGTCTTTTTTTCATGTTTAGTTGTTTTAAAACTTAAGTTCCGTTAAAAATTATGTAATAACTGCAGCTATTAATCCTCCCTCCCCCCTTTTTTCCGTCAAACCGAGATTAGACAGACACAGACTATAAATAAGCACATAAACGAGAGTCATCGAGTTATCAATGGTATCTCACCTTACCCATAATTTATTCTGTAATCTACGAGTGTAGTGTCCCAAATTATTTCTGCTCGGCGTAACTTCCCCTTGCACTTTATTTGGTCTCTCTCGAATCTGTCAAGACGACCCTGGGTTACGTTTAGGGCTTGGAATAGCCTACAACTAACCTAACCATAGTTTTAAGAAAATGTAATTAATTAAATGCACAAACACTAGGAACAGTTGACAATTCAAGTATGTCCGGTCAGTGAGGGGCGATCATTCGTTTAGCAGAAATAATTTGGGATACTAAACTTGTAAATTACCATTTATTCACAAATTCATATATATATATATATATATATATATATATATATATAGAGAGAGAGAGAGAGAGAGATTAGATAGTAGGCGTTCTAATCTCTAGGACTCTGACTCAGCAGACGTGACGTAGGCGGCGTGTCAATGGCAGGGGACTTAATTCATACTCAAAACTTTTTTACTTTTTTATGTTTCTACTATGTAGTGTTCATTTTACAAAATGTTCTTCAAATACCTCTACCTGTTTATTTGTTTCGTTAAAGTTATTCTTAGTATCTTCGTTCATGAAAACTGATGAGCTTGTCATTATTCTGCAAATATTGTGATTTTTAAAAACCCGATGTTCGCACTATTCTGATCAAATCTGTGCTGCTCCGAGTTTGCAAATTATAAATCTACTTTCTCCATATTTTATTATAAAATGTATGTTCTTTGGAGCTTGTGATCAAAATCCGGGTCCTATCTTTCAACCATAACAATTGTCAATTAGTTCAGAAGTTTCTGCCCACAGTCTTACTGCTATGAACTTATTTCCTTTCTGGTCCAGTGCATGCAATGCTAAGAAGTATGTGAACTCTCTGCCACAGTGTGCGATTATGAGTGTAAATCAATAATTCAAATACATGGGAAATATATTAAACTCAGATGGTAGATGTAAAACTAAAGTGAGGTGCAGAATAGTTCAGTCAAAAGCAGCAGTCCAAACAATGAGAAAAACCTTATGTAGTCAATCTTTGTCAAAAGAAATAATTTGTAAAAAAAAAAAAAAAAAAAAAAAAAAAAGGGTTCTTCAGTGTTATGTAGGCTCAGGTATGACGCATGGATGTGGATCCTGGACAAAAAGGACAACAGACAAGAAAATCAGTGTAATTAACAAAAGTGTGGTTATAAAGTTGAGAATAGCATGGGTATTTCAGAAAAAAAAAGGAATGCGGCATTCTAAAAGAGGCTACAGCAAAAAGAAAGTTAATTATTTATAGCTTCAGAAGAAAACAGTCATCATTTGTTTTGCTATGTAGTGAGAAATGAACAAATATTTTTGCTATGTAGTGAGAAATGAACAAATATTTTTGCTATGTAGTGAGAAATGAACAAATATTTTTGCTATGTAGTGATAAATGAACAAATATTTTTGCTATGTAGTGAGAAATGAACAAATATTTTTGCTATGTAGTGAGAAATGAACAAATATTTTTGTTATGTAGTGAGAAATTAACAAATATTTTTGCTATGTAGTGAGAAATGAACAAATATTTTTGTTATGTAGTGAGAAATGAAAAAATATTTTTGCCATGTAGTGAGAAATGAACAAATATTTTTGCCATGTACTGAGAAATGAACAAATATTTTTGACATGTAGTGAGAAATGAACAAATATTTTTGCTATGTACTGAGAAATGAACAAATATTTTTGCTATGTACTGAGAAATGAACAAATATTTTTGCCATGTACTGAGAAATGAACAAATATTTTTGACATGTAGTGAGAAATGAACAAATATTTTTGCTATGTACTGAGAAATGAACAAATACTTTTGCCATGTACTGAGAAATGAACAAATATTTTTGCTATGTAGTGAGAAAGGAATATATATATATATATATATATATATATATATATATATATATATATATATATATATATATATATGTGTATACATAATGACAACCGGAGTATATAGTGACAACTAGAGTATATGGTGACAAATGGATTATATAGTGAAAACTGGAACACATTGAGGGAAGGATAGAGATGGGGAGGGGGGGGGCAGAGATAACATACAAGACAGTTTAAAAGAATAGTTGGATAATAAGGCAACAAAATAAATTATAAACAGCTGTAGAGTTGAAAAGTTGTGTAGAGACATGATCATCTACCCCAGCAGGCAATGTATGTGATGAAGATTGTCAGGTTTCAGTTTTATCACAGTCACGTAGGTGTATGTTCAGACAAATTCCCTGCTACTTCTGTACAAACCAGCAAAATAATCCCAGAATTAAAGCACTAACCATCAAACGAGTACATATTACGCGTCAATGGGGCCCCCAACCACGCTGGTTTCAATAGAGTCAGTAATGTTATCTCCCACTTACTACTCAGATACTGACTCCAACCGTAGGTAGGTCAAACAAAAGGTCAAGGGAGGGTTATCGTGACCTGTCTGTGGAACGTCTGTTACCCGAATTATCCCATTATTATACCGATATTACATCGTAATGTTGCCCTTTGATGGTAACTATCTTTCAGATTTCAGTGAGAAAGTGTGGCACTCAATCGCTGCAATGATCCTTTTGTAGATGGGTTTATTACTGATCTAGCAATATATAGGCTGGCCCAACGTCGTATCTTAATATTAGCAATTAATTATATATGAGTGAGAGAGGGAGGGGGAAGGGGAGAGTGTGTGTATGTGTTAGTATGTGTGTATGTGATATACTTAGGTTTAACAGCAAACCAATGACATACATTTTCTCTCCAACTTTCTAACTTTGAAAAATCTCTTCCTAGTAGATGCTAAATAATATAAAGAATATTTTCTCCAGATTGCATGTTTGCAACGGTTTGGACTGGGGAATGATATCATGCATGCTGTCTCTATTTTTAGAACTAAATAACTGAATCTTTTCTTTTATATTATATACCTGTCTTGTTTTCATTCTATCTTCTGTTTGTATTTTTAACTTTTCATTTCACATAATTCCATCTTAAATCCCCATAAACTTGAATCCCACTCTGTACACGTTTATGCTCACTAAATCTCCAACCGTTGTATTTAATCACAGCGGCTTAATTTTTTTTTCTCCACAGAACAAACATTTATGATGCCATATTTGATTAGGAATTCGAGACTCCCGAACAGCAAATAACGGCCACAACATCACACCTCTTCCGGCTTTGTATCAACCAACATTTCCCGCGATAATTGACGAACTAAGAGATGGTCGTCTGCTCTGCCAGTCAATATTTATTCCGTTTGTCGAATGTTAATGTTGACAACAAGACTGTTATATATGCAAATTTCAACCTGCTCATTTCTGGACCTAGAATGCCAGCACTTTATTCGATTGTCCCTGTTTTAAACCTTCTTCTTCCTTTTCGTTACATTTTCTACACACTAACCCGAAATCGTGTAAACAAAGCATTAATCGCCCAAGGCTAGCGACCTGTCCGCATACTTTGTCCTGGAAGTGCATGTTTCAAATAAAACGACAAATACTAAAATTGTCTCATTCATTTATTAATCATTTCTCCTTTCAGTTGAAGTGACAACACCACAGTTGCCATGCCTGTTCATCGTTTATCGTTCTCCACAATAAATCAACAAATCATGAACTGCCAAATACACTAAGCATCTATTTTTCTTTGCAATAAGACAAGCCATGAATCCTCACACACATTTTTCACTTCTACTTTTTACAATAAGACAACAAACTTATAACCACCACATACATTTTTGTCTATTACTCTTTACAATAGCACAACAAACCAATAATCACCACATACATTTTTGACTTCTACTCTTTACAATAAGACAACAAACTTATAACCACCACAAACATTTTTTATCTCTACTCTTTACAATAAGACAACAAACTTATAACCACAACATACATTTTTGTCTATTACTCTTTACAATAGCACACACGCACCAATAACCACCACATACATATTTTATCTCTACTCTTTTCAATAAGATAACAAATCATGAACTTCTACAGATATGCTTTTTCCTCAAAATAACACAATGGACGCTTGAATCTTTAACGCTATGTAGCATCTATTTTGTTTCCAACATGAAGAACATAAACTTGAATCACCAGATCAGATTCTGGAAAATTCTTTCGAAAAGGGAACTAACTGCGAGATGTCCCCGTCTATCGTGGAAGATTAAAGCAATTCATATTTGAATAGAAGCCTTTGAAATGTGGATTTATAGAAGAATAGGTAGAATTGGATGGAAAGAAAAGAAAACAAACCATGAAGTTATAAAACAACTGAAAATAAAAAGAGAACTACTAAATACAATTAAGACAAGACAAATGAAATTTTTGGGGCATGTTAACAGACACAACAGCCTACTAAAAGTAATATTGGAAGGGAAAATACAAGGTAAAAGAGGCAGAGGCAGACCAGGACTAACATGGACGAGTAATATCAAAAGATGGGCAAGTTAATCTATGACAGCCTGCACCATCATAGCAAGAAACAGAGTAGAATGGCGATCCATGGTAGCCAACCTTCGTTGCGGAGAAGGCACTAGATGATGATGATGATTTGAACAGAACGAAAGTTCAGATCCAAGAAACAGAGAATGATTGATAAGTGCTGGACACGTTATCATGAAGTGAGATTAAGACTTCAGAATTATTAGGCAACTGGCAAATAATTGCAGTGCTGCGGTAAAGCTGGAAGCAGAAGCAAGTAGTGAGATGTAACGTACACTACTACAAGGTATAGTGACAACTTTACAAAAAAGAAACACAACAACATACCGACGCTTCGGCCTACAGAATTATTAGGCGGGATTAAAGAAATCATAGGTAAATCGTAACGAATGGAAGATTAACCGTGCGCATTTCTATGCTAGCTAAACAACAAATGATAAATAGCATTTTCATACCAACTTTGTGCTATGAAAGTCAAACATGGACCCTTTCTAAATCACAATTAAGAAAGATAAATACACGTGAGATGCGATGCTTGAGAAAAGTAATAAACAACACAAGAAGAGATAGAATACCAAATGAAACCATAAGAAAAATGGTAGGAACAAAACCCTGCCAAGAATATATAGAACAACAACAACTTAAATGGTTTGGCCACCTGGTCAGAATGAATCCTCACAAATCACCATCAATGGCGTTCTTCTCGAGAATGCATGTAAAAAGACCAAGAGGAAGACCCAGAAGAAGATGGATAGATGCAGTGACAGTGACATGTAACGACAAAGGAAAATCACTAATTCAGACAGTTCGAGCAGCTCAAGAACGACAAATGATATAAACCACGACACCTTTTAGGTATCAGTGACAGAGACATGTAACAACAAAGGAAAATCACTAATTCAGACAGTTCGAGCAGCTCAAGAACGACAACTGATATAAACCACACCTTTTAGGTATCAGTGACAGAGACATGTAACGACAAAGGAAAATCACTAATTCAGACAGTTCGAGCAGCTCAAGAACGACAAATGATATAAACCACACCTTTTAGTATCAGTGACAAGAGAAAAGAGGAAGAAGAAAGAAGAAGAAGAACCGTGCGCCAGTTTCCTGGAGTGTCTATGGAAATGGGTCGGCTTAATGTGAAACACATAATGTTGTGCGGAGACATTTTAGACAGTTTCCGGAGTTATCTAAGGATATTCGACAGTGAAAGAGATGCCAGTTAAGTCGCGTACATGGGCTGCTACCATTGAGTACCAGTGACTTTTATAAAATACGCAAGAGTTTACGAAAGAGAAACAGAGATCGAGATTTTCTGGAGATTTTACACTGTTGATATTTTCTCGCGGATTTTAGAGAGAAATTTTTTTAAGGTTGTCATTTAGGATTGCTGGCCACTGTCAGTTGTGATTTTGATAGAATAATGAAGATTTAGAGAGGAACAATGAAGAGTTAGAGAGGAATAATGAAGAGTTAGAGAGGAATAATGAAGAGTTAGAGAGGAATAATGAAGAGTTAGAGATGAATAATCAAGAGTTAGAGAGGAATAATCAAGAATTAGAGAGGAATAATCAAGAATTAGAGAGGAATAATCAAGAGTTAGAGAGGGATAATCAAGAGTTAGAGAGGAATAATCAAGAGTTAGAGATGAATAATCAAGAGATAGAGATGAATAATCAAGAGTTAGAGAGGGATAATCAAGAGTTAGAGAGGAATAATGAAGAGTTAGAGAGGAATAATCAAGAGTTAGAGATGAATAATCAAGAGTTAGAGAGGAATAATCAAGAATTAGAGAGGGATAATCAAGAGTTAGAGAGGAATAATGAAGAGTTAGAGAGGAATAATCAAGAGTTAGAGATGAATAATCAAGAGTTAGAGAGGAATAATCAAGAATTAGAGAGGAATAATCAAGAGTTAGAGAGGAATAATCAAGTGTTAGAGAGGGATAATCAAGAGTTAGAGAGGAATAATCAAGAGTTAGAGAGGAATAATCAAGTGTTAGAGAGGGATAATCAAGAGTTAGAGAGGAATAATCAAGAGTTAGAGAGGGATAATCAAGAGTTAGAGAGGAATAATCAAGTGTTAGAGAGGAATAATCAAGAGTTAGAGAGGAATAATCAAGTGTTAGAGAGGAATAATCAAGAGTTAGAGATGAATAATCAAGTGTTAGAGAGGGATAATCAAGAGTTAGAGAGGAATAATCAAGTGTTAGAGAGGAATAATCAAGAGTTAGAGATGAATAATCAAGAGTTAGAGATGAATAATCAAGAGTTAGGGATGAATAATCAAGAGTTAGAGAGGAATAATCAAGAGTTAGAGATGAATAATCAAGAGTTAGAGATGAATAATCAAGTGTTAGAGAGGGATAATCAAGAGTTAGAGAGGAATAATCAAGAGTTAGAGAGGAATAATCAAGAGTTAGAGAGGAATAATGAAGAGTTAGAGAGGAATAATCAAGTGTTAGAGAGGGATAATCAAGAGTTAGAGAGGAATAATCAAGTGTTAGAGAGGGATAATCAAGAGTTAGAGAGGAATAATGAAGAGTTAGAGAGGGATAATCAAGAGTTAGAGAGGAATAATCAAGTGTTAGAGAGGGATAATCAAGAGTTAGAGAGGAATAATCAAGTGTTAGAGAGGGATAATCAAGAGTTAGAGAGGAATAATCAAGTGTTAGAGAGGGATAATCAAGAGTTAGAGAGGAATAATCAAGTGTTAGAGAGGGATAATCAAGAGTTAGAGAGGAATAATGAAGAGTTAGAGAGAAACAGAGCTAGAGATTGCAAGAGACTTTCAGGGATTTCCACAGATTTTCAGAGAGAGAAGTCAGTTACAATGTAGAAGTTATAAAACAGACAGGTGGCTAAGGTAAAAATTCACAGAATTAAATTATTACAAGCTAACTACTTATAATGTACGAAAAGAAACTGACACCACGATCACAATGTTGCAAGCATAAAAGAACGCCAGTTGACAAAGCAGTATAATGTGCCACGAACGTGTGGAATAGACATTAATTCCATTGCTGAATGTAAGTGTTACCTTCAAGATTTGTAGAGAGGATAATAAAGGTGTGATATGTTGCATTGTTGAAGTGTGATATGTGTGACGTCGCGTTGAGTGCATTCCTCTCGCGTGATATCATTGCAGTGCCTGCGAATCATTTCAGGGGAAGTGGTATGTTTACAACATTAGGGGATAAAAAGCAACAAACAACCAACAGAAAAATAGAATAGATGATCCGAAGGAGGATCGAACTCGTACTCCTCGGTACAGCGTCTTGCTACGAGAACCAATCGCTAGAGCACACGGTCAACTATTGCAGTTCCTCTAGGATGGACATGCTCACATGTTTCCAGCATAACCAGAGAAATCGGGAAAGTCATTGCAATCGCCACAACTTCCTTGGTCTAAAAGCCAACGGCTAGTGTCGACCTCGAGGCACAGGATCATGATCGTTTCCAAAATTAGTGGGCGGTAAACGGTTTCACATGTTCCCCCTGGTGCGTCACGAGCGCTGAAAGATAGAGGTGTCGCCACTAGGTCAGAAAGGTGAAGATGATTGAGCACGGCTATTCGTTTTAGTAGCAAAGTGGCATTTTAGAAATAACCCTATAAATGTTCCATAACTGCATACCGCTCATTCTTACAATTAATGCGCAAAGGTCAAGTACAAGACTTGAATCGGCGTCTTAGTACGCAAGTTGTCACCCATATATGCTCGGCCGCCTATCCAGAAGTGTTCGGAGACTTCTGAACAGTGCCGCTTCAAGCATTGAAACTCACGATGCGGGGCGGCATTCCTCAACTTCTTAGAGTAATACCCTGATATCAATTTCTGCCAACGGCTGGGTCGCCCGCGGGTATAATTTTTCCAACCATGAGTACAATTCACACTGCCTCCAGCGGGGATCGAGCGCGGGTTGTCCCAACGTCGGTAACCCATTCGGGTGGTTTCCCAACTAGGCTACCGAGGCCCCCTATAATAATTAATAGGTGCTGTGTGATAGTGATTTCAATTTGCATTATCATGTTTTAAATGATAAGCTCTAACTTAATTTGTGTATTAATTATATATATAGCAGTAGACGGCGTTAGCCGTCTTTCAGGCATCCACTGCACCTTCTTTCAATTCCGAACGTATGGACTACGTCACTCCTTCAGAAATTCTTGAAACGAAATCGAGAGGAGGATAGTGCGACTAGGTAAAGCACTATCTCCATATTCCGTGCCCATGCAGAGTAGGCAAAGTGAAATGTGGAAGAAAGCACTAATGTTTAAACTTGGCACATGGAACGTAAGGACCATGTGCCCCAGACTTGTTAAAGCAAACACACTGAAAGAAGGGCACATTAGAACAGTGACTGGGAACATCTGCCAAGTGATCGCACATCATGGAGAGCATGTATAAGGAATGGTATAACATTTGAGACTGTGCTACGGCAAAATCTATAAGAGCAAGGACTCATGAAAAAGGACGGAAACCCTGTGGATCAGAGGGCCTGACTTGTTCATTTTGTGGCCGTGTGTGTTTGTCAAACATTGATAGAATTAGCCACGAGAGAAGCTGCTCGACAAAAACAAAACCTCAAAAAAAAAAAACACAATAGCCTTCACTAGACAATCTGACAAGACGAAAAGGGCTATACCAATGATATGTAAGCGGACTCGAGATGGCGCAACTTGCGTAACACACAATATTATTGGGAATTAATTCGTTTGCAATGATACCGGGGCCTTCGACCAACAATATCCATAATCATATCATTGGGAAATGAAATATAAGACTTTATTACATCATCTGGTAGTGAATCAGCAGTTACTTTCCCCTAACTTTTAATCAAAATCTGTGAACCACGTTATAAGAGACTGAATAAAAGAACGGAATCTTCTTCTCCTCCGAGTTCACCCGTTATAAGTTGGCTAATTTAAGTGGCGCTGCGATATCTCGCCCTTTGCTCTAACATACCCGTCACTGCACTGACATGCGTAGATTTCTAATTGCCCAGGCAACCGCCATTTTTGACCTACTCTGAGAAAAATGACCACAAATTGTATTTCCCTTTGAGGCTGAAAGGTAAATGAGGAAAGGAAGAAGAACCCATTTTTTTATTTCAGGTCAGTCGACTGGTGAGTAGTATCCGTCACACTGGATCTGACCCACAACCGTTGTATTGCCCAGTAACGCGGTAGTCCACTATGCTACTAATTTACTCAATTTTCTCCAAGCAAGCACATAGTGTGCTATGTATGTGTAAGAAAATGTTACATCTTCTCAGTATTCATGTATGGTGCAGAAACACGGACATTAGACAAGAAAACAGAACAGAAAATTGAAGCATTTGAAATGTGGATTTATAGAAGAATAGGTAGAATTGGATGGAAAGAAAAGAAAACAAACGATAAGTTTTAAAACAACTAAAAATGAAAAGAAAACTAATAAACACAATTAGAACAAGACAACTGAAATTTTTGGGGCATGTTAAAAGATACAACAGCCTAATGCAAGTAATATTGGAAGGGAAAATACAAGGTAAAAGAGGCAGAGGCAGACCAAGACCAACATGGACGAGTAACATTAAAAAATGGACAAGTCAGTCTATGACAATCTGCATCATCAAAGCAAGAGACAGAGTGGAATGGCACTCCATGGTAGCCAACCTTCGATGCGGAGACGGCACTCAATGATGAAGCACATAGACTTTAATAATTAACTTGATCGCAAATGTAAACCTCGAGGAGCAAGCGATGGCAAGCTTCACATAAAATGAGTGCTCCCATATGCGAATTACTTTAAGATCCGGAAGTAGCCTTGATGAACTTGTGCAGCAGGATACAGTGTGGCTTTTGCTGGTGAATTCTTCCGTGAAGTTCGGTTATTTTAGGGACTAGCAAACTGTGTGATACTTGTAAGAGAAGCAAAGCTGGCAGGCATTGACTCAATAAATAACATCGAACATCTCGCGAAGAATATGTATGGATGAACTAGAACGTCTAGCGACGATGCAAGGATCAAGATCAAAACACTGACGGTGAAAACATGATAGTAAAAACATGATAGTAAAAACATGATAGTAAAAACATGATAGTAAAAACACTCTTATCAAACATCATCATTAAGGGATCAATCATCCGCATCGAAAGTTGGCTACCATGGAGCGACATTCCGCTCTGTCTCTTGTTTTGGTCATGCAGGTTGTCATGGGTTGACTTGTCCATCTTTTGATGTTACTCGTCCATGTTAGTTTTGGTCTGCTTCTGCCTCTTTTACCTTGTATTTTCCCTTCCAAGATTACTTTTAGTAGGCTACTGTGTCTTTTAACATGGCCCATAAATCGCATGCGTCTTGCCTATGTTCTCTTATCAAACACTGACAGCAATTAGTCAGTCGCGCGTGACGGCAACATTAGCGTTGTAAAAATGTGACGCGTATTATAGTTTGAGATTTGTAAAGCGCAGTTGACATTTGTATAACATATTTTTTTTTAATATTAAATTCACACGCGAGCTAGTTTCCTAATGGCAAGATGGACTTAGATTCGCGCTCTGCCTTAGAAGGATAGCAGCAATTTTTTTTTTTTTTTTTTTTTTTTTTTTTTTTGGGGGGGGGGGGGATTTACAAAGTTGTAGTGCTGACCAGGTTATCTAAGAACGTGCCATTAGTTTTTTTTTTAATAAACCTTATCTGTCACACTCAAGGATTGATGGGGCGCTTTTTTCCCCCTTTCTTTCTTGTCTTGCTCTCAAAATTCACTTCGTGATATGAATATCTTCTTTCCTTCCTCGTTTGCCTTTCAGCGTCGAGGAGACATACAATTTGCGGTCTTTTCCTCTGCTGCAGGTTTCTCCAGCTCCTATATTCCCTAGTGTTTCTAATTTTCAATCTTTTCTTCGTCAGCCTTTGGGTTATATTAACGCCACTACAAAGATTCAGTAAGACATCAATGAAATCAGCCATAACACAGAAAACTCTCTAAGCAAAACATAATTTCAAGTTGAGTATGCTTACTTGTACTACCTTCAGGATTGACCCCTCCTCTTAGTTTAGTTTATTTTAGTTGAGTCGACAGATCATGTTTACTACACGTTTCAATAGTTCTCAGATCCCCTCCCAGTATGAAGCACGCTCGTCTCACAATAAATAAAGCACTGAAAATGGCTTCATTTCAGATGCACAGGGAACAATTTCGTCCCTAATTTTCTTAGTCGTCTCTAACGACATGTATGACAGGCGGCAATATTCTTTTCTACTCTGACCGTGACCAGGCGCCAGGGTTGAGACCAACCAGTCTCCTGTATTGTGGTTTAAAATAAGTTACGATTTCTGCACTTTAGACCCAACTCTTCAGACTTCATCGTGGCATTTCCGAGTACCGGCACTGCCTTCCCTCTTCAATACCCACTCTGTGGGTATCAATCAAACTAATTAGCCCTTGTTTATATGAATTTCATGGAGAGATGAAGTATTACCTTGATAACCCCCGGTCAACGGTTCGTCAATCCTGATACCAGCTGTCAGCTATGAGTCGCTGACAACATTCTAATTTTGTGTACGACGCAAAAGTCAGGTCAGGTAAACAATTTGTCATATGTCAGACCGGTGACATGTTTCAAGAGTCCACCGACGTCACACAGTTCGTCATTGCCCAAAACATTCCCCCCGTGTTGTCTTCCGCCTGGCCAACCTACATTACCTTGACATGACACCTGCTAATAATAGCGTACACGACAGCCGCCAAGATAGTAATGAAATATTAATCACAGGTGAACAGCAGATGAATTCGAACAAGCAGGTGGAAGTAATCAACAGCCCAACCAATTCCAGAGCCTCAAAGAAATACAAACAATTGTGAAGCAAGCTAGGAAAACAGAATGGAGGGAGTTACATGGAAAATATGAACAAGAACATGACAAGTTAAACAAACTTGGCAGACATGAGCAGACCAAGATATTCAGACTCAGAACAGGTCACTGTGGCCTCATAGCATATCTACATAAGATAGGAATCAGTCACTTTGCAAATTGTGACTGCAGAGCAGCCAAACAAACTCCAAAGCATATCCTACAGGTCTGCGGCGCTCTCGACACCCTAAGAACACGAATATGGCCAACAGAAACAAATCTACATGATAAACTATGGGGAACCGGTGATGACATCAAACGTGCAGTCTTGTTCGTTACCCAAGCTGATCTAAATGCATAGCAATAGCTGATCGCTGAATAAAAATAAATCTCAGGTGAAGAGTTGATATTGGAAAATACGTAGGGAGGTCAAAAAGTAATGCACACCAATTTTTTTCTCGGCTAATAATAAAAAGATAGGAATATGAAATTTTGCACACTTGGAATATGACATATTCCAATTATGTGCACCAAATTGCACAGCATTCTGATAAATATTACGCAATCTATGAACCGTTAAAATGGAGCTTGTCAACAATGTCCGTTACAAACAGCGAATTGTCATAGAATTTCTGGTTGCGGGAAAAGAAACTGTGGCAAACATTAATAAACGACTGTGTGCAGTGTACAAATGTTCTGCAGTCGATAGGAGCACAGTTAGTCGCTGGGTTCAGAGAATTAAAGCTGCAGAAAGTGTACGAGTGGAGCTGCATGATTTACCGCGTTCTGGACGTGTTGCCTCGGCTACCAGCACAGACATGTTATACCGGGCTGATGCCATTATTCGTAAGGATAGGCGTATCACTAGTCAGCAATTGGCATTGCAGCTTACAGTCAGCAAGGGAAGTGCAATCGCAATTTTTTAAACTCTCGGATATTCAAAGATTTGCGCTCGACGGGTTCCTCGGTGCCTAACAAATGATCACAGAGTTCAAAGGAAAACATTCTGTTCTGAATTGTTGGAGCGTTTCGGTGTTGAAGGAGAAATGTTTTTGTCAAAAATTGTTACCGGTGACGAAACGTGGGCACATTATTATGAGCCTGAAACAAAAATGCAGTCAATGGAATGGCATCATCCGCAGTCACCAAAAAGAAAAAAATTCAAAACATCTCCATCAGCCGGAAAGGTGATGATCATTGTCTTCTGGGACATTGATGGTGTGATTCTTGTTGATGTAATGACAAGAGGTGAGACAATCAACTCGACAGCTTACATCAATACACTGACAAAACTCAAAAATCGGTTCCACAGAGTTCGGCCTAATAAGCCATCTGCAGATTTGTTGCTTCAACATGACAATGCACACCCTCACACAAGTCTGGTAACACGGGAAGCAATCAACAAATTTGGTTGGACTGTACTGCCCCATCCTCCTTACAGCCCTGATCTGGCTCCCTCAGATTTCCATCTGTTTGGACCACTCAAAAAATTCCTGCGTGGGAAACACTTTGATGATGAGGATGTGATCCGTGCAGTTAACAAATGGCTACGCGAGCAGGACAAAACTTGGTACAAACAAGGCATTCATGACCTAGTTTCGCGTTGGCGTAAGGCAATACGCTTGGACGGAGATTATGTTGAAAAATAGGTAGTGTCAAGGGGATGTTCAGCTACAATCTGTGAAAATTTCACACATTTTGCCCGAATAGTTTCCGAGAAAAAAATTGGTGTGCATTACTTTTTGACCTCCCTTCAGTAGTTATGTTTGTTTGATTCGTAATTGTTTGCTTTATAGTGTCAGAAAATGATTACTCTTCTAAACCACGAGTGTAGCAAGACATAAATGAAACCTGAGACATAAATAACAAATAGACAATGAAACAAACGAAAAGAAATTGAGGATGAGGAAGAATGCAAAGAGAACAAATTAAATGAGGAAGTGGATGAGAGGAAGGAAAGGCGAGGAAACAGAGAAGAAGAATAGGGAAAGGAAAGAGAGAAGAAGAATAAGAGGAAGAGGAGTAGAATGAGATATTAAAAGGAGAAGCTAACGTAGCAAGGGGGGGGGAAGGGGAGAGGGGAATAAGAAATGGACGAACATTGTAGCAGATATCTTCAGCCATCAGAACACGTTATCAGCCCCACTTTGAAGAGCTGGACTGATACTCGCTTTAAAAAAAAAATATAGGTGCTCTGCAAGACCCTAGAAATGAAAAACGTTACAATCACGAACGAAAAGAAACAAGAATATTTTTTTTTTTAATTGCAACTACCAAAACGCTTTACTGAACGTATACAAAATCAATTTGGACTTGTCTAGAGGGAATTATATCCCCTCCCCACCTCCTGTAAAATAAACAAACTGAATAACATTTCTAATCCCAGCATTTTCAGTAATCCTATTTAACAGATTATTAAATCATTAAAGCAAATATTATTTAAATGATTAATGATGTTGTACACTTTCAACTCAATATACACACGGAAATACATAAACTCTACGAGTGAGTATATTTTAGAGCATGATGTAAGTTTAAACATATCAAGCACTATAAAAACCATTGTTATAATGTGTAATACTATATCCTCTACTATCATCATCATCAAAAGGAACTGAGAAAAAAGCTAGGAATAGCCCCCGCTATAGAATATATAAGGAAACAACAGATAAAATGGTTTGGCCACGTGACAAGGCATAAAGATCAAAACACAACACAACAAGCCTTCAACAAACGTTGTGAGAACACCAGACCAAGGGTCGACCACAAAAAGATGGATCGATGGAATATTAGAAGCACTAGAAACATAACAGCAGAGCAAAAGACCGCAAATTATATCTCCCCTCGACGCTGAAAGGCAGATGAGGAAGGAAAGAAGAAGAAGAAGATCATCATCAGGTACTATGTCTGCTGGCGTAGGTGATCGTGTGTCTCCACAACTTTCGATCTCGACATTTGTTTACTTTCTTTCATATGACCAATATGTCTGTTTTCTTACTATTCAGACTGAGACATTTTTTGTTCCTTTCTTTTACCATTATGTCTATCATTTCTTGTAGTTTATTCTCCGTCTCTGCTATTAAGATTGTGTCATCCGCATATCGCAAATTATTTATGTTGTGACCGTTGAGTACAATTCTTTTTTTTATCTACTGTTGATCTCATAATATGTTCGCTGTAAAGTGAAACAAATCTGGCGACAGAACACAGCCTTGTCTGACTCCATGTTTTATATATTGGAATTGTCCTGTTTGGTTGCTAATTCGTATAGCTGCTGTTTGTAATTATAAGAACGCCGTATTAACAAGCCGCGCTAAAAGGGTCTTGTTTATAAGAGAGCCGTATTAAGAAGCCGCGCTAAGAGAGCCTTGTTAAGAGAGCTGTATTAAGAAGCCGCGCTAAAGAGAGCCTTGTTAAGAGAGCCGTATTAAGAAGCCGCGTTAAAAGAGCTGTATTAAGAAGCCGCGTTAAGAGAGCTGTATTAAGAAGCCGCGTTAAAAGAGCTGTATTAAGAAGCCGCGTTTAAAGAGCTGTATTAAGAAGCCGCGTTAAAAGAGCTGTATTAAGAAGCCGCGTTAAAAGAGCTGTATTAAGAAGCCGCGTTAAAAGAGCTGTATTAAGAAGCCGCGTTAAAAGAGCTGTATTAAGAAGCCGCGTTTTAAGAGAGCGCGTATTGAGAAGCCGCGTTAAAAGAGCTGTATTAAGAAGCCGCGTTAAGAGAGCTGTATTAAGAAGCCGCGTTAAGAGAGCCGTATTGAGAAGCCGCGTTAAAAGCTGTATTAAGAAGCCGCGTTAAGAGAGCTGTATTAAGAAGCCGCGTTAAGAGAGCTGTATTGAGAAGCCGCGTTAAAAGAGCTGTATTAAGAAGCCGCGTTAAGAGAGCTGTATTAAGAAGCCGCGTTAAAAGAGCCTTGTTAAGAGAGCTGTATTAAGAAGCCGCGCTAAGAGAGCCTTGTTAAGAGAGCCGTATTGAGAAGCCGCGCTAAGAGAGCCTTGTTAAGAGAGCCTTGTTAAGAGAGCCGTGTTAAGAGAGCCTTGTTAAGAAGAGCCGTATTGAGAAGCCGCGCTAAGAGAGCCTTGTTAAGAGAGCCGTATTGAGAAGCCGCGCTAAGAGAGCCTTGTTAAGAGAGCCGTATTGAGAAGCCGCGCTAAGAGAGCCTTGTTAAGAGAGCTGTATTAAGAAGCCGCGTTAAGAGAGCTGTATTAAGAAGCCGCGTTAAGAGAGCTGTATTAAGAAGCCGCGCTAAGAGAGCTGTATTAAGAAGCCGCGTTAAAAGAGCCTTGTTAAGAGAGCCGTATTAAGAAGCCGCGCTAAGAGAGCCTTGTTAAGAGAGCCGTATTAAGAAGCCGCGCTAAGAGAGCCTTGTTAAGAGAGCCGTGTTATAAAGAGAACAGTGTTAAGAAAGCTTTGATATTAAAGTAACAACAAGCAGAAGATCAGTACTATTCTCGGATACTTCTATGACCAATAGAATTCAGGCAGAGGTGTCAAACTATGTCATGTTTAGTGCGATCTAATACAACAAGCTAATAGAAGAATTAACATAAAGAAATACGATACAAACATCTACCCATAATAACCATCTCTTATGGTTGCATCACAGTGGGGCATTTTAATTCATTTGTGACAACACGGTGAAATATTGTTGGAAAGAGAGGTATGGGGCGGGTACGGTTGGGCAGTGGAAGAAAGGGGAAACTTTGGATGAAGTTGGAAAGGAAAAGGGGATGGATCAAAAGGGGAGATGGTGAATAGGGGAAAAAGTAAGAGATTGCGCGATAGAGAGAGTGGGAGGTATAGAATTAATTTAGGCGAGAGTGGGAAAGTGTGGCTGAAAGAGAGAAGTGATATAACACACAGACAGAGAGAGAGAGAGTAAGATGAGTGTGTGGCTTAAAGCGTAGAGAGTGTGAGAGAGAGTTGATGAGTGAGGCTTAAAGCGTAGAGAGTGAGAGAGAGTTGATGAGTGAGGCTTAAAGTGTAGAGAGTGAGAGAGAGTTGATGAGTGAGGCTTAAAGCGTAGAGAGTGAGAGAGAGAGTTGATGAGTCAGGTTTAAAGCGTGGAGAGAGTTATAGAGAGTAGATGAGTGAGGTTTAGAGCGTAGAGAGAAAGTGAGAGAGAGAGAGTAGATGAGTGAGGCTTAAACTCTAGAGAAAGAGAGGAAGAGATCTAGATAGATAGATAGATAGATAGATAGATAGATAGATAGATAGATAGATAGATAGATATAGATAGATAGATAGATAGATAGATAGATAGATAGATAGATAGATAGATAGAGGAAGAGAGAGATAGGGTGGTGTGTGGAAGATAGTTACTTGATGATAGACAAAAAGAACGATGACGATAGATAGTCTAACATGGCAGCAAGTAAACAAAACACTGAAAGATCAATAACAAGGCAATGGAGATGAAGAGCTCCTGAGATTAGTGGTATCTCCCAAGCTTATATGTAAGTAATGGGAAACTTTATACAGAGCTTCACAGCAGGGGGCAATCTGATCATCAGAAGCTGATCCCCGTTATACAAATGTTTCGGCCCTTTAGCTTATTGGCACTCTATAGGAAGTGAGCCCGCCTGGGTCATAGTCTATATAAATATGTTTTTATCTCAGTACTGGGGAGTTTGTGGATATTCTGCCACCCAGGTCTGGAGCAAATACTGACCCAAAAAAAAAAAAAAACACAAAAAAGCTAACACAAATTGTGAGACAAGTTAATGGTGACCATTCTCTACCTTAGGCCTACACAAATTGTGAGACAAGTTAATGGTGACCATTCTCTACCTTAGGCCTACACAAATTGTGAGACAAGATAGTGGTGACCATTCTCTACTTAGGCCTACATAAATTGTGAGAGAAGATAGTGGTGACCATTCTCTACCTCAGGCCTACATAAATTGTGAGCCAAGTTAGCGGTGACCATTCTCTACCTCAGGCCTCACATAAATTGTGAGCCAAGTTAATGGTGACCATTCTCTACCTCAGGCCTACATAAATTGTGAGACAAGTTAGTGGTGACCATTCTCTACCTCAGGCCTACATAAATTGTGAGACAAGTTAGTGGTGACCATTCTCTACCTCAGGCCTACATAAATTGTGAGACAAGTTAATGGTGACCATTCTCTACCTCAGGCCTACATAAATTGTGAGACAAGTTAGTGGTGACCATTCTCTACCTCAGGCCTACATAAATTGTGAGACAAGTTAATGGTGACCATTCTCTACCTCAGGCCTACATAAATAGTGAGACACGTTAGTGGTGACCATTCTCTACCTCAGGCCTACATAAATTGTGAGACACGTTAGTCGTGACCATTCTCTACCTCAGGCCTACATAAATTGTGAGAGAAGATAGTGGTGACCATTCTCTACCTCAGGCCTACATAAATTGCGAGCCAAGTTAGCGGTGACCATTCTCTACCTTAGGCCTCACATAAATTGTGAGAGAAGATAGTGGTGACCATTCTCTACCTCAGGCCTACATAAATTGTGAGCCAAGTTAGCGGTGACCATTCTCTACCTCAGGCCTACATAAATTGTGAGACATGTTAGTGGTGACCATTCTCTACCTCAGGCCTACATAAATTGTGAGACAAGTTAGTGGTGACCATTCTCTTACTGAGACCTCACATAAATAGTGAGACAAGTTAGTGGTGACCATTCTTTTACTGAGACCTCACATAAATTGTGAGACAAGTTAGTGGTGACCATTCTCTTACTGAGACCTCACATAAATTGTGAGACAAGTTAGTGGTGACCATTCTCTTACTGAGACCTCACATAAATTGTGAGACAAGTTAGTGGTGACCATTCTCTTACTGAGACCTCACATAAATTGTGAGACAAGTTAGTGGTGACCATTCTCTTACTGAGACCTCACATAAATTGAGACAAGTTAGTGGTGACCATTCTCTTACTGAGACCTCACATAAATTGTGAGACACGTTAGTGGTGACCATTCTCTACCTCATGCCTACATAAATTGTGAGACAAGTTAATGGTGACCATTCTCTTACTGAGACCTCACATAAATTGTGAGACAAGTTAGTGGTGACCATTCTCTTACTGAGACCTCACATAAATTGTGAGACAAGTTAGTGGTGACCATTCTCTACCTCAGACCTCATGTAAATTGTGAGACAAGTTAGCGTAGAATAAGAACACATTCTCTACCTCAAGCCTCACGTAACTGTAGCCCAGACCGGAATCACGCATTTCGCGCCAACAAAACACAATCCGCTAATAAGTGAAACAACAATTTAAACCCAAAAATGTCTGTAGACAGGACACGGCTTGAAGTAATGGCGCGGGCTGCGTGCCAAACAGATTCAGTTACTGGACCAGACGAGACCTGGTTACATCACTGAACAAAACATTACTGGATATATACAATAGATATCATTGTACTCTTCAGTTCTGAAATGGTACGTTACAGAGCACTTGTTATGTAAAATCTATACGCCCACATAGAGCGATCATATGTCATGGAATAAGGAGCAAACACACACACATACATTGGTAAGCAGATACACTTTAATAATTCGTTACCACGATCTCAGATGTAAAGCTTGAGGAGGAGGCGAGGGTAAGCTAATGGAAAGAGATTACGTGTTGTACCACTTCTAGTCCATCTTCACGTCATTTTCATTGATTTTGCAATACAAAGTTCTGATATAACACATATACAATATTTTGCTTTAAGTGTGTCCCTTAAAGTTAATGGACAAAACAAAAGTCAACGTTTCGGCCAAGTAGGCCTTCAGTTGGAACAACAAACAACAACACACCAAAAAAAAAAAAAATATATATATATATAAGGATATATAAACATATATATAAGCTGTCACCATACCACTTTTTTCTTCTTTTTTTTTAGAATTGCTATTATCATCAGCTTTACAGCAGCTACGCATCTTGGTGCATCGTGATGCCTTTACGTCTTCCTTTAAGTTAATATGCCTTCTCCTAAATTGGTCAATATCCCCAGCGATGTATGTCCATGTGTCTTCCCTCATCATTTCTACTGCAATCCACGACTCAACCTAAACGGGGAAAAAAAACATTCCCGCTCACGGTTTTCCCATTCTTCTTTCTTTCTGGCGTTTACCCGGTGACTATTTAAGGAATTCTTGTCCTCTTCGTCACCCATTATTTGACGTTCAGTGGGCGTAGGTGCGCCTCCAGTCCTCAAAATGCACTACAGGCATTTTTTTTTAAATTCGGTCAACAAGACATTCAGCCACTTCCCTTACATTGAGTTATTGAGTCATTTGCGGATCATCATCATTGCACTCCGAACATGTCCATAGGTGCTCAGATCCCCTCCTCAGCAATTCCCTCAGTGTCCAGCGACTGACGACTCCAGTTCTATGTTGGTTGATAAGTCTTCTTACACGGCCACCAAGTTTCTCATTTCTGGCCGTGCCCATCTTAACTCCCATTTCCATCATCCGAAGAAGTGACGTTGATCTGTGTTTGTCGAAGTCCTGTGCTCTTCCAACATCTCGAAGGGCATTGATGATGTCCGCCCGATCCATCGGTTGCCCGTCCTCAACGACAGCGCAGCTAGCCAACCTGTCCGCTCTCTCATTTCCCCGTACTCCCGCATGTCCAGGGACATAGACAAAGGTGACCTTACGTATTTTGGATTTCTGCAACGACTCTACCCATTGCATGCGTACATAGCCCGCCTCCACTTTTTTTATCATGCTCATCGAATCACTCAGTATACATGCGTGGATGTAGTCTTGTGACTCTAACCATTTGAATGCCTTGGTCACTGCCATCACCTCCATTGTCATGCTACTCGTGGTCATGGCGTATGCACCACTGTCTTACATTGTGTTTGAGTCAATGAAATAGTGATAGAAGACACAGAACTGTCTAGGTCACACAGAACACAAAATAGTATAGGTCATGAATTCAGAACTGATCCGGAAAAAAAATCACAAAAACCGCCTACAGCAGACTGCAGAAAAATGTCAAAAGTGATGTAGGTCAAGAACAACCTGGCGGATGACAGTGGAAACAGAGATGGACAGCTTGGGCCAGACATGGGATACCCTGAAAAAAATTAGCGCTGACCGTGCACAAGGTCTAATTTTGTTGATACCCTAAAAGGCACCACAAGACATACCAGCCGATGACTGTTTTGAGTCTTAAGAGGGAGGAAAAAAGAAGAGCGAAGAACTACTTAAAGTTCACTTTAGAACTCAACTTCCGAGTATCGATATTACTGTAATCGAGCCTATTTTTACAATGTAAGCAAATAATCATCGACTAACATGTTTTGATTAGTCACAGCAATTCATATTTTAATGGTCTTGCCCTTGGAAGATCCATAATGGAAGAAAAAAAAAAGGGGGGGGTATACCTGGAAGACACAGAGGAGAGGGTAACCTAGAGACGACTATGCTCAAGGCATAAAGTGAGTACTCCTGTTGGCGTTAAGAGTAATTAAGTCAATCATCGCACTGTTAGAGCAGAATTTCTCCACCTTTTTTAACCCCTTTCCCATTCCGACCTTGGTTTCTACCCATGACTCCCCTGTCCTTTCATATAGATCGTGTGTGTATAATATATATATAACTATCTTTACGACACATAGTACCATTGCTGGTGTATGTCGGGGGGCAACGATAGAACCAGAGGGATAAAGGCCGCTTGGTCAAGCAGTCCCCACGACGTGTGAGATTCAGGATTTTTATTTCACCCCCGATAGAAAAAATCCTCTGTCTACCGCGGGCTTCGAACACCGTACGCCGGATTTTCAGCCAGCGGAGCAATGGTTTTAGCCGCACGGCCACGCGCACCTTTTGATGTTACTCGAGATATATATATATATATATATATATATATATATATATATATATTATATTATATATATATATATATATATATATATATATATATATATATATATATATATATATATATCTATAAAGTATGCACAGAACAGTTACATAAAATGTGTGCTTAAAATAATTTGTAAAATATGAGAGTTGTAATAATAATAGATTCAGCTGGCAAAATTAAGGATTCCGCCATTTTTGTGCATGATTTTTCCCTTCTTTAGATATCAACTTTGATATTTTGTAAAGCGCGATTAAACCTTTGTCATTTAAATGTGTAGATTTCTGAACGAACATTTAATGATTTTTGTCACGGTAGGTCTTGGTGGTCGCGTACTTTCTTTGTAAAGTGTAAAATCTCAAATTGAGCACACAGAATTTGTATGGTCTAGCAGTGATGGGATAAATCCGTAGCCAAGATACTCGACTAAGTATTGTCGATATTTCTTCTTTGCCAAAGTAGCCATGATACTATATAGTAAACTATATAGTGGGGCTGGGGGGGGGGGGGGGGTGTCCGCTCGAAACAGATGGAGACAACTCTACATAATGTGGCAAAATTATTTTAAAAAAAAAACTGTTTTCATAAATAAAGCTGCAGAACTTCCCAAACAAAGACGATGAAAATTTATGCTATTGCAAAACTTATTTAATTATAACTTCGGGGATAATGCTATTAATACATTTTTTTTTACTTCCGTTCCAAACATGGTGGAATGAGGTCACGTTCGCTGGACCACTGCAGAAGTTACATTAGGGAACTGATTAGCTTCGGCTCTACGGTGTAATTTTCTGCGTCTGAACCAATCAACTGATCCAGTTAGCAAAGTTCGCGATGATAACAAGTTGTACTCACCTCATTGTTCCTCATTGTCAAGTCAAAAGTTTGTGAATGCGACCTTCCTCTGCCTAGCGTTGTATGCGAACTATAAGAGAGCAGATTGGGCAAAGTTGCCAGGCTCGCTGATGCATATACTGCGCCTATCAACACCCACGAAAAGAAGGTCAATAAAATGATAGAGTGTTAACAAATGGAATCCTCGGAGCTGCTAAAGAATCCATTCTTAGAGGCAAGAAGAAACTTCAAGCCATACTGGAGCAAGAAAATACAAAGACTAGAAGAGCTGGACTTAGCCAGAGAACTAACTGAAACATCACACAGCACAGAGAGCAACATTGCCTACAAAGCAGCCTCGGCCAAATACAGACGTGAGGTCATGATATCAGCAAGACAGAGCTAGATAGACAAAACAGAGAGCCTTGATCTAGACAAAAATGGCCATAAACTATGGAAACTTACGAAAGCTCTGAGCGACGAAAACAACAGTCGACCTTCAATATCATTAGCACACAATAAGAACATCCTCACAGGCAAAAGGGCAGCAAAGCTACTGATAGAGACTTACAAAAACATTAGTAGAATAAACATTCCAATAGACAAACAGAAAGCTGCAATACAGGAAAACCAAGATGCAAAACACATGCTTTTAGCATCAGAAGAGCATCAGACGACCATCTTTGCCCCTACTGAATTAGATGTTGCCCTCAAAGGATTGAAGCTCAAAAGTTCCCCTGGTAAAGATGGAATCTCCAACGAAATGCTCCTAAATCTGGGACAGAAAGCCAAGAGCCAGCTTCTAAGGATGATAAATGCTACTGGAAGAGGGGTCATGTGCCGGAAATGTGGAAAGAAGCTATTATGGTGCCCATCCTCAAGCGTGGAAAAGATCCACTAGACCCAAGTAGCTATAGACCAATTAGCCTACTGAGCTGCCTGAGTAAACTCATGGAAAGGCTGGTTAACAGAAGACTTATGTGGCATTTGAGACAAAACAAAAAATCGTACCACAACAAAGTGCTTCCGTCAGGACAGATCAACTGAAGACCTGATCACCTACATCGCACAGGAAATAGAGGATGCTCTACAAGAAAAGGAATTAAAGAACAAGCTTTTTAGACTTGGCATCCAGGGTCGTTTATTCAATTGGGTCTCTCAATACCTTCAGTATAGAACTGCCAGAGTACAAGTACAAGGTCAACTAAGTAAGAAGGTCTCTATCGAGCAAGGTGTCCCACAAGGCGGAGTCTTGTCCCCAACACTCTTTTTAATTTTCATAAATGACAGCGTAACGGACATTCCACCCAGAATACACTCAGCAATATGGGCAGATGATCTGGCGTTATGGGCTTGATCCAGGATGCAAGATGCCCTAGGTGAACTTGAAAAATGGACGAACACCTGGTTCTTACCAATTAACGAAAAAAAACCACATATACAATTTTCAGCCTATCAAGAAATACCCTCTGCAAACTTGAAATTAAAAGACCATACACTCCCTATTGAAACATTGCGTACAAAATCGATACTTTTTTGTTTACCAATTTAGGCCACATACAATTACCAATTAAACAGGAAACGAAATATGAATTAATAAACAATACATAAGAAAATACACATTTAAGTACTAACATTAAAAGAGAAATTACTAATACCTGGCTAAGAGAGACTCATAACAAACAATCTTCAATCTGTAGTTTAAAAAAAATATATGGTAAAATTAACCAAGTAAGTAAATAAATAAAAAACAGAATGTTGTAAATATAAACATAGAACTAAAGAAATATAATATAAAATAAAGTATAAAGCGATCATTGAGTTTAATTTAAAATGAAGAAAGAAATTCTGAAAAAATACACTGATCGACAGAGTGAATAATAATAAAGGAAACTCGATTACCCCAAATGGAAATAATCATTTCAAGATTAGAACAAGATAAGATAGTTTTATTATTGAATTCTTCAAGAGTTAAAGAGAATAATTCATGTAAATTATTTACAATAATGCAGGTTTACTTAACTTAACATACTACAGACTGACTACAGTAGCTAGTAGTAAATGTGTATTTTCTTTCATGTTTCAGTGTTTGCCATTTAATAATTGTTTACATGCGTACTATAGTGTGTAGTAAATATATAGTATAGCATTCTTCGCTACACTTAGACATTTTATCTGATTTTTTTTTTTAGTTTTACTCTACTGTTTTAAATGTAGATATGAAAACAATATGTTCACAGCACAACTCGTTAACATTAAAGATGTAAAAAAATAAGATTTGATAACTAATTAAATTTATGCCGTACCGTCTTTTGAAAGATCAAAGAGCAATCAAAAGACTTCGCTCACCTACTTACTCCGATCCGTGTATTGACTGAACAAATCAGATACACAACCTGGCACCTAAAAATAAAATTGTCAGAAAGCACAACTACTGCTGCAGAACTATTTAAAGTTGATTTTCCTTCAAGTGAAAAGTAAATAACACTTCATTTGTTCTAGATGTGTTGTTGAATCCACCTTTCCACGACATCCCGAGAACGACCAGAAAAACCACCTCGCTGATACATAGGCTTACTGTGAAACCAGTGACCCGGTACGTTATCAGAACAGGTTTTTGTGTTCAGGCATGTACGGAATGTTAAGAGAGAGGGCGAGACCTGGCTCAGTGACTTGGAGTGTCCAATCAGATCTCTCCTCTACAAACTGGCGCTGTTTGAATGCGTCACGTTGTTAAAGACTGTACATTATGTTTTATTTTGAGACGACGACACCGTGTCTCGTTTTGTCCTTTTCTTTCCCATTTTTGAAGACTTAAGCCTAGCACACCGTGAAAGTCTTCTGCGAGCACAAGAAAGTGACACACACTTGCCATGTACGTATTATTGATATCAAAAGACTGGCACACAGTCCACGACTCGTCACAATGAACAGAACATGGCACGCTGTCTTTGTTTTGATAAAGGTTACAACACGCTATCCCAACCGGCAGCTTGATAGCGTTTCCCGAAATATTCTTCTGTCCTTGACCTCAACCGACAAAACAGTCAGTGCTCGACATGCCTTGTAGCTTCTTGTAGGAACAACACACACAATTTATCAACTTTGAGCGTTCCGTGGTCATCCTTCGCAAGGTACTCCATGTCTGGCTCATACTATCCACCTGATTTGTCCTTCGTTCAGTTACGGGAATAACACAAATTTGCAGTAAAGCTGATGAGCCGGGAACGAGTTGAACAGTATATTGTGCCACCTTTACATGAAAGAACAAAACAAAAAACGGGTTTAACTTCCCCAGAAACAAAAACTTAAAACAGGATACAGAACAGGAGAAATTATTACAGATCTAACTACACCCTAGTGAGCCGCGGTAGCTCAGTGGTTAGTGAACTGGACTACTAAGGATAAGAGGTCGGGTTCGATCCTAACCGACGACTTCCAGGTTCACCCAGCCTTAATGGGTACCGGATTTTTTTCTGGGAAAGTAAAGCGGCACGGACGTAATACCGACCACATTACCCCAAAAATCATGTGCCGAAGGTCTGTAAAATTTATGGTCACAAACACCATATTCCATACACACCACTTGGCGTCACGGGGGTACTTTACTTTTTTTTTACGTGTATGAACACATCCGTTACGTTGTCCTTGGTCTACCTCTTTTGTCGCATTCCTTTTGGAGTATACTCTATGGCGATTCTTGTGATTGTTCCTGGATCTCTCCTGAAGACGTGACCTTTCCAACTCCATCTCCAGTCTGATATCACTGCGCGCACCTTCTCTTGGTTGCGGAGGCCTTCAATTTGCTTGCTTTATTTGTTCTCTGACTTGATATCTTTGGACCAATTTTTATCCTGAACTTCACCATTATTCTAACTACAACAAAAATGGTGGTTTATTCCTAATGCAGTCCCTCTCACTTCTACATCTTGCAGAGAACGTCTCAATCCGCTGTTGGTCATTAATTCTTTCAGTACGGAACGTTTTTATCAATTTAGCGGTAGAGATTTGAGAGACAACATTTTTCATGTTTTTAAATATCAATCTACATGTTTATATTTATCTAACACTTAACATACTATATATTATTTTTTAGATAATTAAACAAGGAATTATATTTCACCAATACCAAGATGATCTATCTATCTATCTATTGTCCTTTCGAGCCGAAGACGGCACATAGGGCAGAACCACAATCTCAAAAACAGAAACCTCGCGTGCCAAAATGGCACATATTGCGGAGATCACTGCTTCTAAATCTATGGCGCTGTTTCCATAACAATACTTTTTACAATAACAGCTTGTCAAGCCATCGATCAATCTCCTTAGTCGCCTCTTACGACATGCGTGGAAGGTCACAGTATCACTATTCTTTACTTCCCTCATAATGAAAACACCGGTAACACACGGGTAACCAAGATGATACAAGACATGTAAAAAGAATAGGAAGTGATGACAGTTTACACAAATCAAGTTGAGAGTGAAGCAAAGGGCTGCTAAACTGACATGACAAAATATCGACATGGTGCATGGTGCTATGGTGGAGACGTATGGAAAGAGTTAAATGTAATTATCTACCCTGGTTATTTGCCGCCCGTGTTAGTTAATAGATCACCCTCACTGGACATGGGACAACTCCATCAGTGATCCTTTGCTCAGTAGATGCCCGAACGTAGAGCGACTGACAACGCTAGTTCTGTGTTGGTTCACAGGTTGAGCATCTCCTTCTGCTTTCTGTCGTCCACTGGTTTACATGATTCTTTAACCATACCGTTTATTTTCTTACCCCCCCCCCCCCACATTTTTTTTTCATTTCTCCTTTACAAGTCTCCCTTGGCTCCCTGAGTATCCCGTCATCCCTTTCTCTGTGATACTCTTGCAGTCTATTCAAAGTTGTAGATTCATGTTTATTGCCAGAATTATTTACCCATCCTGCTTCTTGTGAGTATTTAAAATATTATATCTGGTTCATTCTCCACAACAAGCAACCCAACAAGTCTATCTGTTCATCCAGTCCCTTGTACACCCAAATGTCCTGACACAAAAAGAAAGATTTTAAAGAGCTTTGAACTCGCAAGAGACTCCAATCCTGCCTTTGAACCATGTCTATTTCACTATTTTCATGAATATACCAATCGAATCATCGAGAAATCACACGTGGGTTCAATTCTGTATCCGTTGAGAAGCTAATGCCTTAGTAACTGTCATGACCTCCATCATCAAACTATTTGTAACCAAGGTTAACGCTCCGGTGTCTTCTTTAACATTTCAGCCAACGACCAGTGCTATTAAAGCTCCGTCTGTATTGAACTCATATGTGTACTACGTCATCCTCATAAGAATTTTCAAGATTCAAGACATACACCATAGCCTTCCACGGCCAGTGGGTTTTGATTTCTTCTTTCCCTGTCCAGTTTGATATACACTATGAAGGACGTATAAACACTCTGCTGGCATCTGTTCCAATTCCCTGTCTAGTTTGATGTACACTGACGTATAACACTCTGCTGGCATCTGTTCCTATTCCCTGTCCAGTTTGATGTACACTGACGTATAACACTCTGCTGGCATCTGTTCCTATTCCCTGTCCAGTTGATGTACACTGACGTATAACACTCTGCTGGTATCTGTTCCTATTCCCTGTCCAGTTTGATGTACACTGACGTATAACACTCTGCTGGTATCTGTTCCTATTCCCTGTCCAGTTTGATGTACACTGACGTATAACACTCTGCTGGCATCTGTTCCAATTCCCTGTCCAGTTTGATGTACGCAGAGAAAGAGGTACAACACTCGCTGGCACAATTCAATGTACATGATTTTTATACACAGTGCTCGTATGTAACTCGCTGGCTTGGCAATAGTGGACCGTGGGTTCGATTCCAGCTTCAGGCTCCCCACTTGACACAACTAAAATATGATAGGTGCCTGACCCACTAAGCTATGGAAGATAACAGCAATGAGAAGTTGCATTGCTCCCCTCATCTTTTAATGAAGTATTCAAGGTGAGAAGTTTGACACTTTACTTCCCTATAACATTAAATATCACGATAAATTATGTTCCTTCTTTTGTCTATATTAGTAATGTTCTGAATATAACATATTTTTTTTAATAAATAGAAATTATGCCTTTTCTCATGTCTAGTTTACAGAAAAAGTAAAAACATAGAAGCACCGGTCTAAGGTGCAAAAGATTGAGAATGGCAACCAAAAAAAAAATCTAACATAAGAAAATACGTAACAAAATATGTGACGAGATGTCACCGTTCTTGGGGAAAACCCGAAAGCTATTAATATTAAATATATTCTAGTCCGTTCTAGATAAGTGACATAAAAAACACGTAGCTAGGACAGATTTCGGGTATTTGTTAAGGACATTAAGTTGGGTTGTTGTTGAGAGAGTACGTTGAGACGTTGAGGAATCGTGCTGGCTTCGTGCTTGAGAAGTTCACAATTCAAATCTTATGTGTAGCCACATTCTTCTCTAGTGATCTTTGTTCTCGTTCTTTGTAGATGACATCAAGTGCTTACTCCTAAAGGAGACGAACGACGAAATGCTGACTTGTTCAAATTAGGTAACATAAAAGAATCAATGAACGTTGAAAATCGGCAATAGGTGAATATAAACCCGTGTCTTACCAGTATAATAACAGTAATTATAATAATTTATACACAATTTACCCAAACTGATAAATGTTGGTAACTGTGCTCTGTATGATATGCAAATAAACAACTGTGGGCAGAAAATTTAGACTGTTTACATAATATGACCACCTGCCAACATCATGTCAACCTTCTTTAGTCGCGACTTGGAACAATAGTGAGGGTACAGGGTTAAAATGGTCAAGCAAAGCTCTTCTTGAGTTCTGTTCTATAAGTAAAAAAAAAAAAGGTAAAAAGCCCCCGTCACGCCAAGTGTGTGTAGGGAATATGGTGTTGGTGACCATAAATTGTACAGACCTTCAGCACATGATTTTTGGGGTAATGTGGTCGGTATTACACCGGTGCCGCTTTACTTTCCCAGAAAAAAATCCGGTACCCATTTAAGGCTGGGTGAACCCGGAAGCCGTCGGTTGTGATCGAACCCTACCCCTTGTCCTTTATAGTCCAGTTCACTAACCACTGAGCTATCGGGGCTCCCAGTTCTGTTCTATGCTAGCTCTTTTTACTCTTTATTCGGATACAGGTTATCAACAAGAGCTCTCCAATCCTTCTGTCATTTGCAGCCTTCTTTCACTGTTTCCGGTGTGATTTATTTTCGTGGTTTCAGTCTAAAGGTTTCGTCTTTATGTGGTCCTAGGTTTTCCCTGTTTTACCTGTCCCTGTGAGAGCTTTTCTGGTAGTGCTTGTATTTGTCTTCTGCTGAATTTACTTAACACATTTATTAGACGAAATACACACAAGGTACTACGCAAAAAAAAAGTATTTCTCTCCACATCTTCTCCTTTTTTAAAATTATTATTTCATTGCCAAAGATGGAATAGATATCAGTGTCATCATACGTCACTACTCTTCTTCCCTTAAAAGCTCAAACGATAAACAACATAGCTGTCATCATACGTCACTAGTCTTTCAACCCTAACAGCTCAAACGATATAAAACAACAGAGCTGTCATCATATGTCATTAGTCTTTCAACCCTAACAGCTCAAACGATAAAACAATAGAGCTGTCATCATACGTCACTAGTCTTTCAACCCTAACAGCTCAAACGATAAAACAACAGAGCTGTCATCATATGTCACTAGTCTTTCAACCCTAACAGCTCAAACGATAAAACAATAGAGCTGTCATCATACGTCACTAGTCTTTCATCCCTAACAGCTCAAACGATAAAACAACAGAGCTGTCATTATACGTCACTAGTCTTCCTTAAGTGCTCAAACAATAAAAGGATAGAGCTGTCATCATCCGTCACTAGTCTTCCATCCCAAAGATGACATCAAATATGAACCAATACCTCACAAAATTCGCGAATTTTACTTCCGATCAACATGGTTTAGGAGCTGTATCAGTCACTGAAAATGTGTACCAGATATTTTATATTGGCACAAGTTACGCAGCGCACAGGATAACGGGTGGCAATGGAACATGATATCAAAACACATCTCGGTATGAGCCATGAATGAAATTTGGCAGTTCGGTATCACGTACAGCAACAAGTTCCTCCTAAGTGGAGATCCTAGCAAGGTACCCAAGTCTGACACACAATTCATCCCTGTTTCTATTGTTAATCGCCTGCTTATTCTTATTGTTCCTCTCTTTTGCTTTTCTCTGCAGTCTATAGTTTTGTTATTGTTTTTTATAATCTCTTATACAACGTAAACACTCAACAACAGAACTGATACGATGCACGGAGGACAGAGAATTGTGGGGGAACATATCCATGCGACAACCGGCATGACGCGTGATGATGATGATGAACACGTGACATAAAGTAACCAATGTGAGCATTTATTCCTGCCTGCAACTCTGATACAGTTCTTGATATGTTAACCATCGGCGTAGCAAGTAAGGGCCTTAAATGTATGTGTATGGACATGTTTTGTTTTGTTATTTAACCAATATATTTCAATGAAGTAAAAGAGCATTTTTATGAATGATGTGGCCGTCTGTACTACGCTGATGCATTTAGGTAACTTCGATTTCGTAGGCAGTTAAAGTCCTTTTAAGTAGGAAAATTGATTTGTTTAGTCTATTCCTGCTTGTAAAGTTGGAACCTTCTATTTTTAGTTATCATAATGCCAAGATCTCGTTTGATCTCCTAGCCGTACGATATTTCGGTTTTCCTTGGGAATCCCTCATGTGTTTTTTTTTTGGTAAATGGTCAATTGAAACTATCCAGTTTCCATCTCTGTTATGTGAATTTTCTTTTGGTGGTATCCAGTTTCCATATCTGTTATGTGCATTTTCTTTTGGTGGTATCCAGTTTCCATCTGGACAACAAAGGACAAGAGGTAGGGTTCGATCCCAACCGACGGCTCCCGGATTCACCCAACTTTAAATGGGTACTGAATTTTTTTCTGGGAAAATATAAAGCGGCACGGGCGTAATACCGACCACATTACCCCAAAAATCATGTGCCGAAGATCTGTAAAATTTATGGTCACTAACACCATATTCTCTATTACGCCACTTGGCGTGACAGGGGTTGTTTACTTTACTTACCCCGCGCAAAAAGTACGGTGAAAAAAAATATCCAATGAACAAACAAGTGTCTATGATTGTAAATCTTCCACGCAGACACCGCATTCCATTTGATCAAAAAATTGCCATCAACATAATAATCAATATATAGATCCGAATATATCTTGCATGTAATGTTCTATAGATTTACACTTAATCAAGGTTATTTTGACATTCTCCTCAATTTATTTTGTTACACTTCACTTAATTGTACACACACCAAAATGATCATGGACATTAAAGTGCGCAGAGAAGCAGATGTGAATGTTATGTCATTTGTAGATCAACAGGATTGCGTACGATATACGTAAACATGTTCTATTTTCAAATCTTACTCATAATCAATGGTATTTCGGCATTCTTCTATATTTATTTTTGTCAGATTTCACTTTGTTCAAACCAACCCTTTCCCCACATTCTCCATCCAAACCTCCATCTATATTATCGCCTTAAATTTACTTATATCTTTCCCCAGATTTTCTTTACTTTATTTTTGTCATTTCACGTTTTCACTCCTAATTTTTGTCATCATCATCATCGAGTGCCATCACTGCATCGAAGGTTGGCTACCATGGAGCGCCATTCTTCTCTGTCTCTTGCTTTGATGGTGCAGGTTGTCATAGGCTGATTTGTCCATTTTTTTATGTTACTCGTTCATGTTAGTCTTGGTCTGCCTGTACCTCTTTTACCTTGCATTTTCTCCTCCATGATTACTTTTAGTAGGCTGTTGTGTCTTATAACATGGCCCAAAATCGCATTTGTCTTGTTTGAATTGTCTTTAGTAGTTCTCTTTTCATTTTTACTTGTTTTAAGACTTCATCGTTTGTTTTCTTTTCCTTCTATCCAAATCTACCTATTCTTCTATATATCCAAATTTCAAAGGCTTTAATTCTCTGTTCTGTTTTCTTGTCTAATGTCCATGTTTCTGCGCCATATAGGAATTGTGAGAAGATATTACATTTTGCTATTCTTAGTTTTAGCCCCGGTGTTATTTGTTTTGATGTTAGTATGTTCAGTATGATAGGATGCATCCCTGTCTTACTCCTCTTTTTATATCAATGGGTATAGAGTTCTCTTTGTTATATTTTATTATTGCTGTTTGCTCCCAGTATAGATTACATATTAGTCGTATGACCATGTCATCTAATGTATCTCTTTAGGCATTCTATAAGTTGTTTGTGGTGTACTCTATCAAAAGCTTTGGTGTAGTCTATGAAGCTGGCATATATTGGTTTGTTTACTTCTGTTTACTTTTCGATTAATGTTCTCATGCAGAATATGTCTTATTTTGTCTCCCTATTTTTCCTAAATCCAAATTGCTTCTCATCTAATTCAGCATTTATTTTATTCTGAATCCTTCCTTGTATAACTTTTAGCAAGATTTTTGTAACATGGCTCATTAGGCTTATTGTTCTAAAGTCACTGCATTCAACTGCACCATTCCTTTTAGGCAATGCAATGAAAGTTGATGTTTTTAGTTCATTTGGTAATTTTTGTCACGTCATAATTTTACCCTTTACATTTTTTTTCGTTTCTCCACACTATCTATCTTTATTTTTGTCACTTCGGGTTTTTACCCTTTACATTTTTTTCGTTTCTCCACACTATCTGGTGTCATGGCGGCTTCGTGTAGTCGATTTTTATAATTCGGCTCTTGCTGATATATTTAAATGATTTACGCGACAGTCTAGTTGTGAAATTATGTGTTGCTATTCTCCCGTTTGGTGTATGTTTTACTTCTAACGTGGGGATGGACTGTGATTGCCGATATTTAAGTGGAATATGATTTATTCTTCTTTGTGTTGTGTGTTCGCGGTTCGATAGGCAAGCACATGTTTCTACAAAATGTTGCCGGAAAAACGGGTATGTTCAACCCTTATGTGAAAAGTCTGTGACGGTGGATGGAGGCGGAGGAATCAAGAATGATCAACGGCCCAGAAAGCGAAAACAGCAAAGTGTGTGGTACACAAGAGGCATGTTCAGGACACGAAAGACGAATATGGCAGACCACCGTGAAAGAGATTGGAGCCTCATCACGTACTAGTCCAGAGGAAGCCATGGAGAGTCGGAGAAATTCGAACTTATGTCGGAGGAAAGATCTTAAAACAACCTGCACCATCAAAGCAAGAGATAGAGCAAAATGGCGCTCCATGGTAGCCAACCTTCGTTGCGGAGACGGCACTCAATGATGATGATGACACTATCTATCTTTATTTTTGTCACTTCGGGTTTTACCCTTTACATTTTTTTTCGTTTCTCCACACTATCTATCTTTATTTTTGTCACTTCACCCTTTCACTCATTATTTTTGTCACTTCACCCTTTCACTCCTTATTTGCGTCATTCACGTTTTCACCCTTTATTTTTTTCCTTTCTCCATACTTTCTATCTTTATTTTTGTTTCACTCCTCCAAATCATATACACACTGTCACTCTTCCACATTTTACTCGTTGCTACTGTATCGCCTCTACATTTTCTTACAATCCCTATTTCTGTTCCTCCGTCACATTTTCCATCTTTATTTTAGTCACTCAACGTGGAATTGGTGGTGTAGAGGTAAGACGTCCATTTCAGGACAGGAATGTTCCAGGTTTTAATCCCTTCCCAGGCAGTAAGAATTGTACACTTCGAATCCGTGATATCTTTGTGACCCAACCCTCTCCGGGTCTCTGGACAGTGAGTTCCTATCTCTAGCCCTTTCGGAAAACGGCGAAAGAGGTCCCATGTGTACGCGCGCAAGTTATAATAGATTCTTGGCAGTTTAAAGTCGAAAGGAGTTGGCAAAAAATGGTTGATGCCCGAGAACAAATTGTTAAGCAAATCTAACAATTCCAAAGACAGATGTGTTGGATAAAAACGTCGTAGCTTTATCATAAAGTAGCAATACAACGCACTCACACCCACTTAATGTGTAAACTATAAGAAGAAATTACTATCCACATTTTGATACTTCCTTTTGTCACACAGAATTTGTCTCAATTTTTTTACCTATCAATATTTTCTTACTTTAATTTTGTCGCTCCTTCACACTACCACAATTATTATCTTATTCCTTCATAATTTCCGCATTTATTTATGTCATTAATCGCAGCCTCTAAATTCGTCTATGCCTTACAATAATTACGTTAAATTTTGTTACTCCCTCATAGTTTCGTTACATATTTCAATCACTCACCCACATTGTCTACCTTTATTCCAGCCACTCACCCACATTGACTACCTTTATTTCAAATATCCATCCACAATGACAACTTTTATTTCAAATACTCATTCACACTGCCTAACATTATTCGACTCACTCACCAACACTGCCTACCTTTATTCCAGCCACTCACCCACATTGACTACCTTTATTTCAAATATCCATCCACAATGACAACTTTTATTTCAAATACTCATTCACACCGCCTAACATTATTCGACTCACTCACCCACACTGCCTACCTTTATTTCAGCCACACACCCGCATTGTCTACCCTTATTTCAACCACTCACCCACATTGTCTACCTTTATTTCAACCACTCACCCACATTGTCTACCTTTATTTCAACCACTCACCTACACCGTCTACCTTTATTTCAACCACTCACCCACATTGTCTACCTTTATTTCAATCACTCACCCACATTGTCTACCTTTATTCCAGCCACTCACCCATATTGACTACCTTTATTTCAAATATCCATCCACAATGACAACTTTTATTTCAAATACTCATTCACACCGCCTAACATTATTCGACTCACTCACCCACACTGCCTACCTTTATTTCAGCCATCCATCCGCAATGTCTACCATTATCTCGGCTACTAACTCAAATTATCTACCATTATTTCAGCCACACACCCACATTGTCTTCATTTTTTCAGACATCCACCCGCATTGCCTACCTTTATTTCAACCACTCACCTACACCGTCTACCTTTATTTCAACCATTCACCCTCATTGCCTACCTTTATTTCAGTCACCCACCCGCATTGTCTACCCTTATTTCAACCACTCACCCATATTGTCTACCTTTATTTCAACCACTCACCCACATTATCTACCTTTATTTCAACCACTCACCTACACCGTCTACCTTTATTTCAACCACTCACCCACATTGTCTACCTTTATTTCAACCACTCATCCACATTGTCTACCTTTATTTCAATCACTCACCCAAATTGTCTACCTTTATTTCAACCACTCACCTACACCGTCTACCTTTATTTCAACCACTCACCCACATTTTCTACCTTTATTTCAACAACTCACCCACATTGTCTACCTTTATTTCAACCACTCACCCACATTGTCTACCTTTATTTCAACCACTCACCTACACCGTCTACCTTTATTTCAACCACTCACCCACATTGTCTATCTTTATTTCAACCACTCACCCACATTGTCTACCTTTATTTCAACCACTCACCTACACCGTCAACATTTATTTCAACCACTCACCCACATTGTCTACCTTTATTTCAACCACTCACCCACACCGTCTACCTTTATTTCAATCACTCACCCACATTGTCTACTTTTATTTCAACCACTCAGCCACATTATCTACCTTTATTTCAACCACTCACCCACACCGTCTACCTTTATTTCAACCACTCAACCACTTTGTCTACCTTTATTTCAACCACTCACCCACTTTGTCTACCTTTATTTCAACCACTCACCGACATTGTCTACCTTTATTTCAACCACTCACCTACACCGTCTACCTTTATTTATGTTATCCGTTACTCGGCAACGTTTAGAAACAAATTGGCACTCCAGACTTTCTACCTGAAAACTTTGACCAGACATTTTCTGGAAGACTGACATGGAAGCAGAGCGAACTAGCGCGGTGCTGACCATATCACGCATTAATCCGTCGATGATTATTTTAAAAAGGCATATTCTCCAAAAGTCAAGGACAAGGCAGGTAAATCCTTTAAAAAAAAATTGCCAAATTGCAGCCATAAATTTCATTAAAAAAACATTTGACCAACAATATTTTTTTTAAAAAGTTGTTTGGTTTTGTTTTTAACTTTTAACATAAACGTAGCTCTACACATGCACACGCACACGCACACGCACACGCGCACGCACACACACACACACACACACACACAAAATTGCTTGTTATGAATAAAAACAAAACAGATTAGCGCTTGAAACGACTCGGCTACACCCAAAAAAAAAAAAATAAATAAATAAATAAATATATATATATATATATATATATATATATATCCGTAATAGCAATTACAGCGGTTTCCAACCTGGCGTATATATGTGTCCCCCCCCCCCCCCCCCCCCCCCGAAGTTACATTGCAGTACATGAAAGAAAGTCAAAGTGCAACTGTTTAAAAAAATAATAAAAAACATACTTCAACAATGTCTGACAAAATACAAGCCGTTTACAGTGGTGCCTCGTACTTCGAACTTCATTCTTTCCAGGAAACTGTTTGAACTGTGATTTGTTGAAAGTAGCCTACAAATTAGTTGTACCTAATGTAAATAAATGAATATGAATTAGTCCGTTCCCAAACCCTTAACAACATCCAGTTCGATCAATTTAAACATCAAATACATATAGTTTAAGGTAGATGTATTGCATTTAAATTTTATATAACAATATTAAAACAGGTAAACGAATTCACGTTACCAGACAGCTTAAGAGAATGGCTTGGCAAAAGGTCAACAACAGAAATGATAAATAACTGTCGAGATCGAAAGTTGTGGAGAGACATGATCACCTACTTACATCAGCATAATTGATGATGATAGTTAGTTAGTGTGTGTGTGTGATTGTGTGTGTGAAAAACTAACCAAAGCAAAGCAAAAAAAAAAAAAAAAAAAGCGAATAATAACATTCACAAAAACAGACCAGCGTTACGAAGTGGTGACGTGGACTACTAAAAGAATAGTTTACATTCATAATCTTTTTCACTGCGCCTCCGCACTTGCAGCGTACTAAAAGAATAGTTTACATTCATAATCTTTTTTCACTGCGCCTCCGCACTTGCAGCGTACTAAAAGAATAGTTTACATTCATAATCTTTTTCACTGCGCCTCCGCACTTGCAGCGCGAAAGTAAAAGCATCGTTCAATCTGCGGATCAAAATTCTCTCAGATTTAGCGTTCGAATTCTGGAACGTTCGTAGCGCCACTCTAAACGAAATATTTCAATGTATTTATAAATAATGTGACACATGTAGATGGATGTCTATTTACGGAAATGGAGTTAAAAGTGTAACCTTTGACACTTGTACATGCATTCATCGCATGCACTTTCTGTTCACCTTATTGTTTCACCCCATTTTAATATAATTATCTCATCGTTCATTTTGTTCTCTGCCATTGTTTTTGTTTATTTTTCCCCTTTTAGAGTCAGGCGAAGATGGAGAGTTCTTAACAGTGAAAATGCTGTACTGCTCGATTTTTTTAATACATAAATTTTTATATTTAATTAATATTTATATATAATATTTTTTTTTTTATATAGTGTAATGTCTTATATCTCGCTTCAACATCTCTTGTGATTTCTACTTCTACCTCTTCTATTGTTGCATCTGGTTATTAACATTTGTTGTGGGATGTTAAAGGTAAAGTACGAGACTTGAATCGGCGTCTAAACACGCAAGTTTTCATACATAGGTGCTGGGCAGCCTATCTCTAAAAGCGTTCAGAGACCTCTGGACATTGTCGCTTTAAGCATCGAAACTCACAATGCGAGGCGGCATTCCTCACCGTCCCAAAGTACTACCCTGGTAGTCATTTCTGCCAGCGGCTGTTTTGACCGATGGGGTATTGTTTTCCAACCACGAGACCAACTCACACTGGCTTCCAGCGGGAATCGAACACGGGTTGTCCAAACGTCGGTAACCCAGTCGAGTAGTTTTCCCAACTAGGCTACAGTAGCCCCCTGTGGGATGTTTGCAGTTATCCTTGCTATATTTTTTATTTTATTTACAGCACAAACATGAGAGAACGCTTTATTTACAACAATCATTTTACTTCAGTTTGAAAATTAACATTTATAGAAATGAGCGACCGTCCAGTAGTATAGAACTGAGCTACCGTGCGGTGGTAGAGAACTGAGCTACCGAGCGGTGGTATAGGAATGAGCTACCGTGTGGTGGTATAGAACTGAGCTACCGTGTGGTGGTATAGGAATGAGCTACCGTGTGGTGGTATAGAACTGAGCTACCGAGCGGTGGTATAGGAATGAGCTACCGTGTGGTGGTATAGAACTGAGCTACCGTGTGGTGGTATAGGAATGAGCTACCGTGTGGTGGTATAGAACTGAGCTACCGAGCGGTGGTATAGGAATGAGCTACCGTGTGGTGGTATAGAAAGGAGCTACCGTGTGGTGGTATAGAACTGAGCTACCGTGCTTTGGTATAGAACTGAGCTACCGTGCGGTGGTATAGAAATGAGCTACCGTGTGGTGGTATAGAACTGAGCTACCGTGCGGTGGTATAGAACTGAGCTACCGTGTGGTGGTATAGAACTGAGCTACCGAGCGGTGGTATAGAAATGAGCTACCGTGTGGTGGTATAGAACTGAGCTACCGTGCGGTGGTATAGAACTGAGCTACCGTGTGGTGGTATAGAACTGAGCTACCGAGCGGTGGTATAGAAATGAGCTACCGTGTGGTGGTATAGAACTGAGCTACCGTGCGGTGGTATAGAAATGAGCTACCGTGCTTTGGTATAGAACTGAGCTACCGTGCGGTGGTATAGAAATGAGCTACCGTGTGGTGGTATAGAACTGAGCTACCGTGCGGTGGTATAGAAACTGAGCTACCGTGTGGTGGTATAGAACTGAGCTACCGAGCGGTGGTATAGAAATGAGCTACCGTGTGGTGGTATAGAACTGAGCTACCGTGCGGTGGTATAGAACTGAGCTACCGTGCGGTGGTATAGAACTGAGCTACCGTGTGGTGGTATAGAACTGAGCTACCGTGTGGTGGTATAGAACTGAGCTACCGTGCGGTGGTATATAAATGATCTACCGTGTGGTGGTATAGAAATGAGCTACCGTGTGGTGGTATAGAAATGAGCTACCGTGTGGTGGTATAGAAATGAGCTACCGTGTGGTGGTATAGAAATGAGCTACCGTGTGGTGGTATAGAAATGGGTTACCGTGCGGTGGTAGAGAAATGAGTTACCGCGCGGTGGTATAGAAATGGGTTACCGTGCGGTGGTACAGAAATGAGTTACCGTGTGGTGGTATAGAAATGAGCTACCGTGCGGTGGTATAGAAATGAGTTACCGTGCGGTGGTATAGAAATGAGTTACCGTGTGGTGGTTAGAAATGAGTTTCCGTGCAGTGGTATAGAAATGGGTTACCGTGTGGTGGTACAGAAATGAGTTACCGTGTGGTGGTACAGAAATGAGTTACCGTGTGGTGGTACAGAAATGAGTTACCGTGTGGTGGTATAGAAATGAGTTACCGTGCGGTGGTATAGAAATGAGCTACCGTGCGGTGGTATAGAAATGAGCTACCGTGCGGTGGTATAGAAATGAGCTGCTGTAAGGTGTGGAAAAAAAAAAAAAAAAAAAAAAACTGACACAAAAAAATTGCCAGAGAAAAAAATGGTTCGGAACCACTGAATGTTATTTTCTAAACTTGAAGCAGTTTTTTATTTTCCGAAAACAAAACATGTATTATCAAACACAACGTCCTTGCTTTTTTTCTTCACCATTAAACCGACCAATAAACAGGTATTTGTACGTTAACGATCTCCTTCAATAACAAGCGTCTTTACCACTTGATTTATAAGAAATGATCTGCACGAAGTGAGGTGACTAAGGTATAAGGAATGAATGCCACAGGGCTGTAATGTTTGATCACCAAGGGAAGTCAATCTAAACAAAGATAATCTTGACTTAAACACATCACGTCATGAATGCAGGATTTCCGGTTAATGAAAATAATTTCTTCTAGACATCTTTGGTTGAGGCAGTCTTCTTTTGTCTTTTTGCACATTCTCCATATTTCATTGTCAATATCCTTGTATCTGGCAGTGTTTTTCGCTTGTCTTCTTTCTTCCATTTTTTCTAAGATTTTGTCAGTTATCCATTTTTGTTTTTTGTTACTTTCCTTTTTGGGCAAGGTGTTGCAGGATTCTTGCATGCTGTTTTTTATGCATTGTCATTTTGTTGTGACTTTTTCCTCAGGATTTTCTCTTCTGTACTGCTCAATCCCCTATTCTAGCAGCTTCTGATATGTGTTCTTTACTTGTACAATGTAAGTTTTTTTTACATCTTTCTGGTTTAACGCTGTTACATCTATTAGTGTTGCTGAATTAGTTTTCTTAGGTATTCTTAGAGAGGTTTATACTTAATGACGGTATTCATACTGACAATTTGTTTTTTTATATTTCTTATAAAATTGTGAGGTAATGTAACTATTAATGATATTTAAACAAATTCAATGTACGGTTAGGAGTCACTGGAATATAATTGTTATTATATTATCACCAATCAGTAGCTATTGATGTGATAGTTCACTATAGTATTACTTATTTCTTACGTTATATTGATAGAACATTGGCAATTGGGATACAGATAGAGGCGTTACTGAAAAGAATGTCACACTGGAAAGTAGGAGGGCAAACGGCCGAAGAGTTGGCACTTCACCAGCCGGTTAATCCAACAGGTATAGAAACACCAAAGAAAGAAAGAACATGGACTCACTCAAAGAAAAAAAAAAAGGAGGTGCAGATAATGAATTTAAAAAAAAACCCTCGCCAAGACGACACGACACAAGCAACGAATTTTTATGTCAGAACACCCATGCAGCTGAGGTAGGAATTTAGCAACGAACAAAGCGGAACGCAGATGTTGGAAATCACTCATCGCTGGTTCAATAGTTTACTGTTCCTACAAATATGATGTCACAAGAACTCTGTGGTTAATCCACAGAACTAAGAATATTTTAACTTGCCCGCTGCCCGAAGATAAAATAATTCACTTCACGAAGAAAAAAAAAGAGACAAAATAAGGTTTCATGCAGTCAGGACAGTAAAGGTTCTCTTCACGCCTTGATAGGCATATGGGGATTATGGTGTTAGTGACCATATTAATCACGACCACAGCTGGGTGATGGGGCAACGAACCCGATGTTGTGTTGGTCGAGAGGTCGATGAATTTGTAACAAACGAAATAATTAAGAACACGAAACAGCTTAAAAGCTGACTACAAAAACAGATGTAAGAGATTATGAAGAAAAAAAAAGAAATGCAGGACAATAGCTAAGGACATGAACGAAAACAGAGATGTAAGCATTGCGTCAGGTGAGGTAGGACTGGTGTAGCCGAAAGCAAGATACAAAACACTTAACAGAGCAGAACGGCTGCACAGGGAAAAAAAAGAGCAACGAATAAGCTCAGAAACACTCAAGGACCCTTTCAAATTTTCAAAAGTACACACTGTAGAGTGTGTCAGGCTTATCTCCCCTTTTGCCACGCCCATTTTTTTTTCAGGCAAGCGAGAATATAAACTAATAAAATGCAGGGTGTGCTAACAAAATTAATTACTTACAGGTATGTGTTTTATTTTGTAAGGGAAACAACTAAATAAGCACAAATATTGAACATATATTTTGTGGCATGAATGCATGAAATGTTCGTAAATATTTTGTTTTATGGCATAGATTTTTTTTATATACGTAAATATTTTATTTTGCGACATAAAAAAAAAAAAAAACATACGGATGCTTTTCATTTTGTGACGTAAACAATTTTTTATGTAAAATACACGACTATAATACGTTTTTACAGCACAGCTGCTTTGTTGGTGTTATTTTAGTAGCCTTGGGAAATTGTTTTTGCACTTCAGAAACATGACGAGCATAATTCTGCTATAGTAAATTAACAATGTTCGTGTGAGAAGCTTTAGTTATTCTTTGCTGTTGACTATTAATGGCTATTGTATTATTATTTTACGCCTGAGTGGATTATATTTTTTGAAATATTTATTCTTATGAACATTACTGGGACTAAAATATCAATAACATACAAATTAATTGTTCTAGAATATTCCGATTTTTGTTCAGTGTCCAAGTTTTGAACCACTCCAGTCAAATATTAAGTCAAGAAATTGTTGAATTTGACTTCCTTGAGACATCTTCATTTATACATATAGCAACCTTGTTATTTTAGAAAGTAAAATACCACTTTGAGATATAAACAGACAGCCGTGACATAAAACCACTTCAGTCAAATACTAATGACAAGAAATGGTTGAATGTGACTTCATTGAGACATCTTCATTTATACATACAGCAACCTTGTTATTTTAGAACCTAAAATACCACTTTGAAATATAACAAACAGCCGTGACATAATTATTTCGTGACTTGCAAAACGTGTTGCCTAGGTCTTCTTTCTTTCCCCCTTTACCTTTCAGTGTTTTGAGCAGATCATATAGTTTGCGGTCTTTTGCTCTTCTGTTGGCCTCTCCTGCTGTCATGTTTCCTAGTGTCTGTAATGTTTGTACTTAACCCCTATCACCTCTCTTCAGTTCTGGCCCCAAGCTAAGTGGAGTGCCATTTTGAAGAGCTCAGCGTATACAAATGACGCTACCACTATTAGACATGGAACGTGAGAATATGGAGGTTTGCAAAAAAATGTGGGCCTTAGTTTAAAGGCAACATGTAGCTCTTTGATTATTGTGAAATCGTGAGAGGCAATAAAGATATAAGATACTTTTGTTATTTGTTTGTACCGTGTTCATAATACATCAAAAGTAAAGAAACTAACGTAAAATAAAAAGCAATCCACTTGAAATAATACATGTATGATTCATAGGAATGTGAGATAAAAGAGTTGCGTATTGGAGATTCGTGGGAACGTCGGGAGAGTGTTAGAGGAATTTAAAAAAAAAACTGTTTCTGACTACACAAATTTTCCAGGGCATTTGAACAAGTAACACTGTTTTATTTCAGCTACCAAGGGCGCTTCGAAATACCCTCCTTGTACACAAGATCTACAGCTTATCGCCCCTTAGGGTCCGTAAGACTGGTTAGAGTAAGAACAAAAATGGAAGATCTACGAAAGCATAAAGATCAGTTTAAGTACAGGGATAGGAGATTTACAAAAAAACATAAATAAGGTCATAAATGCTCTTTGTTAGACAAGAATGTAAATTATAAAGAGCAAATTTAAAGAGCAAAACCTGTCTAAACACAGAAAACTAATGACAACAAAAAGTTTTAGATTTTCAGAAGCAGTCTCTTATAATAACTTTGAATGTATAACAGAAGTAGTATGTGTATTTTATATTCCTGGAAAAACACACATGAGCACATTAACCAAAGTATCAGTGACATTTCAGTGTCAGTCACAATTTTTCGGGCGTATCATGAGAAGAGGAAAGTTGGAATAGTTGGGTACAACTGGCAAAATAAAAGGAAAGAGAGATCGCGGACAACAAAGAGAGAAAATACTAGATAGCATGGTGTCATGGCACGGAAAACAGTCAACAAACAGAAATGATACGATGCACTGTAGATAGAAGATTGTGGAAGGACATGATCGCCTACACCAACTCGTATGGCACATGATGATGATGATGATCAGTGACAAACAACTGTGCTATAAACTGCAAGAGGTGGACAAACCGTGCAAACAACAACGATATAAGGGACAAACCATGCAAACAACAACGATATAAGGGACAAACCGATTAACAACTGCAATACAATTTATTAGCAGTGAGTATATGTTAAACACATCAAAGTAAAATGTATAACCAAAATGTTCACTGGTTAAACATTCAATGCAATTTTAATGATGTAAAGACAACGAAAGTTTATTGCACAAAAGTTCGTGTTAAACAAATCCAACCACAAATGCAAATACAACATCAATAAAAATGTTACGTGTGAAAGCAAAACAATAATTGTCCAGCAGTTAAAAACATAACCAATCTAACAAGCAAATCAAAACCAAAGTTTTAAAAAAAAATAATTAGAAGAACCAAATAATACGTAAATCAAACAAATTAAATTTGGTAATTTCCTAGTTTGATCAGATATATTATTTCAGTTTGGAAGAGTGATGTCCCCTAAAATATGTCTGAAAAAATACAGTGGTTCTACGCATTCTTGGCGTTGGGGTCATTACGCTGGCATGTAATCATTTCGGAGTATCTGTTGATTGGGCGTTGGGTCCAGGGGTTAGGTTTAGCTTTAGTGTTAAATATTTATAAATATATTATAACGCGTGACAAAAACGACGCCACTCGGCCTAATTATGATCTTCTGATCGAAGGGAATTGTGCGGTTGATTACCAATCGCCGTAATTTACTGCCAAATGTTGGAAGATTGTCAAACTTTGGCTATTAATTAAAATGCACATACACACACATAAATACAAAAAATATCTAGAAATAGCTTTACGAAACACAATGCAACGTCTGTATTACCTCAAATTACCTGTCAGCGATTAGCAATCTGGTGCGGAGCTTGAGAATAACAACGGTAAGTGAACTCAGAACTGCTTAGCTGGTTTTTAAATATTAGACAAACTAGCCTATATATATATAGGCGGATAATTAGTAAGAAGAAGCATAAGAAAGGATAGGGGTTCAGCCAATTATTAATTAACATCTCGATTTGGACGCAGACGCTGACCCGAACGCCACGCTGACCCAAACGCCAGTGTGAGTGACACATGCCAGCGTAATGACCCCAACGCCAAGAATGCGTAGAACCACTGTATTTTGGCAGACATATTTTAGGGGACATCACTCTTCCAAACTGAAATAATATATCTGATCAAACTAGGAAATTACCTTAAATTTTAAAATAGAATCTGTAATGAATGCACATGCTGTTATGTACACGCATAAGTAAAGGTTATATCCAGGTCATGTTGCGTATTGAGAATATGGTGTTAGGTGTCCGTACTTTTCAAGGACCAAGTGCGCACTTACTTGACTGGCGATGATGTCGGTAACGTCAGATCGATCTATTTTCACTGAAAAACAAATGCATGGTACCCATTTTCAACGGCTGGGTGAACACCGAAGACGTGTGGGTCCATTTAACAAAAAAATCCATATCTGGGAGAGAAATGAGCCCGTAACCTTAAAATCAGTATTAAGCGCACTACCCACTCAGCAACAGTTAATTATATGTACACAAATGATGTTTTTTGTTCACACAAGTGTGCCGTCTGGCGTAGGCGATCATGTCATTCCATAATACTCTGTCCAGCGTTTAGTATCTATTCTGTTGTTGACTGTTTACAGTACCACGACACCAAACTAGCTAGTAAGTAACGTGCCCCCGTCACGCCAAATGGCGTATAGGGAATATGGTGTTAGAGACCATAAATTTTACAGACCTTCGGCACATGCTTTTTTGTGTAATGTGGTCGGTATTACGCCCGTGCCGCTTTACTTTCCCATGAAAAAATCGGGTACACATTAAAGGCTGGGTGAACCCGGAAGCCGTCGGTTGGGATCGAACCCTACCTCTTGTCCTTTGTAGTCCAGTTCACTAACCACTGAGCTATCGCGGCTCACAAACTAGCTAGTATCTTCTCTCTTTGTCGTCCACGATCTCTTTCCTGTATTTTGCCAGTTGTACCAAGCATTCCACATTTCCTCTTCTCATGATGTGTCCGAAAAATATTGATTGGTTCTTCCTCATGTTTTTATGAGCTTTTTTGTGTGTGTTGGCTTCTTTGAGAATGCCCTTGTTGGTATTTTTAGTTGTACAGGGAAATCCCAACATTCTTCTGAGAAATCCCAACACTGTGGCCTCTAATCGTCTTTTCCTGCTTGTCTACTGTGCCTAATTCGCTTTTCTATGTCAAACTTGGCTCCATATAACACCGATTAACTCTTTCTCACTTCTATTGACACAGACTTGTTGTACAAGATGCTTTTCACTTTCTGAAATGTTACTTTGGCCTGTGCTGTTCTTTTTTAAATGACTTTAGTTCTCTTTAAAATATATTAATAGTGACACCAAACCTAATGAAACATGACAACATAGATACTGTTATACATTCAGATTAACAATTTAAAGTGCGGTTAAATAATTGATTAATATGGTGCAATTATTTTAAACTTTACAACATAATTAATCAAATGTCAAACAGCACACATACAAATAACACCCAAATGTTAGATTTTTAAATGACATACATAAGAGTGTAGAGTTTAAACCTGTAAAGGGCAGAGAAAAGTACTAAGTACTGGTTGAAAGTTATTTTCCTTTCTATAATTGATATAGGTAAAAGACTTGGCTATAGGTACATAAAAACATGCTTCTTGAACAAAAATACATTTTTTTATATATAGAGAGTGCCAATATGTTGTGAAGTGGAGGTGGCAGTATATCTAACACTGACTCACAATAGCACACAGATACAAAAATGCTTACAGCAATTGACTCTCAACAAAAAAGCTGCTGCTCCATCTTCAAATTTGATGATCTCCCCTAGTAAAAAGTACCCCCCGTCACGCCAAGTGGCGTATAGGGAAATATGGTGTTAGTGACCCTATATTTTACAGACCTTCAGCACATGATTTTTGGGGTAATGTGGTCGGTATTACGCCCGTGCTGCTTTTACTTTCCCAGAAAAAATCCGGTACCCATTTAAGGCTGGGTGAACCCGGAGCCGTCGGTTGGGATCGAACCCTACCCCTTGTCCGTAGTAGTCCAGTTCACTAACCACTGAGCTATCGCTCCCCTATCTAAAGGAAATAACAGATGCAATAAGCCGTGGCAAAATGTTGACCATTGACCTATTGATTGACGATCGCATCTGTGCCGTAAAGAAACAAAGCTAATACAAAAAGAATATAAGAAAGAAATGTACCCAAAACAATCAAATAATTTCGAAGTTAGAGTAAAGAAACAAAGCTAATACAAAAAGAATATAAGAAAGAAATCTACCCAAAACAATAAAATAATTTCGAAGTTAACCAGACTACCGGACTGTGAGTCAGGATTTGTTCGGGAAATCACAGGGAAATCTAAAAATGAGGAAGACGAAGAGTGAAACTATGAAGCAAACGAGAAATTAAAAGGGTAGATGCAACATTTACACAAAAGATTGATAAAATCTTGAACGAATTGAAAAGATAAGATCTCCGCGATGGTTGGAAAGGTTGTTAATAATAAATCGGATAATGATCATGCTTATATGTTAATACACGTAATACAATCTGATACAATCAATATGTTGATCAAACTAAAATCATAATTATTTTTTTTTTAAATGCAATTCACTTCACCAAATCTGGCACGGGTATTGTGGAAGGGAGATTATCAAAATAAAGGTAAGCAATACCAACTGTATTTACATACAAATGTGCACACGTTTTACAATAAATATGTTGAGAAAATATCACAAATAATTAAAAAAAAATATGAGTATCTATATACTGTAACTAATATTGTTATTATTTTAGTTAGACATTCTCGTTTTAAGTTGCAGCTTGTTATAAGTAATGTTTTGAATTCGTCATCATCATCATAAAGTCCCATACCGGTTGCGTAGGCGATCTTCCACAATGTTCTATCCACAGTGCATCGTATCCATTCTGTTGTTCACTGTTTTCCAAGCCACAACACCAAGTTATCTTGTATTTTCTCTCTTTGTCGTCCGCGATCTCTCTTTTCACGTATTTTCTAAGTTGTTAGGAAGTATTCCAATCTTCCTCTTCTCAAGATGTGTCCGAAAAATAGTGATTGTTTCTTTCTGATGTTTCTTACGAGCTCCCTTTCTATGTTGGCCTCTTTGAGAATTTCCTCATTGGTCTTTCTAACTGACCACGGAACTTTTAACACTTCAGGGAAATCCCGTCAATGTGGCCTCTAATCATCTTTTCGTTTGATTATTTACTGTCCATGATTCGCTTCCATAAGTCAGAATTGACTCTATATTGCACCGATGAACTCTCTTTCTCACTGCTATTGACATTGGTTTTTTGCAAAAGATGTTTTTTTTATATTCTGAAATGCTGTTTTGGCCCGAGCTATTCTAATTTTTATTTCCGGGATGCATCTCCCATCTGATGTTATTTTATGCCCTAGTATTTGACGCGTTGCACTTGTTTCGGATTTGTCCTGTTTATTTTTATGCTGCATGATTGTTTCTTCGATATGACCATCACTTCTGTTTTATTACTAGGACCTTCTTGTTGCTTTCTTCTACCACTATGTCTATCACTATCTGTAGTTGCTTCTCTGTCTCTGCTATTAATACTATGCCATCCGCATATCGTTTATGTTGTGACCGTTGACTTCAGTTCCTGTTATGTCTACCATTGATCCACATACTGTTTGACATTGTGTATATCATTTACAGTGGCAGACATGTGTACAGAAACAAGATAATAGTATCACCGGTAAGAACATTTTTTGTTGTTGAAAGGCTCTCGTTAACTTCTGCTTGTTAAAAAAAAAAATTAAATAACGTTGCTGCACCAACCCACTTGGGTCTGCCGTTGGGGAGGAAAAAGGGGGGGGGCGACATGATTAATGATTACAAAAAATGATTCCGATGCAATCTGGGCACGCCTAATGGTGTATAGTCGTTCCTAATAGATAACGCAATGCGTACAAATTTCTTGGAAATGTGAACACAGGCGTTCACTTGAGTCATGTGTTTCCAAAATTCATTTCGTAGCTAAGTTTTAGGAATTGGCTTCATCTTATAATTAACATGAAACGTATATTAATTTGATAGTGTATTTAATGAAATAAAACTGTGTACTTTGTTTGTTTCGTGATTTGACACAATCAACAACGCCTGCGTTTCGTGATTTATTTTGTTGATTGACAATCAAGACCATAAGACATCGTATTTTGTTGATTGACAATCAAATCCATAAGGCATTGTATTTTGTTGATTGACAGTCAAGACTATAAGACATCGTATTTTGTTGATTGACAGTCAAGACCATAAGACATCGTATTTTGATGATTGACAGTCAAGACCATAAGACATCGTATTTTGTTGATTGACAATCAAATCCATAAGACATCGTATTTTGTTGATTGACAATCAAGACTATAAGACATCGTATTTTGTTGATTGACAATCAAGACTATAAGACATCGTATTTTGTTGATTGACAATCAAGACCATAAGACATCGTATTTTGATGATTGACAATCAAGACCATAAGACATCGTATTTTGTGATTTGACAATCAACTTTTTCTACCGACATTTGTATTTTTTAAGTTGTTTCATTATTTCACACGTCTTTTACCTTGTCATTTATTTTGCTTCTCAGTTTATGGAATTCTTCTCAGCCTACTTTGGTTTTTCTTTCCCTGAATATTGCAGGCAGTCTCAATGTTTTATTATCCATTCTAAGTTAACTGTACGCCCGATAAGTAATTTAAAACAAAAAAATCTGACTAATACTGTTCCAAGTACGCCTTCTTGCTTTGATTTTTTAGTCTGTCTCCAGGCTGTCAAAAGTATAAAGCAGGCATACTGTGTTCAAAACCCGCGGTAGACAGAAAGAATTTTTTCTATCGGGGGTGAAAAAAAATATCCTGAGTCTCACACGTGGTGGCGACTATTTTGACCAAGCTACCTTTATCCCTCTGATCCTGTCGTGAGCACCCCCCCCCTTTTTTTTTTCCCCACCTTACACCAGCCATGGTAATATGTGTTGTAAAGACAGTTATATATATATATATATATAGACGCATAATTCTTTTCAGAAAGCATACACATTTCTAAAAAATGTTTTTTTTTTTTTTTGGGGGGGGGGGAAGGGGAAGAAATATTTACATTTTTTTTAATTACGTGATTAAAATTCATTTTCATTGCTTGCTGTGTTAATAATTAGTAGTCTTCATTAATTGTTAACAGTTGAATTGGTAACCTTCAAAGTTAGTAACCTTTCAGACTTTAGAGTCCAAACGTTGGTGTTTGTGTTGTTTAAGTCATGTCTCATCTGCAAAGCTCAAACATCTTACTGATTTTATTTGATGATATTAATAATTAGTACCTGCATATCTTGATTGTTTTGCTTTTTTTTGCCACACAGCGCAATAAAACACGAACATTTGTATTACATGAAAATAATGCCTGTCTTAATAAAATAAAGAGTAAAACAATATATATATATATATATATATATATATATATATATATATATATATATATATTTAAACAAAGACTACAGAGTGGGTCAGTGTATTCTCAAAACAAGAATTCAAACTTCAAATTTTGCGTGGAGTAGACATTGATAGATGGCTCCAGCATGACTTCGTAGTTCAGTACAAGAGTCTGGCTCTCTGACTTGACTAATGAAAATATACGAATAGATATCCTTTAAAATATCAATGTTTAGCTTCACCTTAAAATAAATTAAAATGTCATCAATGCAGATGAATTTTAAATAACAACTGAGTGAGTGAATTCATTTATTTATGAATAGCTCAGTTATATATTTATAAATATTTCAAGTGTGAGCAGTTAATATTTGTGTCTAGTGATTAAACATATTTGTGAGAGTGGAAGAGAGGACTTATTTTAAATATATATATTATATATATTGCAAAACCCCATCATGTCTAAACATATATATATATATAAGCTTCAAGGGCCAATTTGATTGTTAGAAAATTATTATTGAATACAATTCTAAAACATAAAAGCACAACAAATACCACACTAAAGAAAAAAAAATTGTTTTGATGCACAAACAAATTGGAGCACTATTCTGAGACTGGCTGTCAAATATTAAGTTGGCAATCCCTGGTATTGTATTTGTTCCCATTACAATGTATACAATAAGTTGTTGATAATTTTAAAAAAAAATAAACACTCAGTGTTCATCAAATATTAATATAATGCTATAGTAATATGCTGTAATATATATATCTATATATATATAATATATATATATATAAATATATATATATAAATATATATATATATATATATATATATATATATATATATATATATATATATATATATATATAATGGCAATGAAATATACTAGTGGGAAGGTTCTGAAAGCACCATCTATAGCTACCTCCAAGCAATGATTTCCGTGGTTGGGTGTGTAGCCAAATCATAACAAAGTAAAAACTAATGTGATTTTTATGTAATGACTTCTTGAGCAGGAAGGTCAAAGTTTAACTGCTAGTGCAGAATCACAGACAGCTATAGTTTTACTAATACTATACATGGCTGTGATTGAATGTAATAACAAAACATGCAAAGCTATGTCCAGCTGCTCTCGTCAATAACCGCTTGTTAGTTTGGGTAGTTAAGGGCATGTATGCGGACAAAACATAACTTGCACATGCAGGAATCGGGGACAGAGATGACAAAACTTAGTAATCTAATTACATAATCATCATCACCGCCATTTATCTTTCAAATTATTATTAAGGATTTGACATATGAAAAAAAAATTCTGGCTAATTTCTTGTATTGTTTTTGTTTTTCTGGTGAACAGATCACAACCTTTCACATGCTCTTTAATTAAAATGAAACAATGGAATCCAAATTTCAAATTCAGAACAGAACATTGCAGATTAAGTGTTTATCTCTCTCCCCCCATCCAAGCAACCAACTCCAATCTCAATAGTGTTTATATTATATCAATTGGGCCATCAAACACCAGAACATATGTTTAAAAATGCTACAACGTTCTCCTGCCAATAACTCTTGAAACGTTTTGGGGTGGGGGGTGGGAGAGATGACTCATCTCACTGTGTAGCCTTCTGAGCATATGAAAGTGAATGAAGAGGAAGAGGAAGCAGAAGACCACACAATCACCACGAGGTACATAATGAAATAGTTGAAAGAGAAGACAGAGAATGGTAATAAAGAATAACAGAGAATGGTAATAAAGAATAACAGAGAATGGTAATAAAGAATAACAGAGAATGAAATCGGGCAGTTGGTTAGAGTGCATACCGATGAGAATGACACAGTTGTATAAACTCATACTGACTGGTCTATGAGAAGAGTAGTCAAATCAGAATGGGTTTTTTTTCATTCATATAAAAAGTATAACACCGGTCAAAGCGGAATGTATACGCTAACTAACCTCAGCATGAGAATGGAGATGAAATTAGCTATTCCCACTCAGCGTTGGCTTTCTCAGGCCACACCTTTAGTAAAGCAGCCATTATGACAGACTTTTAATCCATGCTTTAAAAATATGCAAGGAGTATCATCACTGCAAAGACGGCATTCCAATATCCGATCCACTATTCTTTCCAAAAGCGAGCTCAAAGTATGAACACTGATCGTTACTGGTGCATGCTGATATGTGAGTAATTTGTTGCCGCCCACACATCGCGCTTGCTCTTCAATCTCTCAGTCTCAAAAACCCCATCCTACAATTCATGAATGTGGAGTCAGGCTCCCATTCCATTTAAACTTTTTTTTATAGTGTATCTCCAATAGCTTTAATAAATCTGGCTTATTCCATCTCAATATTCCCTGACCATCCCAGCCAGCCATTCGGCCTGTTTATTGATACGCACACTAGTGTGTCAAGGGCAATAAATATACACAAAGATTCCACGATCTGCGGCTTTCTGAGTTGGTCATTCTTCCTCATTCAATTTTCAGGAGCACATTTTGAGTACCGGTCACAATGACCGCACAATAAAATTATTTAAAATATTAAAACCATCTGTATTTAAATAGTTGGACGGATTTTTGGAGCTAGTAGAACTAATATATGTAGGCAACAAGCGTTAAGAAGCAGGTTAAATGACTTTAAACTACTTCCGATTGAGCACATTCTATTTTCAAATCCGGCTGAACAGACAAAAACATTTAATGAGAAAACATTAAACTAATTAATTACTGTATGTCGTTGCTTTCACCAAAGACAATCACCCAATGTACACAGAATCGCTGGCTGCACCAATTTAATTTAGTAATGAAGGCCTCTGGCAGAAGAAGAGTCAGGAAAAGGATAAGTAGAAGTAGTAGCAGAAGAAGAAGGAGGAGGATAGGAGGAGCAAAAGAAAGAGAGGAAGGGGAGAGGAGGAGCAAGAGAAGGAGAGGAGAACGAGAGATAGAAAAAGAAGTAGAAGTAGCAATAGTAGTAGAAGAAGAGGAGAAGGAGAGGTAGAAAACAAAGTAGAAATAGCAGTAAAAGAGGAGAAGGAGAGGCAGAAAACAAAGTAGAAATAGCAGTAGAAGAGGAGGAGAAGGAGAGGTAGAGAAAGAAGCAGAAGTAGCAGTAGAAGAAGAGGAGGAGGAGAGGTAGAAAAAGAAGCAGAAATAGCAGTAGAAGAAGAGGAGAAGGAGAGGTAGAGAAAGAAGCAGAAGTAGCAGTAGAAGAAGAGGAGGAGGAGAGGTAGAGAAAGAAGCAGAAGTAGCAGTAGAAGAAGAGGAGAAGGAGAGGTAGAGAAAGAAGCAGAAGTAGCAGTAGAAGAAGAGGAGGTGGAGGAGAGATAGAGAAAGAAGCAGAAGTAGCAGTAGAAGAAGAGGAGGAGGAAGAGAGGTAGAGAAAGAAGCAGAAGTAGCAGTAGAAGAAGAGGAGGAGGAGGAGAGGTAGAGAAAGAAGCAGAAGTAGCAGTAGAAGAGGAAAAGGAGAGGTAGAGAAAGAAGCAGAAGTAGCAGTAGAAGAAGAGGAGGAGGAGAGGTAGAGAAAGAAGCAGAAGTAGCAGTAGAAGAAGAGGAGGAGGAGAGGCAGAGAAAGAAGCAGAAGTAGCAGTAGAAGAAGAGGAGAAGGAGAGGTAGAGAAAGAAGCAGAAGTAGCAGTAGAAGAAGAGGAGGAGGAGGAGAGGTAGAGAAAGAAGCAGAAGTAGCAGTAGAAGAGGAAAAGGAGAGGTAGAGAAAGAAGCAGAAGTAGCAGTAGAAGAAGAGGAGGAGGAGAGGTAGAGAAAGAAGCAGAAGTAGCAGTAGAAGAAGAGGAGGAGGAGAGGTAGAGAAAGAAGCAGAAGTAGCAGTAGAAGAAGAGGAGAAGGAGAGGTAGAGAAAGAAGCAGAAGTAGCAGTAGAAGAAGAGGAGGAGGAGGAGAGGTAGAGAAAGAAGCAGAAGTAGCAGTAGAAGAAGAGGAGAAGGAGAAGTAGAGAAAGAAGCAGAAGTAGCAGTAGAAGAAGAGGAGGAGGAGGAGAGGTAGAGAAAGAAGCAGAAGTTGCAGTAGAAGAAGAAGAGGATCTATCTATCTTTCGTTCGCTCGAAGTATTGTCTATATCAGCAATGTCGTTTCCTGTATGAATTTTACTGTCTTTTGTAATTCTTGCAGTGGCCCATATAGTTTTGTCTGTAGTGTTGTATCTAAGGGCCAATGGATTTTCCTCAGTCTACTATATTCAATGCAGTCTTGAAGTATGTGTTCAGCAGTCTGGGGTGCCTGTCCACATGTACAAGTAGTTGATGTGCTGATCTTGAATTTTGTATACATGTGACTATGGAGTCGATTGTGTCCTGTTCTTAGGCGTATAATGATAACTTGTTCATATCTATTCATATTATGAAAGGCATCCTGATATGGGGCGTGTGGTCCTCTGATTGATTTGATTATCTGTTTCTTATGATGGTATGTAACTGGTGTATCTAGTTGTGTGCCTGTTGAACCTTCCTTTGCCAACTGATCTGCTTTCTCATTTCCTGGTATTCCACAGTGAGACGGGATCCACTGCAGGGCAACCCTGTGGTGCTTGCAGAGTTCAGTCAATAAGGTCTGCAGATGTGGTAATTTTCTGGATTGTAGTGCCTGGAGTACTGATCTTGCATCTGTCAAAAACACTACAGGCTGTGGGCTAAGATTACTGTTCAGCAGTTTTTCTATTGCCAACTTTATTGCTTGTATTTCTGCATCATAATTGTGACAATATTTCCCTGTTGCTATTTTATTCATATCCCTAGTGTTATTTGCGTACTCTATATATGCACCTGCTCCCCCATTCTTTACTGCATTTGTGCTGATCCATCTGTGTACACACGGATCCATAGGTCTTGTGGGTATTCTTCATCCAGGAAACTGAGAGTTATTGTTTTTCGCTGTAGACTATTTTGTTCCTCTTTGTCAACTATTCCTTTCACTTCTGTCCGTATTTGAACTGATAATCCTGATTCATCTGTCCAGGGAGTCTGTTCTGGTATGGGCAGAAGGGGTTTAACAACTCTTGGCATGTCTGGTGTTTGTCTACTAATACGCTTGGCTTGGTGGATAAAGCTGCTTCTCTTAAGTCGTCCCAATGCAAGATTTTGGAATCTGTCCTTCATTGGTTGTCTCGGCATGCATACAAATTTTTCTGCCTGTATCAGCACCTTTGTGTCTCTCCGTTCTCTCAGTGCTGGTATCCTCCACAATTTCTCCATCTCCAATATTGGTGTTGATTTCATTGCTCCTGTGATGACCCTAAGTGCCTGGTTTTGTACTTTATCCAATTCTTGCAATGTGGTGTTTGATGCTGAGCACCATGCGGATGATCCATATTCTAAATGTGGGCGTATACTCTGTTGGTAAACTTTACTGAGTATTTTCCCACTCGCACCCCATGTGGTTCCACACAACTTTCTTAGAATAGCCAATTTCCTCCTTGCTTTTTGGGTTGCCTTATTTATCTGCTGTTTCCAAGATAGTTTGTTATCAAATGTAACTCCGAGATATGTAGCTTGTATGTCTTCTTTCACAGGCTCATTGTATATATATATAGAGAGAGAAAGAAGCAGAAGTAGCAGTAGAAGAAGAGGAGGAGGAGGAGAGGTAGAGAAAGAAGCAGAAGTTGCAGTAGAAGAAGAAGAGGATGAGGAGAGGTAGAGAAAGAAGCAGAAGTAGCAGTAGAAGAAGAGGAGGAGAAGGATAGGTAGAGAAAGAAATAGCAGTAGAAGAAGAGGAGGAGAAGGAGAGGTAGAGAAAGAAGCAGAAACAGCAGTAGAAGAAGAGTAGGAGGAGGAGGAGAGGTAGAGAAAGAAGCAGAAGTAGCAGTAGAAGAAGAGGAGGAGGAGAGAAGGAGAAAGAAGCAGATGTAGAAGTAGAAGATCAGCAGGAGGAGGAGAGATAGAGAAAGAAGCAGAAATAGCAGTAGAAGAAGAGGAGGAGGAGAGAGGTAGAGAAAGAAGCAGAAGTAGCAGTAGAAGAAGAGGAGAAGGAGAGGTAGAGAAAGAAATAGCAGTAGAAGAAGAGGAGGAGGAGGAGAGGTAGAGAAAGAAGCAGAAGTAGCAGTAGAAGAAGAGAGGAGAGGTAGAAAAAGAAGCAGAAGTAGCAGTAGAAGAAGAAGAGGAGGAGAAGGGAAGGTAGAAAAAGAAACAGAAGTAGCAGTAGAAGAGGAGGAGGAGAGTAGAAAAAGAAGTAGAAGAAGCGGTAGAAGAAGAAGAGGACGGGGAGAGATAGAAAAAGAAGTAGAAGAAGCGGTAGAAGAAGAAGAGAAGGAGGAGAGGTAGAAAAAGCAGTAGAAGTAACAGTAAAAGAGGAGGAGAAGGAGAGGTAGAAAAAGAAGTATAAGTAGCAGTAGAAGAAGAGAAGAAGGAGAGGTAGAAAAAGAAGTATAAGTAGCAGTAGAAGAAGAGGAGAAGGAGAGGTAGAGAAAGAAGCAGAAGTAGCAGTAGAAGAAGAGGAGAAGGAGAGGTAGAGAAAGAAGCAGAAGTAGCAGTAGAAGAAGAGGAGAAGGAGAGGTAGAGAAAGAAGCAGAAGTAGCAGTAGAAGAAGAGGAGGAGGAGAGAAGGAGAAAGAAGCAGATGTAGCAGTAGAAGAAGAGCAGGAGGAGGAGAGATAGAGAAAGAAGCAGAAATAGCAGTAGAAGAAGAGGAGGAGGAGGAGAGGTAGAGAGAAAGCAGAAGTAGCAGTAGAAGAAGAGGAGAAGGAGAGGTAGAGAAAGAAATAGCAGTAGAAGAAGAGGAGGAGGAGGAGAGGTAGAGAAAGAAGCAGAAATTGCAGTAGAAGAAGAGGAGGAGGAGGAGGAGAGGTAGAGAAAGAAGCAGAAGTAGCAGTAGAAGAAGAGGAGGAGAGGTAGAGAAAGAAGCAGAAGTAGCAGTAGAAGAAGAGGAGAAGGAGAGGTAGAGAAAGAAATAGCAGTAGAAGAAGAGGAGGAGGAGGAGAGGTAGAGAAAGAAGCAGAAATTGCAGTAGAAGAAGAGGAGGAGGAGGAGGAGAGGTAGAGAAAGAAGCAGAAGTAGCAGTAGAAGAAGAGGAGGAGAGGTAGAGAAAGAAGCAGAAGTAGCAGTAGAAGAAGAGGAGGAGGAGGAGAGGTAGAGAAAGAAGCAGAAGTAGCAGTAGAAGAAGAGGAGAAGGAGAGGTAGAGAAAGAAGCAGAAGTAGCATAGAAGAAGAGGAGAAGGAGAGGTAGAGAAAGAAGCAGAAGTAGCAGTAGAAGAAGAGGAGGAGAAGGAGAAGTAGAGAAAGAAATAGCAGTAGAAGAAGAGGAGGAGAAGGAGAGGTAGAGAAAGAAGCAGAAATAGCAGTAGAAGAAGAGGAGGAGGAGGAGAGGTAGAGAAAGAAGCAGAAGTAGCAGTAGAAGAAGAGGAGAAGGAGAGGTAGAGAAAGAAATAGCAGTAGAAGAAGAGGAGGAGGAGGAGAGGTAGAGAAAGAAGCAGAAATTGCAGTAGAAGAAGAGGAGGAGGAGAGAAGGAGAAAGAAGCAGATGTAGAAGTAGAAGATCAGCAGGAGGAGGAGAGATAGAGAAAGAAGCAGAAATAGCAGTAGAAGAAGAGGAGGAGGAGGAGAGTAGAGAAAGAAGCAGAAGTAGCAGTAGAAGAAGAGGAGGAGAAGGAGAGGTAGAGAAAGAAATAGCAGTAGAAGAAGAGGAGGAGGAGGAGAGGTAGAGAAAGAAGCAGAAGTAGCAGTAGAAGAAGAGGAGGAGAGGTAGAAAAAGAAGCAGAAGTAGCAGTAGAAGAAGAAGAGGAGGAGAAGGGAAGGTAGAAAAAGAAACAGAAGTAGCAGTAGAAGAGGAGGAGGGAGGTAGAAAAAGAAGTAGAAGAAGCGGTAGAAGAAGAAGAGGACGGGGAGAGATAGAAAAAGAAGTAGAAGAAGCGGTAGAAGAAGAAGAGGAGGAGGAGAGGTAGAAAAAGCAGTAGAATTAACAGTAAAAGAGGAGGAGAAGGAGAGGTAGAAAAAGAAGTATAAGTAGCAGTAGAAGAAGAGAAGAAGGAGAGGTAGAAAAAGAAGTATAAGTAGCAGTAGAAGAAGAGGAGAAGGAGAGGTAGAAAAAGAAGTATAAGTAGCAGTAGAAGAAGAGAAGAAGGAGAGGTAGAAAAAGAAGTATAAGTAGCAGTAGAAGAAGAGGAGAAGGAGAGGTAGAGAAAGAAGCAGAAGTAGCAGTAGAAGAAGAGGAGAAAGAGAGGTAGAGAAAGAAGCAGAAGTAGCAGTAGAAGAAGAGGAGAAGGAGAGGTAGAGAAAGAAGCAGAAGTAGCAGTAGAAGAAGAGGAGGAGAGGTAGAAAAAGAAGCAGAAGTAGCAGTAGAAGAAGAAGAGGAGGAGAAGGGAAGGTAGAAAAAGAAACAGAAGTAGCAGTAGAAGAGGAGGAGAAGGAGAGGTAGAGAAAGAAGCAGAAGTAGCAGTAGAAGAAGAGGAGGAGAGAAGGAGAAAGAAGCAGATATAGCAGTAGAAGATGAGCAGGAGGAGGAGAGATAGAGAAAGAAGCAGCAATAGCAGTAGAAGAAGAGGAGGAGGAGGAGAGGTAGAGAAAGAAGCAGAAGTAGCAGTAGAAGAAGAGAAGGAGAGGTAGAGAAAGAAATAGCAGTAGAAGAAGAGGAGGAGGAGGAGAGGTAGAGAAAGAAGCAGAAGTAGCAGTAGAAGAAGAGAGGAGGAGAGAAGGAGAAAAGAAGCAGATGTAGCAGTAGAAGAAGAGTAGGAGGAGGAGAGATAGAGAAAGAAGCAGAAATAGCAGTAGAAGAAGAGGAGGTGGAGGAGAGGTAGAGAAAGAAGCAGAAGTAGCAGTAGAAGAAGAGGAGAAGGAGAGGTAGAGAAAGAAATAGCAGTAGAAGAAGATGAGGAGGAGGAGAGGTAGAGAAAGAAGCAGAAGTAGCAGTAGAAGAAGAGGAGAAGGAGAGGTAGAGAAAGAAATAGCAGTAGAAGAAGAGGAGGAGGAGGAGAGGTAGAGAAGAAGCAGAAGTAGCAGTAGAAGAAGAGGAGGAGAGGTAGAAAAAGAAGCAGAAGTAGCAGTAGAAGAAAGAGGAGGAGAAGGGAAGGTAGAAAAAGAAACAGAAGTAGCAGTAGAAGAGGAGGAGGAGAGTAGAAAAAGTAGTAGAAGAAGCGGTAGAAGAAGAAGAGGACGGGGAGATAGAAAAAGAAGTAGAAGAAGCGGTAGAAGAAGAAGAGAAGGAGGAGAGGTAGAAAAAGCAGTAGAAGTAACAGTAAAAGAGGAGGAGAAGGAGAGGTAGAAAAAGAAGTATAAGTAGCAGTAAAAGAAGAGAAGAAGGAGAGGTAGAAAAAGAAGTATAAGTAGCAGTAGAAGAAGAGGAGAAGGAGAGGTAGAGAAAGAAGCAGAAGTAGCAGTAGAAGAAGAGGAGAAGGAGAGGTAGAGAAAGAAGCAGAAGTAGCAGTAGAAGAAGAGGAGAAGGAGAGGTAGAGAAAGAAGCAGAAGTAGCAGTAGAAGAAGAGGAGGAGGAGAGAAGGAGAAAGAAGCAGATGTAGCAGTAGAAGAAGAGCAGGAGGAGGAGAGATAGAGAAAGAAGCAGAAATAGCAGTAGAAGAAGAGGAGGAGGAGGAGAGGTAGAGAAAGAAGCAGAAGTTGCAGTAGAAGAAGAGGAGAAGGAGAGGTAGAGAAAGAAATAGCAGTAGAAGAAGAGGAGGAGGAGGAGAGGTAGAGAAAGAAGCAGAAATAGCAGTAGAAGAATAGGAGGAGGAGGAGGAGAGGTAGAGAAAGAAGCAGAAGTAGAGTAGAAGAAGAGGAGGAGAGGTAGAGAAAGAAGCAGAAGTAGCAGTAGAAGAAGAGGAGGAGGAGGAGAGTAGAGAAAGAAGCAGAAGTAGCAGTAGAAGAAGAGGAGAAGGAGAGGTAGAGAAAGAAGCAGAAGTAGCAGTAGAAGAAGAGGAGGAGGAGAGAAGGAGAAAGAAGCAGATATAGCAGTAGAAGATGAGGAGGAGAGGTAGAAAAAGAAGCAGAAGTAGCAGTAGAAGAAGAAGAGGAGGAGAAGGGAAGGTAGAAAAAGAAACAGAAGTAGCAGTAGAAGAGGAGGAGAAGGAGAGGTAGAGAAAGAAGCAGAAGTAGCAGTAGAAGAAGAGGAGGAGGAGAGAAGGAGAAAGAAGCAGATATAGCAGTAGAAGATGAGCAGGAGGAGGAGAGATAGAGAAAGAAGCAGCAATAGCAGTAGAAGAAGAGGAGGAGGAGGAGAGGTAGAGAAAGAAGCAGAAGTAGCAGTAGAAAGAGAAGGAGAGGTAGAGAAAGAAATAGCAGTAGAAGAAGAGGAGGAGGAGGAGAGGTAGAGAAAGAAGCAGAAGTAGCAGTAGAAGAAGAGGAGGAGAGGTAGAAAAAGAAGCAGAAGTAGCAGTAGAAGAAGAAGAGGAGGAGAAGGGAAGGTAGAAAAAGAACAGAAGTAGCAGTAGAAGAGGAGGAGGAGAGGTAGAAAAAGAAGTAGAAGAAGCGTAGAAGAAGAAGAGGACGGGGAGAGATAGAAAAAGAAGTAGAAGAAGCGGTAGAAGAAGAAGAGGAGGAGGAGAGGTAGAAAAAGCAGTAGAATTAACAGTAAAAGAGGAGGAGAAGGAGAGGTAGAAAAAGAAGTATAAGTAGCAGTAGAAGAAGAGAAGAAGGAGAGGTAGAAAAAGAAGTATAAGTAGCAGTAGAAGAAGAGGAGAAGGAGAGGTAGAGAAAGAAGCAGAAGTTGCAGTAGAAGAAGAGGAGAAGGAGAGGTAGAGAAAGAAGCAGAAGTAGCAGTAGAAGAAGAGGAGAAGGAGAGGTAGAGAAAGAAGCAGAAGTAGCAGTAGAAGAAGAGGAGGAGGAAGAAGGAGAAAGAAGCAGATGTAGCAGTAGAAGAAGTAGAGGAGGAGAGATAGAGAAAGAAGCAGAAATAGCAGTAGAAGAAGAGGAGGTGGAGGAGAGGTAGAGAAAGAAGCAGAAGTAGCAGTAGAAGAAGAGGAGAAGGAGAGGTATAGAAAGAAATAGCAGTAGAAGAAGATGAGGAGGAGGAGAGGTAGAGAAAGAAGCAGAAGTAGCAGTAGAAGAAGAGGAGAAGGAGAGGTAGAGAAAGAAATAGCAGTAGAAGAAGAGGAGGAGGAGGAGAGGTAGAGAAAGAAGCAGAAGTAGCAGTAGAAGAAGAGGAGGAGAGGTAGAAAAAGAAGCAGAAGTAGCAGTAGAAGAAGAGGAGGAGAAGAGGAAGGTAGAAAAAGAAACAGAAGTAGCAGTAGAAGAGGAGGAGGAGAGGTAGAAAAAGAAGTAGAAGAAGCGGTAGAAGAAGAAGAGGACGGGGAGAGATAGAAAAAGAAGTAGAAGAAGCGGTAGAAGAAGAAGAGAAGGAGGAGAGGTAGAAAAGCAGTAGAAGTAACAGTAAAAGAGGAGGAGAAGGAGAGGTAGAAAAAGAAGTATAAGTAGCAGTAAAAGAAGAGAAGAAGGAGAGGTAGAAAAAGAAGTATAAGTAGCAGTAGAAGAAGAGGAGAAGGAGAGGTAGAGAAAGAAGCAGAAGTAGCAGTAGAAGAAGAGGAGAAGGAGAGGTAGAGAAAGAAGCAGAAGTAGCAGTAGAAGAAGAGGAAAGGAGAGGTAGAGAAAAAGACAGAAGTAGCAGTAGAAGAAGAGGAGGAGGAGAGAAGGAGAAAGAAGCAGATGTAGCAGTAGAAGAAGAGCAGGAGGAGGAGAGATAGAGAAAGAAGCAGAAATAGCAGTAGAAGAAGAGGAGGAGGAGGAGAGGTAGAGAAAGAAGCAGAAGTAGCAGTAGAAGAAGAGGAGAAGGGAGGTAGAGAAAGAAATAGCAGTAGAAGAAGAGAGGAGGAGGAGAGGTAGAGAAAGAAGCAGAAATAGCAGTAGAAGAAGAGGAGGAGGAGGAGAGGTAGAGAAAGAAGCAGAAGTAGCAGTAGAAGAAGAGGAGGAGAGGTAGAGAAAGAAGCAGAAGTAGCAGTAGAAGAAGAGGAGGAGGAGAGAGGTAGAGAAAGAAGCAGAAGTAGCAGTAGAAGAAGAGGAGAAGGAGAGGTAGAGAAAGAAGCAGAAGTAGCAGTAGAAGAAGAGGAGGGAGAGAAGGAGAAGAAGCAGATTAGCAGTAGAAGAAGAGCAGGATGAGGAGAGATAGAGAAAGAGCAGAAATAGCAGTAGAAGAAGAGGAGGAGGAGGAGAGGTAGAGAAAGAAGCGAAGTAGCAGTAGAAGAAGAGGAGAAGGAGAGGTAGAAAAAGAAGCAGAAGTAGCAATAGAAGAAGAGGAGGAAAGGAGAGGTAGAGAAAGAAGCAGAAGTAGCAGTAGAAGAAGAGGAGGAGAAGGAGAAGTAGAGAAAGAAATAGCAGTAGAAGAAGAGGAGGAAGAAGGAGAGTAGAGAAAGAAGCAGAAATAGCAGTAGAAGAAGAGGAGGAAGAGGAGGAGAGGTAGAGAAAGAAGCAGAAGTAGCAGTAAGAAGAGGAGGAGAGGTAGAGAAAGAAGCAGAAGTAGCAGTAGAAGAAGAGGAGGAGGAGGAGAGGTAGAGAAAGAAGCAGAAGTAGCAGTAGAGAAGAGGAGAAGGAGAGGTAGAGAAAGAAGCAGAAGTAGCAGTAGAAGAAGAGGAGAAGGAGAGGTAGAGAAGAAGCAGAAGTAGCAGTGGAAGAAGAGGAGAAGGAGAGGTAGAGAAAGAAGCAGAAGTAGCAGTAGAAGAAGAGGAGAAGGAGAGGTAGAGAAAGAAGCAGAAGTAGCAGTAGAAGAAGAGGAGGAGGAGAGAAGGAGAAGAACAGATGTAGCAGTAGAAGATGAGCAGGAGGAGGAGAGATAGAGAAAGAAGCAGCAATAGCAGTAGAAGAAGAGGAGGATGAGGAGAGGTAGAGAAAGAAGCAGAAGTAGCAGTAGAAGAAGAGGAGAAGGAGAGGTAAGAAAGAAATAGCAGTAGAAGAAGAGGAGGAGGAGGAGGAGAGTAGAGAAAGAAGCAGAAGTAGCAGTAGAAGAAGAGGAGGAGAGGTAGAAAAAGAAGCAGAAGTAGCAGTAGAAGGAGAAGAGGAGGAGAAGGGAAGGTAGAAAAAGAAGCAGAAGTAGCAGTAGAAGAGGAGGAGGAGAGGTAGAAAAAGAAGTAGAAGAAGCGGTAGAAGAAGAAGAGGACGGGGAGAGATAGAAAAAGAAGTAGAAGAAGCGGTAGAAGAAGAAGAGAAGGAGGAGAGGTAGAAAAAGCAGTAGAAGTAACAGTAAAAGAGGAGGAGAAGGAGAGTAGAAAAAGAAGTATAAGTAACAGTAAAAGAAGAGAAGAAGGAGAGGTAGAAAAAGAAGTATAAGTAGCAGTAGAAGAAGAGGAGAAGGAGAGGTAGAGAAAGAAGCAGAAGTAGCAGTAGAAGAAGAGGAGAAGGAGAGGTAGAGAAAGAAGCAGAAGTAGCAGTAGAAGAAGAGGAGAAGGAGAGTAGAGAAAGAAGCAGAAGTAGCAGTAGAAGAAGAGGAGGAAGAGAAGGAGAAAGAAGCAGATGTAGCAGTAGAAGAAGAGCAGGAGGATGAGAGATAGAGAAAGAAGCAGAAATAGCAGTAGAAGAAGAGGAGGAGGAGGAGAGGTAGAGAAAGAAGCAGAAGTAGCAGTAGAGAAGAGAGAAGGAGAGGTAGAGAAAGAAATAGCAGTAGAAGAAGAGGAGGAGGAGGAGAGTAGAGAAAGAAGCAGAAATAGCAGTAGAAGAAGAGGAGGAGGAGGAGGAGAGGTAGAGAAAGAAGCAGAAGTAGCAGTAGAAGAAGAGGAGGAGAGGTAGAGAAAGAAGCAGAAGTAGCAGTAGAAGAAGAGGAGGAGGAGGAGAGGTAGAGAAAGAAGCAGAAGTAGCAGTAGAAGAAGAGGAGAAGGAGAGGTAGAGAAAGAAGCAGAAGTAGCAGTAGAAGAAGAGGAGGAGGAGAGAAGGAGAAAGAAGCAGATATAGCAGTAGAAGATGAGGAGGAGAGGTAGAAAAAGAGCAGAAGTAGCAGTAGAAGAAGAAGAGGAGGAGAAGGGAAGGTAGAAAAAGAAACAGAAGTAGCAGTAGAAGAGGAGGAGAAGGAGAGGTAGAGAAGAAGCAGAAGTAGCAGTAGAAGAAGAGGAGGAGGAGAGAAGGAGAAAGAAGCAGATATAGCAGTAGAAGATGAGCAGGAGGAGGAGAGATAGAGAAAGAAGCAGCAATAGCAGTAGAAGAAGAGGAGGAGGAGGAGAGGTAGAGAAAAAGCAGAAGTAGCAGTAGAAGAAGAGAAGGAGAGGTAGAGAAAGAAATAGCAGTAGAAGAAGAGGAGGAGGAGGAGAGGTAGAGAAAGAAGCAGAAGTAGCAGTAGAAGAAGAGGAGGAGAGGTAGAAAAAGAAGCAGAAGTAGCAGTAGAAGAAGAAGAGGAGGAGAAGGGAAGGTAGAAAAAGAAACAGAAGTAGCAGTAGAAGAGGAGGAGGAGAGGTAGAAAAAGAAGTAGAAGAAGCGGTAGAAGAAGAAGAGGACGGGGAGAGATAGAAAAAGAGTAGAAGAAGCGGTAGAAGAAGAAGAGAGGAGAGAGGTAGAAAAAGCAGTAGAATTAACAGTAAAAGAGGAGGAGAAGGAGAGGTAGAAAAAGAAGTATAAGTAGCAGTAGAGAAGAGAAGAAGGAGAGGTAGAAAAAGAAGTATAAGTAGCAGTAGAAGAAGAGGAGAAGGAGAGGTAGAGAAAGAAGCAGAAGTTGCAGTAGAAGAAGAGGAGAAGGAGAGGTAGAGAAAGAAGCAGAAGTAGCAGTAGAAGAAGAGGAGAAGGAGAGGTAGAGAAAGAAGCAGAAGTAGCAGTAGAAGAAGAGGAGGAGGAGAGAAGGAGAAAGAAGCAGATGTAGCAGTAGAAAGAAGAGTAGGAGGAGGAGAGATAGAGAAAGAAGCAGAAATAGCAGTAGAAGAAGAGGAGGTGGAGGAGAGGTAGAGAAAGAAGCAGAAGTAGCAGTAGAAGAAGAGGAGAAGGAGAGGTAGAGAAAGAAATAGCAGTAGAAGAAGATGAGGAGGAGGAGAGGTAGAGAAAGAAGCAGAAGTAGCAGTAGAAGAAGAGGAGAAAGAGAGGTAGAGAAAGAAGCAGAAGTAGCAGTAGAAGAAGAGGAGAAGGAGAGGTAGAGAAAGAAGCAGAAGTAGCAGTAGAAGAAGAGGAGGAGAGGTAGAAAAAGAAGCAGAAGTAGCAGTAGAAGAAGAAGAGGAGGAGAAGGGAAGGTAGAAAAAGAAACAGAAGTAGCAGTAGAAGAGGAGGAGAAGGAGAGGTAGAGAAAGAAGCAGAAGTAGCAGTAGAAGAAGAGGAGGAGGAGAGAAGGAGAAAGAAGCAGATATAGCAGTAGAAGATGAGCAGGAGGAGGAGAGATAGAGAAAGAAGCAGCAATAGCAGTAGAAGAAGAGGAGGAGGAGGAGTAGAGAAAGAAGCAGAAGTAGCAGTAGAAGAAGAGAAGGAGAGGTAGAGAAAAGAAATAGCAGTAGAAGAAGAGGAGGAGGAGGAGAGGTAGAGAAAGAAGCAGAAGTAGCAGTAGAAGAAGAGGAGGAGGAGAGAAGGAGAAAGAAGCAGATGTAGCAGTAGAAGAAGAGTAGGAGGAGGAGAGATAGAGAAAGAAGCAGAAATAGCAGTAGAAGAAGAGGAGGTGGAGGAGAGGTAGAGAAAGAAGCAGAAGTAGCAGTAGAAGAAAGGAGAAGGAGAGGTAGAGAAAGAAATAGCAGTAGAAGAAGATGAGGAGGAGGAGAGGTAGAGAAAGAAGCAGAAGTAGCAGTAGAAGAAGAGGAGAAGGAGAGGTAGAGAAAGAAATAGCAGTAGAAGAAGAGGAGGAGGAGGAGGTAGAGAAAGAAGCAGAAGTAGCAGTAGAAGAGAGAGGAGAGTAGAAAAGAGAAGCAGAAGTAGCAGTAGAAGAGAAGAGGAGGAGAAGGGAAGGTAGAAAAAGAAACAGAAGTAGCAGTAGAAGAGGAGGAGGAGAGGTAGAAAAAGTAGTAGAAGAAGCGGTAGAAGAAGAAGAGGACGGGGAGAGATAGAAAAAGAAGTAGAAGAAGCGGTAGAAGAAGAAGAGAAGGAGGAGAGGTAGAAAAAGCAGTAGAAGTAACAGTAAAAGAGGAGGAGAAGGAGAGGTAGAAAAAGAAGTATAAGTAGCAGTAAAAGAAGAGAAGAAGGAGAGGTAGAAAAAGAAGTATAAAGTAGCAGTAGAAGAAGAGGAGAAGGAGAGGTAGAGAAAGAAGCAGAAGTAGCAGTAGAAGAAGAGGAGAAGGAGAGGTAGAGAAAGAAGCAGAAGTAGCAGTAGAAGAAGAGGAGAAGGAGAGGTAGAGAAAGAAGCAGAAGTAGCAGTAGAAGAAGAGGAGGAGGAGAGAAGGAGAAAGAAGCAGATGTAGCAGTAGAAGAAGAGCAGGAGGAGGAGAGATAGAGAAAGAAGCAGAAATAGCAGTAGAAGAAGAGGAGGAGGAGGAGAGGTAGAGAAAGAAGCAGAAGTTGCAGTAGAAGAAGAGGAGAAGGAGAGGTAGAGAAAGAAATAGCAGTAGAAGAAGAGGAGGAGGAGGAGAGGTAGAGAAAGAAGCAGAAATAGCAGTAGAAGAAGAGGAGGAGGAGGAGGAGAGGTAGAGAAAGAAGCAGAAGTAGCAGTAGAAGAAGAGGAGGAGAGGTAGAGAAAGAAGCAGAAGTAGCAGTAGAAGAAGAGGAGGAGGAGGAGAGGTAGAGAAAGAAGCAGAAGTAGCAGTAGAAGAAGAGGAGAAGGAGAGGTAGAGAAAGAAGCAGAAGTAGCAGTAGAAGAAGAGGAGGAGGAGAGAAGGAGAAAGAAGCAGATATAGCAGTAGAAGATGAGGAGGAGAGGTAGAAAAAGAAGCAGAAGTAGCAGTAGAAGAAGAAGAGGAGGAGAAGGGAAGGTAGAAAAAGAAACAGAAGTAGCAGTAGAAGAGGAGGAGAAGGAGAGGTAGAGAAAGAAGCAGAAGTAGCAGTAGAAGAAGAGGAGGAGGAGAGAAGGAGAAAGAAGCAGATATAGCAGTAGAAGATGAGCAGGAGGAGGAGAGATAGAGAAAGAAGCAGCAATAGCAGTAGAAGAAGAGGAGGAGGAGGAGAGGTAGAGAAAGAAGCAGAAGTAGCAGTAGAAGAAGAGAAGGAGAGGTAGAGAAAGAAATAGCAGTAGAAGAAGAGGAGGAGGAGGAGAGGTAGAGAAAGAAGCAGAAGTAGCAGTAGAAGAAGAGGAGGAGAGGTAGAAAAAGAAGCAGAAGTAGCAGTAGAAGAAGAAGAGGAGGAGAAGGGAAGGTAGAAAAAGAAACAGAAGTAGCAGTAGAAGAGGAGGAGGAGAGGTAGAAAAAGAAGTAGAAGAAGCGGTAGAAGAAGAAGAGGACGGGGAGAGATAGAAAAAGAAGTAGAAGAAGCGGTAGAAGAGAAGAGGAGGAGGAGAGGTAGAAAAAGCAGTAGAATTAACAGTAAAAGAGGAGGAGAAGGAGAGGTAGAAAAGAAGTATAAGTAGCAGTAGAAGAAGAGAAGAAGGAGAGGTAGAAAAGAAGTATAAGTAGCAGTAGAAGAAGAGGAGAAGGAGAGTAGAGAAAGAAGCAGAAGTGCAGTAGAAGAAGAGGAGAAGGAGAGGTAGAGAAAGAAGCAGAAGTAGCAGTAGAAGAAGAGGAGAAGGAGAGGTAGAGAAAGAAGCAGAAGTAGCAGTAGAAGAAGAGGAGGAGGAGAGAAGGAGAAAGAAGCAGATGTAGCAGTAGAAGAGAGTAGGAGGAGGAGAGATAGAGAAAGAAGCAGAAATAGCAGTAGAAGAAGAGGAGGTGGAGGAGAGGTAGAGAAAGAAGCAGAAGTAGCAGTAGAAGAAGAGGAGAAGGAGAGGTATAGAAAGAAATAGCAGTAGAAGAAGATGAGGAGGAGGAGAGGTAGAGAAAGAAGCAGAAGTAGCAGTAGAAGAAGAGGAGAAGGAGAGGTAGAGAAAGAATAGCAGTAGAAGAAGAGGAGGAGGAGGAGAGGTAGAGAAAGAAGCAGAAGTAGCAGTAGAAGAAGAGGAGGAGAGGTAGAAAAAGAAGCAGAAGTAGCAGTAGAAGAAGAAGAGGAGGAGAAGGGAAGGTAGAAAAAGAAACAGAAGTAGCAGTAGAAGAGGAGGAGGAGAGGTAGAAAAAGAAGTAGAAGAAGCGTAGAAGAAGAAGAGGACGGGAGAGATAGAAAAAGAAGTAGAAGAAGCGGTAGAAGAAGAAGAGAAGGAGGAGAGGTAGAAAAAGCAGTAGAAGTAACAGTAAAAGAGGAGGGAAGAGAGGTAGAAAAAGAAGTATAAGTAGCAGTAAAAGAAGAGAAGAAGGAGAGGTAGAAAAAGAGTATAAGTAGCAGTAAAGAAGAGGAGAAGGAGAGGTAGAGAAAAGAAGCAGAAGTAGCAGTAGAAGAAGAGGAGAAGGAGAGGTAGAGAAAGAAGCAGAAGTAGCAGTAGAAGAAGAGGAGAAGGAGAGTAGAGAAAGAAGCAGAAGTAGCAGTAGAAGAAGAGGAGGAGGAGAGAAGGAGAAAGAAGCAGATGTAGCAGTAGAAGAAGAGCAGGAGGAGGAGAGATAGAGAAAGAAGCAGAAATAGCAGTAGAAGAAGAGGAGGAGGAGAGAGGTAGAGAAAGAAGCAGAAGTAGCAGTAGAAGAAAGAGGAGAAGGAGAGGTAGAGAAGAAATAGCAGTAGAAGAAGAGGAGGAGGAGGAGAGGTAGAGAAAGAAGCAGAAATAGCAGTAGAAGAAGAGGAGGAGGAGGAGGAGAGGTAGAGAAAGAAGCAGAAGTAGCAGTAGAAGAAGAGAGGAGAGGTAGAGAAAGAAGCAGAAGTAGCAGTAGAAGAAGAGGAGGAGGAGGAGAGGTAGAGAAGAAGCAGAAGTAGCAGTAGAAGAAGAGGAGAAGGAGAGGTAGAGAAAGAAGCAGAAGTAGCAGTAGAAGAAGAGGAGGAGGAGAGAAGGAGAAAGAAGCAGATGTAGCAGTAGAAGAAGAGCAGGATGAGGAGAGATAGAGAAAGAAGCAGAAATAGCAGTAGAAGAAGAGGAGGAGGAGGAGAGGTAGAGAAAGAAGCAGAAGTAGCAGTAGAAGAAGAGGAGAAGGAGAGGTAGAAAAGAAGCAGAAGTAGCAATAGAAGAAGAGGAGGAGAAGGAGAGGTAGAGAAAGAAGCAGAAGTAGCAGTAGAAGAAGAGGAGGAGAGGAGAAGTGAGAAAGAAATAGCAGTAGAAGAAGAGGAGGAGAAGGAGAGGTAGAGAAAGAAGCAGAATAGCAGTAGAAGAAGAGGAGGAAGAGGAGGAGAGTAGAGAAAGAAGCAGAAGTAGCAGTAGAAGAAGAGGAGGAGAGGTAGAGAAAGAAGCAGAAGTAGCAGTAGAAGAAGAGGAGGGAGGAGGAGAGGTAGAGAAAGAAGCAGAAGTAGCAGTAGAAGAAGAGGAGAAGGAGAGGTAGAGAAAGAAGCAGAAGTAGCAGTAGAAGAAGAGGAGAAGGAGAGGTAGAGAAAGAAGCAGAAGTAGCAGTGGAAGAAGAGGAGAAGGAGAGGTAGAGAAGAAGCAGAAGTAGCAGTAGAAGAAGAGGAGAAGGAGAGGTAGAGAAAGAAGCAGAAGTAGCAGTAGAAGAAGAGGAGGAGGAGAGAAGGAGAAAGAAGCAGATGTAGCAGTAGAAGATGAGCAGGAGGAGGAGAGATAGAGAAAGAAGCAGCAATAGCAGTAGAAGAAGAGGAGGATGAGGAGAGGTAGAGAAAGAAGCAGAAGTAGCAGTAGAAGAAGAGGAGAAGGAGAGGTAGAGAAAGAAATAGCAGTAGAAGAAGAGGAGGAGGAGGAGGAGAGTAGAGAAAGAAGCAGAAGTAGCAGTAGAAGAGGAGGAGAGGTAGAAAAAGAAGCAGAAGTAGCAGTAGAAGGAGAAGAGAGGAGAAGGGAAGGTAGAAAAAGAAGCAGAAGTAGCAGTAGAAGAGGAGGAGGAGGTAGAAAAGAAGTAGAAGAAGCGGTAGAAGAAGAAGAGGACGGGGAGAGATAGAAAAAGAAGTAGAAGAGCGGTAGAAGAAGAAGAGAAGGAGGAGAGGTAGAAAAAGCAGTAGAAGTAACAGTAAAGAGGAGGAGAAGGAGAGGTAGAAAAAGAAGTATAAGTAGCAGTAAAAGAAGAGAAGAAGGAGAGGTAGAAAAAGAAGTATAAGTAGCAGTAGAAGAAGAGGAGAAGGAGAGGTAGAGAAAGAAGCAGAAGTAGCAGTAGAAGAAGAGGAGAAGGAGAGGTAGAGAAAGAAGCAGAAGTAGCAGTAGAAGAAGAGAGAAGGAGAGGTAGAGAAAGAAGCAGAAGTAGCAGTAGAAGAAGAGGAGGAGGAGAGAAGGAGAAAGAAGCAGATGTAGCAGTAGAAGAAGAGCAGGAGGATGAGAGATAGAGAAAGAAGCAGAAATAGCAGTAGAAGAGGGAGGAGGAGGAGAGGTAGAGAAAGAAGCAGAAGTAGCAGTAGAAGAAGAGGAGAAGGAGAGGTAGGAAAGAAATAGCAGTAGAAGAAGAGGAGGAGGAGGAGAGGTAGAGAAAGAAGCAGAAATAGCAGTAGAAGAAGGAGGAGGAGGAGGAGAGGTAGAGAAAGAAGCAGAAGTAGCAGTAGAAGAAGAGGAGGAGAGGTAGAGAAAGAAGCAGAAGTAGCAGTAGAAGAAGAGGAGGAGAGAGAGGTAGAGAAAGAAGCAGAAGTAGCAGTAGAAGAAGAGGAGAAGGAGAGGTAGAGAAAGAAGCAGAAGTAGCAGTAGAAGAAGAGGAGGAGGAGAGAAGGAGAAAGAAGCAGATATAGCAGTAGAAGATGAGGAGGAGAGGTAGAAAAAGAAGCAGAAGTAGCAGTAAGAAGAAGAGGAGGAGAAGGAAGGTAGAAAAAGAAACAGAAGTAGCAGTAGAAGAGGAGGAGAAGGAGAGGTAGAGAAAGAAGCAGAAGTAGCAGTAGAAGAAGAGGAGGAGGAGAGAAGGAGAAGAAGCAGATATAGCAGTAGAAGATGAGCAGGAGGAGGAGAGATAGAGAAAGAAGCAGCAATAGCAGTAGAAGAAGAGGAGGAGGAGGAGAGGTAGAGAAAGAAGCAGAAGTAGCAGTAGAAGAAGAGAAGGAGAGGTAGAGAAAGAAATAGCAGTAGAAGAAGAGGAGGAGGAGGAGAGGTAGAGAAAGAAGCAGAAGTAGCAGTAGAAGAAGAGGAGGAGAGGTAGAAAAAGAAGCAGAAGTAGCAGTAGAAGAAGAAGAGGAGAAGGGAAGGTAGAAAAAGAAACAGAAGTAGCAGTAGAAGAGGAGGAGGAGAGGTAGAAAAAGAAGTAGAAGAAGCGGTAGAAGAAGAAGAGGACGGGAGAGATAGAAAAAGAAGTAGAAGAAGCGGTAGTAAGAAGAAGAGGAGGAGGAGAGGTAGAAAAAGCATAGAATTAACAGTAAAAGAGGAGGAGAAGGAGAGGTAGAAAAAGAAGTATAAGTAGCAGTAGAAGAAGAGAAGAAGGAGAGGTAGAAAAAGAAGTATAAGTAGCAGTAGAAGAAGAGGAGAAGGAGAGGTAGAGAAAGAAGCAGAAGTTGCAGTAGAAGAAGAGGAGAAGGAGAGGTAGAGAAAGAAGCAGAAGTAGCAGTAGAAGAAGAGGAGAAGGAGAGGTAGAGAAAGAAGCAGAAGTAGCAGTAGAAGAAGAGGAGGAGGAGAGAAGGAGAAAGAAGCAGATGTAGCAGTAGAAGAAGAGTAGGAGGAGGAGAGATAGAGAAGAAGCAGAAATAGCAGTAGAAGAAGAGGAGGTGGAGGAGAGGTAGAGAAAGAAGCAGAAGTAGCAGTAGAAGATGAGGAGAAGGAGAGGTAGAGAAAGAAATAGCAGTAGAAGAAGATGAGGAGGAGGAGAGGTAGAGAAAGAAGCAGAAGTAGCAGTAGAAGAAGAGGAGAAGGAGAGTAGAGAAAGAAATAGCAGTAGAAGAAGGAGGAGGAGGAGAGGTAGAGAAAGAAGCAGAAGTAGCAGTAGAAGAAGAGGAGGAGAGGTAGAAAAAGAAGCAGAAGTAGCAGTAGAAGAAGAAGAGGAGGAGAAGGGAAGGTAGAAAAAGAAACAGAAGTAGCAGTAGAAGAGGAGGAGGAGAGGTAGAAAAAGAAGTAGAAGAAGCGGTAGAAGAAGAAGAGGACGGGGAGAGATAGAAAAAGAAGTAGAAGAAGCGGTAGAAGAAGAAGAGAAGGAGGAGAGGTAGAAAAAGCAGTAGAAGTAACAGTAAAAGAGGAGGAGAAGGAGAGGTAGAAAAAGAAGCAGAAGTAGCAGTAGAAGAAGAGGAGAAGGAGAGTAGAGAAAGAAGCAGAAGTAGCAGTAGAAGAAGAGGAGGAGAAGGAGAGGTAGAGAAAGAAGCAGAAGTAGCAGTAGAAGAAGAGGAGGAGAAGGAGAGTAGAGAAAGAAATAGCAGTAGAAGAAGAGGAGGAGAAGGAGAGTAGAGAAAGAAGCAGAAATAGCAGTAGAAGAAGAGGAGGAGAGGAGGAGAGGTAGAGAAAGAAGCAGAAAGTAGCAGTAGAAGAAGAGGAGGAGAGGTAGAGAAAGAAGCAGAAGTAGCAGTAGAAGAAGAGGAGGAGGAGAGGTAGAGAAAGAAGCAGAAGTAGCAGTAGAAGAAGAGGAGGAAGGAGAGGTAGAGAAAGAAGCAGAAGTAGCAGTAGAAGAAGAGGAGAAGGAGAGGTAGAGAAAGAAGCAGAAGTAGCAGTAGAAGAAGAGGAGAAGGAGAGGTAGAGAAAGAAGCAGAAGTAGCAGTGGAAGAAGAGGAGAAGGAGAGGTAGAGAAAGAAGCAGAAGTAGCAGTAGAAGAAGAGGAGAGGAGAGAAGGAGAAAGAAGCAGAAGTAGCAGTAGAAGAAGAGGAGGAGGAGAGAAGGAGAAAGAAGCAGATGTAGCAGTAGAAGAGAGAGGAGGAGGAGAGATAGAGAAAGAAGCAGAAGTAGCAGTAAAAAAGAGGAGAAGGAGAGGTAGAGAAAGAAATAGCAGTAGAAGAAGAGGAGGAGGAGGAGGAGAGGTAGAGAAAGAAGCAGAAGTAGCAGTAGAAGAAGAGGAGGAGAGGTAGAAAAAGAAGCAGAAGTAGCAGTAGAAGGAGAAGAGGAGGAGAAGGGAAGGTAGAAAAAGAAGCAGAAGTAGCAGTAGAAGAGGAGGAGGAGAGTAGAAAAAGAAGTAGAAGAAGCGGTAGAAAAAGAAGAGGAGGGGAGAGATAGAAAAAGAAGTAGAAGAGGCGGTAGAAGAAGAAGAGGAGGAGGAGAGGTAGAAAAAGCAGTAGAAGTAACAGTAAAAGAGGAGGAGAAGGAGAGGTAGAAAAAGAAGTATAAGTAGCAGTAGAAGAAGAGAAGAAGGAGAGGTAGAAAAAGAAGTATAAGTAGCAGTAGAAGAAGAGAAGAAGGAGAGGTAGAAAAAGAAGTATAAGTAGCAGTAGAAGAAGAGAAGAAGGAGAGGTAGAGAAAGACGTATAAGTAGCAGTAGAAGAAGAGAAGAAGTAGAGGTAGAAAAAGAAGTATAAGTAGCAGTAGAAGAAGAGAAGAAGGAGAGGTAGAAAAAGAAGTATAAGTAGCAGTAGAAGAAGAAGAGAAGGAGAGGTAGAAAAAGAAGTATAAGTAGCAGTAGAAGAAGAAGAAGAGAAGAAGGAGAGGTAGAAAAAGAAGCAGAAGTAGCGGTGGTAGTAGAAGAATAGGAGGAGATGTAGTAAGGAAAGTTGAAGTAGTATCAGTAGTAGAAGAAAGAAATCAAGAAGAACCCATCATGTCTTAAATAAAGCATACAGGCAACATGATGCTAGTGCCTACATTTCTTGACCATATCTTTGGGGCAGTGAAATTAGCATTAGTCAAGTACCATCTTTCCTATTTAAAAAAAGTACTCATTTAAGGCTGGGTGAACCCAGAAGCATTTAATTGGGATGGAACCCAACCCCTTGTCTTCAGTAGACCAGTTCATTAACCACTCTCTACCGTAAGGTTTCTTTTTAACAGCCTTGGCCAGGTTATATATCATGTACTGTCTTATTTTTGTAAAATGGTTTTAATTATCTAACAAGATAGTTTTAATTATCTAACAAGATAGTTTTAATTATCTAACAAGACAGTTTTAATTATCTAACAAGATAGTTTTAATTATCTAACAAGATAGTTTTAATTATCTAACAAGACAGTTTTAATTATCTAACAAGATAGTTTTAATTATCTAACAAGATAGTTTTAATTATCTAACAAGATAGTTTTAATTATCTAACAAGGCAGTTTTAATTATCTAACAAGATAGTTTTAATTATCTAACAAGCAGTTTTAATTATTTAACAAGACAGTTTTAATTATCTAACAAGATAGTTTTAATTATCTAACAAGATAGTTTTAATTATCTAACAAGACAGTTTTAATTATCTAACAAGTAGTTTTAATTATCTAACAAGACAGTTTTAATTATCTAACAAGGTAGTTTTAATTATCTAACAAGATAGTTTTAATTATCTAACAAGACAGTTTTAATTATCTAACAAGATAGTTTTAATTATCTAACAAGATAGTTTTAATTATCTAACAAGATAGTTTTAATTATCTAACAAGATAGTTTTAATTATCTAACAAGATAGTTTTAATTATCTAACAAGGCAGTTTTAAATCTAACAAGAATTTTAATTATCTAATAAGGCAGTTTTAATTATCTAACAAGATAGTTTTAATTATCTAACAAGCAGTTTTAATTATCTAACAAGGCAGTTTTAATTATCTAACAAGATAGTTTTAATTATCTAACAAGATAGTTTTAATTATCTAACAAGGCAGTTTTAATTATCTAACAAGATAGTTTTAATTATCTAACAAGGCAGTTTTAATTATCTAACAAGATAGTTTTAATTATCTAACAAGACAGTTTTAATTATCTAACAAGGCAGTTTTAATTATCTAACAAGATAGTTTTAATTATCTAACAAGGCAGTTTAATTATCTAACAAGATAGATTTAATTATCTAACAAGACAGTTTTAATTATTTAACAAGACAGTTTTAATTATCTAACAAGACAGTTTTAATTATCTAACAAGATAGTTTTAATTATCTAACAAGATAGATTTAATTATCTAACAAGACAGTTTTAATTATTTAACAAGACAGTTTTAATTATCTAACAAGATAGTTTTAATTATCTAACAAGACAGTTTTAATTATCTAACAAGATAGTTTTAATTATCTAACAAGACAGTTTTAATTATCTAACAAGGTAGTTTTTATTATCTAACAAGATAGTTTTAATTATCTAACAAGACAGTTTTAATTATCTAACAAGATAGTTTTAATTATCTAACAAGATAGTTTTAATTATCTAACAAGGCAGTTTTAATTATCTAACAAGATAGTTTTAATTATCTAACAAGACAGTTTTAATTATCTAACAAGGCAGTTTTAATTATCTAACAAGACAGTTTTAATTATCTAACAAGGCAGTTTTAATTATCTAACAAGATAGTTTTAATTATCTAACAAGGCAGTTTTAATTATCTAACAAGATAGTTTTAATTATCTAACAAGACAGTTTTAATTATCTAACAAGGCAGTTTTAATTATCTAACAAGATAGTTTTAATTATCTAACAAGATAGTTTTAATTATCTAACAAGGCAATTTTAATTATCTAACAAGATAGTTTTAATTATCTAACAAGATAGTTTTAATTATCTAACAAGACAGTTTTAATTATCTAACAAGATAGTTTTAATTATCTAACAAGACAGTTTTAATTATCTAACAAGGTAGTTTTAATTATCTAACAAGACAGTTTTAATTATCTAACAAGATAGTTTTAATTATCTAACAAGATAGTTTTAATTATCTAACAAGGCAGTTTTAATTATCTAACAAGATAGTTTTAATTATCTAACAAGACAGTTTTAATTATCTAACAAGGCAGTTTTAATTATCTAACAAGACAGTTTTAATTATCTAACAAGGCAGTTTTAATTATCTAACAAGATAGTTTTAATTATCTAACAAGGCAGTTTTAATTATCTAACAAGATAGTTTTAATTATCTAACAAGACAGTTTTAATTATCTAACAAGGCAGTTTTTAATTATCTAACAAGATAGTTTTAATTATCTAACAAGATAGTTTTAATTATCTAACAAGGCAGTTTTAATTATCTAACAAGATAGTTTTAATTATCTAACAAGGCAGTTTTAATATCTAACAAGATAGTTTAATTATCTAACAAGACAGTTTTAATTATCTAACAAGGCAGTTTTAAATATCTAACAAGTTTGTTTTAATTATCTAACAAGACAGTTTTAATTATCTAACAAGGCAGTTTTAATTATCTAACAAGATAGTTTTAATTATCTAACAAGAGAGTTTAGTTTTAAATGGAAGTTTTCACAGTAGAAAGCAGTCAACACAAGATCTTCTTGAGATCCAAATTAAATATCCATCCGCTCCGCAAGTAGCAGGGAACTGACATGCTAAAGCTCCTATTTCACTTGAACACTACATTTTACATTGAATTGTATATGTCACTGTGTTCTAAACTTATTTTCCAAAAGAACACAAAAGTAGAACTAAATATATTTTCTCTACTATTTAATCGGGAGCCGTGGTAGCTCAGTGGTTAGTGAGCTGGACTACAAAGGACAAGAGGTAGGGTTCAATCCCAACCCACGGCTCCGGTTCACTCAGCCTTTAATGGGTACCGGATTTTTTCTGGGAAAGTAAAGCGGCATGGGCGTAATACCGACCACATTACCCCAAAAATCATGTGCCGAAGGTCTGTAAAATTTATGGTAACTAACACCATATTCCCTATACGCCACTTGGAATGACAGGGGTAGTTTTACTTATTTTTTTTCTTTTTAATACCACCACCACCACCTTTAGTTAAAAGAAAGTGAGTGAAACCATTTAACTCTTCTTTGTCAACGACACTGCTTCCCAATATAGTAGCAAGATCCTATAAGTATCAAGTGATAATTGTCTTAGTAAACTTGTAAGGATTTTGTAAGAGGTTACAATTTTTTCCTTTAGACGCAACTAAATAAACGATGAAAATGATGGCTGCTTTGTGAATATACAGTTCAGCAGCATCTGTTTTAATTAAGTGATAAGATGGTCTATCCATTTTCATTTAATTAATTTTTTTTCAGCTTTCAGATTAATGTAATGCAGGACCCATTGCTGTTTAAGGACATATTCTAGAATAATTCACTGGAGGAATTATTGCTGATGAAGGACACATTGTATATTAATTCACTGCAGGACTTATGGCTGCTTAAGGACATATTCTAGAATAATTCACTGCAGGACCTATTGCTGTATAAGGACATATTCTAGAATAATTCACTGCAGGAATATTGCTGATGAAGGACATATTGTATTAATTCATTGCAGGACTTATTGCTGATGAAGGACATATTGTAGATTAATTCACTGCAGGACTATTGCTGCTTAAGGACATATTCTAGAATAATTCACTGCAGGAATAATTGCTGATGAAGGACATATTCTAGAATAATTCACTGCAGGACTTATTGCTGATGAAGGACACATTGTAGATTAATTCACTGCAGGACTTATTGCTGCTTAAGGACATATTCTAGATTAATTCACTGCAGGACGTATTGCTGCTTAAGGACATATTCTAGAATAATTCACTGCAGGACCTACTGCTGCTTAAGGACATATTCTAGAATAATTCACTGCTGGACCCATTGTTGCTTAAGGACATATTCTAGAATAATTCACTGCAGGACTTATTGCTGATGGAGGAAGGACATATTCTAGAATAATTCACTGCAGCATCCATTGCTGCTTAAAGAAATATTTTAGATTAATTCACTGCAGGACTTATTGCTGCTTAAGGACATATTTTAGGTTAATTCACTGCAGGACCCATTGCTGATGAAGGGCATATTTTAGATTAATTCACTGCAGGACTCATTGCTACATATTTTAATTCAGGAACAACAAGAAACCGCCAAGTGGATGGATTAGCAAAATATCAAACGTCACACTAACTTATTATAATCAAACAGCACAGCTCTATTAAGAGCACTTCAATTTCCATCAGTTCTGTAAAGCACATGTGGATAATGAACATAACAGAACAGATAACATAAACGAAGCAATTTCATTTTTAAACATTATTTGGAATTACTACAATTTTTTTTTTACAATTACTACAATTGGGGTAATAAAAGCATTAGTCGCACAAACATGTTTTGTAGTAAATGTCAATCTCTAGAACACATGTACGGATTGGACTAACAGACAGGTTTGTCTATTGAGGCCGGGGCAGGCATGCTGCCTACTAAATTATCAGTCTTACCGTAACTTGTGGAAGATGTTGTAGAGGCCGAGTCAGCTGATCTATTCCCGCTAAAATCTTTATATAGAAGGAGATAGTTTCATGAAATGAATGATTCAATTGTAAATGATTTAAGGTCATCATTCTGATCTAGTTAGTAAGTTTGAAGAGGATGTATGAAAGTTTTATTTTTTCAGTACTTCTATACGGATCTGAATGCTGGAGATGGACAGAACCATAGCATTAAATGATGAAGCTGGATAAATCTGTGATTAGGAGAGATAAAGAAACAATTATAAGCTCTGCAATGCACTGGAATCAGGAGAGAAGGCAAGAGAGAAGTAATATCAAGGGCAACCTGTGGTGTATTAGTGGAAGTGGAGATAAATATTGTCGATCAGACATGATCTACCCTGTGAAGGATGGCTATGGAGTGAGGGAACTTTGTTGTTGCTCTTCATGATGGAACAGGGTGTACTAGACACTGACTACTTTGTTGGTCTATGACCCTGTAAGGTTGGCTATGGAGTAAGGGAACTTTGTTGTTGCCCTTCATGATGGCACAGGGTAAGTCTGAGGGAGCGTTGAAGTCTGATCATGTGTTTTCACAGTGTTATTATATCATTTATCATCACCTCCCACCCACCTCCCGATATTTATTTATTATCATCATTAGTCTAAACCACTGGAATCAACTTATTGTTGTTTTTGTGTATGACACAACAGAAGTGTCTCAACCTTTATAATTGGCCCCTGCTTGAGAACTGGACGTTTAGAAAAATCACTGTCTATTATTAATACATTACCAGACTAGTACTCAGCCCATTTCTCTTCTCATGTGAGTTAAGCATATACTAATGACCTGTCAGAAATATTGCTTTTCTTTAAGGGGATGATGGTTGGTAGCAAGTTGCCAGACTCCGCTAAATGATTTATCACTTGTCCCAATGAGTTCACATTGGATCCCTATTCAAGATACTTATTACAGTTCTCTGTTCTTGTTTGTGGAGTTTCTCAAATACTGTTAGAATAAACATGTTTTTGTATCAGTTCTGTCTCTTCACTGACCCAGATTCTTAACAGATCTCACCAAAAATTCAGGTTTGCCAACCGAGGATTATGTTGAAGTTATCTAATATGTTTTCTATTTGTCCACTGGCATTGAGTGTTCTCTTAAAGATACTATCTTGATCCTTCCAGCAGCACTAGACATTTACATAGGTCTCATAGTGTTTTTCACCATTCATCTCTATTCTTGGTGAGATGTTTTATCTTATCAAGACAATATAAGACTATTTTAATCAGCATCAGAACAGAATATTTCAAGATATTGGGGGGTGGGGTTAGGGGACCTGCATTATAGAATAAAAGTTGATAACTATCAATAAACTGTCTTTATTTTTTTTTTTTTTTTTTTTTTTTTTTTTTTTTTTTTTTAAAGAAATATGTTATGGCATATGCCATCAGCAAGAGCTCTCCAATAATTTCAGCCCAGCGCTTTGCTGTCTCTTTCAGTTTTCTCCTGGTATAATTATGTTGTGATCTCCTTTTAAAAAAAATTTAGTCTGTCAGTTTCCTTTTTCCCAGTGGGTTCCAGAGAGCCTGTCTGGTAATGCTTGAAGTTAAGCATCTGATGTTACCATGGGTTAGGTCCAAATTAAACTTTGCAGCACAAACTTTTTTCAGCTATTACCCTTCCTTTAAGAAAATGTGTGTTAAATTAAGCTAAATAAACCAAATGTAAAAATAAACTAAATAAACAGTTGTTTCTCTTAAATTCGTCTAAAATAAACATAGCTTAATTATTTTTGCACATAATGCATTTTGTACATCCCCTTATTCATTACATGTTGCAGATCTGTGTAAACAAAAGTATGTAAAAGGAGGAAAAAAGGCAGGCAAAGGAAGAAGTGGGAAGACAACATCAATGCATGGGGTGATTTAGTTTTCATCGACTCTTGGGCAGCTGCAAAAGTCAGTGAGAGGATGTTGATGCAGGCGTCCATGCCCCAATTGACCATTGGTTAATGGATGGGAGAGAGTGAGAGCGAAAGAGACAGACAAAGAGATAAGTAAAATTGGGATGGTGATTGCGAAGCGTGCCATGGCCAAGGAATTATATGTTCAATTTTGAAATATTTAAACTAAGACATTTAGCTTTTTGTGCTGTTCCTAAAAATTATTTCTAGATAATAATATAAAAGTAAGATATTTAATATGTTACATAGTAAGATCTAATGACAAGTGCCTTTTTTAAAATAAATAAACTTCCTAAAAACTGTTGCAAAAAAAAAAAAAGTATTTTGATAGTTCAAGATTTTATTGTTCAGGGCTGAAAGATTTAAATTTATTGTTCTGAAATAATATGCTGAAATCACATAATAATAATATAATATAATATAATGTAATTAATAAATAACAATTACACAAAAACATATGCACATATTTGCTTTTACACATTTTTATACAAGTCATGAGAAAATAGTTTTGTTGTATCCCTTTCTTCAGGATACCAAGCATTTCTCAATAGTATTGTGCACAATTTGCTTTCAAATATTATTTCGTAGAATACAGTCATGAACTTTGAGATAAAGAAGTGTCAGATATTTCATTTCTTAACAATTGGTGTGCTTTCCAATTGTTTTTCATTGAAGGTGTTATCATGTGAATCAGATATGCCGCCTTGTTATCAATGGTGAAACTCACAGATTGTTATGTAACGTATGCCTAATTTCGTTCTGTACACATGAAACTGGTATTATTAATCAGAATATTCTACTCTGAGATAACAGTTCTGAATTTGCATATTGAATGACTGTTAATACCATGAAGCCAAGATCTGTCATTTAAAGCATATGTTTTATTTATCTACCACACATTAAATAGAAAATATAAAAAATTTTATTTTAAAACGTTGACATACTATTTAATAGTTTCTAACTTGTCTCATGGAGCTAACGCTGAAAAATGTAAACACAAGAACAATAAGAAAATAGTGTTCTAAAATTTTCTTATAACAATAAACAAAATGTTAAAATTTCTTCCTTAACAATAAACATTTTTTTTTTATTATTTCTTATAACAATAAGAATGTTTTAAAATTTCTTATAACAATAATAAGAATGTTTTAAAATTTCTTATAACAATAATAAGAATGTTTTAAAATTTCTTATAACAATAATAAGAATGTTTTAAAATTTCTTATAACAATAATAAGAATGTTTTAAAATTTCTTATAACAATAAAAGGGATGTTTTAAAATTTCTCCTATAACAGTAAAAAGAATTAGAGAAAGAAAGATCCAGAGAAAGAAAACGTGTACTGTCATGCAGCATTTTCTAGAGGAATCTGAAAGTGAGATAGAAGAGAAAAAAAAATGGCAGAGAACAGATGAAGCAGAGATTTAGTGCTGGTAAAAACCTGGGACAGCCTGCTAAAGGTCACCACAGTTTGAGCAAAAGATGTGAACAGATTTTGGTGCTGCCCTACAGAATGCCACAGAATGTGGTGTGTTACAAAAGCAAAAATTATTGCATTAAAATATTTTGTGCCTGCTATTATACTAGGTAATGAAAACTGTATTCTTTATTATACATGTTTTTAATGTTACACAATTGTGGCAACCATTTATACAGAATACTCTCAAGAAAAATTTTTTAACATGTTTAATTTATTAAGTAATTATACACAAATTTGATAATGCGTCCATATTAACATACCTTTTGTAAAATCCCATAAGTGTTTCAGTGTTTAGATATTTCAAACTTTTATTTCATATCAATATTATGTAATTAATTTTTTTCTGAACATAATATGTCATAACTTTACCTTTTTCAAAAAGACAAATAAAAATAGTCTACAATCTAAATTGTTTTTATTTTAATGAATAATTTGATGAGCAAAGCTATCAAGTAGCAAATATATTTGTTGGGCTCAATCTATAATGGTTTAATATCTTTCTTATTATTCTGTTTCTTTGCATGTCCTTTTGTGAACTGAAAAAATAAATGGTCATTTAAAGACTTTAGATTTTAAGCAAATAATTTTTCAAGTATCGGTGAAAATTTTAAATGATTGCTGTTTACCAAAATCTGTTTTAAAAATACATTTGTTTCAAGATCCAAAGGAATAAGGCTGAAACTAATGCATCCATTTCTACACAGCTTCTCAAAACATGACAGAAGAACAAATTGCAGAAAAAAAAACATAATAATATAAATTTTTTACAGTTTAAGAAGTGCTCATAGAGAGTGACAAAAGACTGATAGGAAAAAAACAGAAATAAAAAACTATTATTCAGTGCTTATTTTACAAAATAAGATCTCCGAGCTTCGACTCACCTTCTACAGATACATAGCAGGAGCTAGCAGCTTCTCCAAGGGTGTTGATTGCCTTGCAGCTGTAATTACCTTCATCTTCAGGGTACATTTCAGCTACGTGAAGCTTACAATGGCTGCCAATTGTGGAAATTTCAAAGTCCTGAAACAAAAGATAAGTAACTCTTTTGTTAAATTTAGGCAGAGAATAAAGACCTCATGCTCAGCACAATTAACACAAGGTGAACACGTTAGAGTTTTCTTCACCTTTACCAAGTGACAGAAAGAAATCACCTTGATCCTACGGCAGATGGATTCACATCTGTCTAATTAGCAAACAGCAGATTAAAATTCCCTGGGATGTACACTCGCAATTATGAAGTGTTCCCCTAGGCTGATATATTTTTTTAAATTGTTTATTATTGTTTGTTATTATTATTATTATCAGATGGATTGATGTAATATTAGAAACAATAGGAAACATAACAGCATGAGAAGACGACAGAAGAGCAAAAGACCATAAACTATATATCTCCCCTTGACACTAAAAGGCAAAGGAGGAAGGAAAGATGAAGAAGAAGATTATTATTACCATTATTAATGTAAATGTAGCCTTACTTCAGATACATAAAGAGATAGAAAATAAGATGGTTCAGTCAGCTCATGAAATTGAAGCCTGATTGTATTTGTACATTCAATAATTCCTGACTTCAAAAACATGACAAGACCAAACGTTAGCTGGATAAACAATATTACAGAAATCCACCAGATAGCTCTCATTATCATCGAGTGTCGTCTCCGCATTGAAGGTTGGCTACCATGGATCGCCATTCTACTCTGTCTCTTGCTTTGATGGTGTAGATTGTCATAGGCTGATCTGTCCATCATTTGATGTTACTCGTCCATGTTAGTCTTGGTCTGCCTCTTTTACCTTGTATTTTCCCCTCCAGGATTACTTTTAGTAGGCTGTTGTGTCTTTTAACATGCCCCCAAAATTTCATTTGTCTTGTTCTAATTGTGTTTAGTAGTTCTCTTTTCATTTTAGTTGTTTTAAAACTTCATTGTTTGTTTTCTTTTCTTTCCATCCAATTCTACCTATTATTCTATAAATCCACATTTCACTTCAATTTTCTGTTCAGTTTTCTTGTCTAATGTCCATGTTCATGCATCATACAGGAATATTGAGAAGATGTAACATTTTGCTATTCTTAGTTCAGCACTGGTGTTATTTGTTTTGATGTTAGTATACTTTTCCTAGCATTAAAATTACTTTTTGACATACCTATTCTTTTGTTTATTAACATAGATAGCTTTAGTTAACAGTAATCAAAAGAACTGTCATCCACATGTACAGTTCTTCTCACTAGTTTTGTTTTTATTTTTATATGAGATCTTGTTCTCATCTAGATGCTTGCACCTGTTTGTTTCAATTGAATATATACTCACAGAAAGTCATCTTGGAAGAGACAATACAAGGCAAACATTGCAGAGGTAAATGAAGACTAAAGTGGACAAATAACATCAAGCAATGGACTGCAAAACCTATGAAATTATTATCAATGAAGAGGCAAATGAAGACTAAAGTGGACAAATAACATCAAGCAATGGACTGCAAAACCTATGAAATTATTATCAATGAAGAGGCAAATGAAGACTAAAGTGGACAAATAACATCAAGCAATGGTCTGTAAAACCTATGAAAGTATCATCAGAAGAGGCAGATGAAAACTAAAGTGGACAAATAACATCAAGCAATTTACTGCAAAACCTATGAAAGTATCATCAGAATAGGCAGGATGAAATGGCCCTCCATGGTAGTCTTCCTTAGATGCGGAGATGAAACAAGATGATGGTGAGTATTGTTCAATTACTTAAAAGTAATTTAATTATAAAAATGCAACAAAATTAGACAAATAAAACAAAAACAACATATCCAATTTAATGTGAAGTTTACAAAAAAAACAAAACAAGCATTTTACTTACTGGACTGTCAAATATCTCCATATCATCCCGAAACCACAAAATCTGGGGTCGTGGGTTACCGTCAATATCACACTCTAGGATCAGTTCCTCGCCATCTTTGACAACAGTGTCTTTTAAATTGGTTGTAAAGTGAGGCTGGAAGCTGATGAAACAGACATTACTATTTTCACATGCATGTCTTTAATCAATGCCTTCTTTTTTTGTTCATATTTGTCCACAATAAATGTTTGTTTGTTTTTTAAATATACCTTTCGCATATGCGTATAATAATTTTGATAAAATACATATAATTTGCATATAAGTGTCATTACAATTTTTTTTTTAATAACCCATTTCATTTAATATTGTGAAATTATTTTTTTTTTGGTACATCACGCACATATAAGTTATAAATATTGTAAACTTTGAAATTCTGATTGAGTGCTTTTAGAATACCTGTGCTTCTGTGTAATTTGTATTTCAGCTCCACAAACCAAATACGCTTTCCTTTAATTCACTTTAACTCTTGATGCTGTTGGGCAAACACTCCATCAAGCTTCTAATTTGTTCATTTTTTATTTCTACTTTTTCATCTGTATTTTTATAATTGGTTCAGATTGAAGTTTTTATACTTTATTTGTTTTTGTTTTGTAACTTGTCCATTGTTTCAACTCCCAAGGTCTATAGCTACAATGTTGTTTGATTTTGTGCAGCCTTTCACCAGTGTAAAGTTGTGACCAATATATTATACATTAGTACACATGTTATACATTATATATATTGTTATATATATATATATATATATATATATATATATATATATAGTAATTATATCTATCTATCTATCTATCTATTGTCCTTTCGAGCTGAAGATGGCACATAGAGCAGAACCACAATCTCAATAACAGAAACCTTGCGTGCCAAAATGGCACATATTGCAGAGATCACTGATTCTAGAATCTATGGCTCTGTTTCAATAACAATACTTTTTTTACAATGACAGCTTGTCAAGGCATCAATCAACCTCCTTAGTTGCCTCTTATGACATGCCTGGAAGGTCACAGAGTTACTACTCTTTACTTCCCTCATAATGAGGCCCCAGTAACACACAGGAAAATTATATATATATATATATAATCATAATATAATAAAAAATAAATAGTATATAAATATAATTATTACCATTTATACATAATTAATAGCCATTTATGAGTATTACCATTCTGTATGTCACTCTACTTATTAAAAAAAAAATATTTGCTTAACTAATTTGACCTATTTCATGTGTTGGGGGGGCAAAGGTAACCACCAGCACCAAAGCTAAAAGCAGTCTGCAAATTATAGCTGACTGCTTGTGCAAGGATAAGTGAACCAGAACTATTCAGATCCTACTTGACTTCCTTACAGTGTCCCTAGTAATAGAGTAGCCACTCTGGTCAAGAGAGTATTGAGAGGGAAGGTAATCCATTACTCAAAAAAAGTTGTGCTCAATTTGAATGTGTTGGTCCATAAGACACAAATATCACTGCTTGGCTGCAAACCACAACACAATGCACCTATGCCCACTTAACGTCTTTTTAAGAGTAGATGATGAAATGGACTATTCATTCCTTTAGAACTCATTGGGTGAGCACAAGAAAGAAATTTCATGTGTTGCATAAATTATTTTACAAATTTCTGCTTGCCAGTTAACAGATTTAAGCTTTTTGTAAATCAGAAACTAATTTTTACAAATTATTCAATATTTTGCATGCAGAACATTATAAAGAACAAATAATGGGTGAAAAACATTAAAAATTATTTGTAACACTAATCCCCTATATTTCAACATGAAGCAATATCTATCACTACCAAGGAACATCTTGTAAAGAGAATATTCATTCCCACATTGTGCTATTAATGCCAAACATGGTCACTCATGACTAAACATAAAAGAAAAACTTGTCACCACAGAGATGAGATGTCTGAGAAAAGCACTTGGGGTGACTAGAAAAGACAGAATCAGAAATAGTGTTGTAAGAAAGAGACTGACCTTGGAACCAAAACTAAGCTACAAATAGAAACAACAAATAAAATGGTTAGTCCATCTAGAAAAAATACCATCAATTTCTTGCCATACAAATCATATATTAAAAGAGAGAGGAGAAGGGAGAAGAGCAAGATGGACAGACAATAGAAAAAAAATGCTACGATATCAATTAACAATGGTTACTACTGCCTGAAGGACGAGAACCAGAACTTGTATCTCTCTCAACGCACAAATGGGTATAAGAGAGATTGAACAAAGAAAGAAAAGTGTAGAAAACTATAGAAAAAAAAAAAAGTAAAGTACCCCCATCACACCAAGTGGTGTATAGGGAATATGGTGTTAGTGACCATAAATTTTACAGACCTTCGGCACCTGATTTTTAGGGTAATGTGGTCGGTATTACGCTCGTGCCGCTTCATTTTCCCAGAAAAAAATCCAGTACCCATTTAAGGCTGGGTGAACCCAGGAGCCGTCGGTTGGGATCGAACCCTACCCCTTGTCCTTTGTAGTCCAGTTCACTAACCACTGAGCTATCGCGGCTCCCAGAAAACTATATAATTTAACTAATTTACTAATCAATTGGAACATGAATTTGGCACTCTCAGTGGCTGCTAGTACTATTACTATAGAGCTTTTTAAGTCCAGATTCTGAATAACAGTGGTTAATGAATTGAATAAATAAAAAAGCTTTTGAATGTTATTTGAAAGTTCCAATCAATATTAATGTTTGTAGGACAGAACAAAGGGTTAATTAAACAAATTTTACTCTGGAATAAAGAGACTTATTATTTAACTTAAAGAATAACAAAATATTTACAGAATACCTCGATTTACAATCGTTTGAATTATGATTTTTCTGAGTTACAAAACAAGTGTATGTGATGGGAAAGCATATATTGAATGGAAATGCTATGTCATTTTATATATTTAGCAAAACTTGTTTAATTAAGTCTAGACAAACTATTACAAACCCTATAGCCTTGTATGCAGTACTCGATGAGTTACAGTGGATCATTTCTGACTTTATGATGACTCATAATCTTGCATATAGCCTCAGGATATCATGTTATTTTCAATTTATTATATTTTTATTTACAATTAGTTTATCTGAACGTAACCTCATTGTAAGTCAAGGTATGTATGTATATTGTAATTGTAGATCAGGCAAAAGCTTCACAGAAGAATGTGAGGAATCCGGCTGATAAATTGTTCACAAATGTTATCTGCCAACAATACCAATAACTTGAAGGATTTTTATTATCAACATAAACAATAAGCAATATATTTTTATCTAGAAATTAGTAAGTAGAGACTAATTAATTTTGTCACAAATGGAAAATTTAATGAAAAAGACAGAAGGTACAGCACAGTGCACTTATCAAAGAATGAAAGCAAAATATAACAGCAAAACTGCAGGATGCAGAAAAAAGATAAAGTTATGGAGATCCAAGAGAATCACTTCTGTTGAAACTAAATAATAAAAGTAAGAAATTTAACATGTTCATCAAACACCCAAAACCTTTGATAACTTACTCATCATCTGTTTCTGTTGCTGCTGGTTTTGCAGCTGTGGAAAACAATATTAAAAATAAATAAATATTTGCAACAATAAACAAGCTACTATCTTAAGTCAAATTTTTCTTAGCAAATATTCTCTTTGTTTTATAACATACTTGTCTGGTTCAAACTATTATTTTATTAATTGTGTCAATTGGATAATTCTCCTTAGTCTTTTTCTTCTTCCCTTTATTTTCTATGTGATTACTAAGCGTTCAATCTTCTCTCTTTTTTCAGCATATTCAAAGAACTGAGATCGTAACATATAAATTAAAAAAATTAAATCCTTTAAATTAAAAGAGAATATTTTAATAAATATATAATTTTTGCAAACAAAAACAATGAGAGAGCCGATTCCTGCTGCTTTTGCCCTTTTTAGGCATATATTATATAGCCTGTGTGACCACAGGAGCCCTGACCAAGGTAAAAAGAGAAAAGAATAGAGTCACTGTCACATGTCATAAGGGCGACAATGGAGGTTGAGAAAATGGTCCTCACCTGTTCTACAGTGTTGATGCATCAGAGTTGAAGCCATTTTTGGTGCTTTCACTAGTGTAGATAAGCACAAATATAAAATATACAAAATATTAAATACTATGTGGGGCAGTGAGTACAGCTGCAGAGAACATGTAAAATAAGCATAGAACGGTTTGGAGCAGCTAAACTAATAGAAAGACAAGACAAACTACATTTCTGATAAAAGCCTTCATCGTGTATAACTATTCTTTCACTAGTGGGAGTGGCAGGTATGCTTCATACTTGAGAAGGTGCTGAGGAGGAGATCTGAGCTTAATGGAGTTGTCTGTTGTGAAATGATGATGGTCTGTTGACTAAACTAAACTGAACTTGGAAAGAAATAACAAATACCTGAAACATTCAACTTTGTTGAAGTGTGAATGAGATCATCATTCTTCAAGAAGAAGACACAAGAGTACTTGGCAGAGTCTTGTTCTGTCAATTTATGTATTGTTAGCTTATATTGGCCACTGGATTCATCACTGGACACAAGGTAACGAGCATCTTGTGAAAGCTGTTAAGAAAAGTATTATTCATATATAGTACAATAGTTCTTGGTGTGTCCGATGATATTGAAATTTAAACAAAGCTATGGTAAAGGTAAAGTACAAGACTTAAATCGGCGTCTTAGCATGCAAGTTTTCACCCATATGTGCTTGGCCACTTATCCAGAAGTGTACGGAGACTTCTGGATAGTGTCGCTTAAAGTATTGAAACTCACAATGCGAGGCGGCACTCCTCACTTTCCCAGAGTACTACTCTGGTACCAATTTTTGTAAGTGGCTGGGTTGACAGCTGGGGGTATTTTTTTTCCAACCATGAGTACAATTCACACTGCCTCCAGCGGGAATCTAACACGGGTTGTTCGAACACTGATAGCGCAGTAGGGTGGTTTTCCCAACCAGGCTACCAAGGCTCCCTGCAGCTAAAGTCGTGAAGTATAACATCTTTTTGTTCAGTCAAGTTGAACCAAGAAAGACTGCAACCAATACAGAAGTGTATCATTTTTCAGCCACGTAAGAAAGTTATACGCCAAAATTAATAACAACTAAAACAAGTAGAGGAAATACCTAGGAAGTCTAGTGACAAACGACAATTCACAAACAGCAGAAATAGACTCAAGATGCAATAAAGCTTTTCAAATCATTCGACAGCTATCACCACTGTTGTCCAACAAGGAAATAACCCTAGAGGCAAAACAGGCACTCTAAAATAGAATCTTCAACCAAATGTTGTGCTACCAATGCCAGTCCTGGACCCTAGATGCAAGTACAATAAGAAAAATAACCACTACCGAGATGAAATGTGTTAGACAAATGGCAGGAAACAGTCTGAGAGACAAGATCAGAAATGAAGATCTGAGAAAAAATGTAGGAACAATCCCCACCATAGAATATATGAATAAATAGATAAAATTGTTTGCCGTGTGATAAAGCAAAAAGATCAAAACACAAGTCTTCAATAATGTTGCGAGAACACCGGATTCAAGGGCCAGCCATAAAAAAAAACAACTGATAGAATATTAGAAACACTAGGAAACTTAACAACATCAGAGACAAGCAGCAGAGTAAAGGACCACAAATTATATATCCCCACAACACTGAAAGGCAGATTAAAGGCAACTGAAAAGTAAGATGCCTTTCAGTTGCCTTTAACCAACATCCATTTGTCCAGGGCTGCCACAAGGCTCACCATTGTCACCAGTTCTATTTAACGTGTACACAATATTGATCACAGAACAACAGCTGGATGGAAGATGAAGAATTAAGACTTTTGCTGATGATATTCTAGTATATCAAAAGGGAAGAGACTGTAGTGAAATCACCTCCACAATGCAAAATGAACTCGATCACATCTCTTCCTGGTGTGGAGCATCAGGTGCATTGGTTAACCTTAATAAAGCATCAGTTGCATGGGTCTCACTTAACAATCATATCGTTATCATGGAAACACCAGTGGCATGAATGGGAGCTGATGAAGTGACCAGGGACAGGGTGATGACATACCTCGGAGTTCAGTTGGATCACAGCCTGTGTTTTCGGGACCATGTCGACCATGTGATAACAAAATCCCGCAAAGGATTAGCTGCCTTGAAGGTCATGGAAACTGCCAACATCGAGCAGAGGCTACTTACCCTTCTGCTCCCCTGGAAGTTCTTACTGTCAGTAAGAAGCAGTATGTCATAACATAGAGACATCAAACACAGCGACTCGTATGGTATGAAAAATCAGGTGCCTGACTCAAACATGCCCAGCTCTCCAGTAATATATTAATGTGACATCATAACAACAGCAATTTCAATATTTCTGCATTTAACCACATTACTTACACTCACCCTTCTGAATTTCCTTTCTATACAAATCCACATCTAATAAATATTTCCTCACTACTTCTAATGAACCTCTGGAATTATTATCACTGCCCAAGATGGATCTATATTTTCTAACCTTATTAATCTAACTTAACTAGAATATTCTATATAATCATGGCTGCTATCTATACTGGAACCGGCCCGCCAGCCTAGTTTTCTTGGCCCGCGAAGCTCCACTGACTTACTTCATTTTTTACCCCTAATAGCGGATTTCTCCTGGTTTTAATCCGTGTCGGAGTTAACTCTTCTATCGTTCAAGAATACACAATTTGAAAATCTCTGTCAATTTCTCGCAACAGCTAGATTGGCAACATAATTTCAAATTACACACACGCACGCACGCACGCACGCACGCACACACACACACACACACACGCACACACACTGCACAACTAATGGTGCCGACAATATTCAAAGTCTTTGCTTCGAGTTGGTACCGCAAAGTTGCTTTATTGTCAGTGCGGTGATAGCGTCAGATCTTTGGCTCAATATTTGTCGTCTGGACTTGTGGTGGCTCTTTCATTTCGCGGTAAGGGGTTAATGAGGTTGGGAGGGACAGGGGTGAGGGGACTTCGTAGCTCTAATTCTGTCTTTGAAGTTACATTCAAAATGTTTCACTGTTCGCCTTCATTCCCTTTGATCCCATCGTCTTGTCTTGTCCATAAAATGACTGCAACGTGTTTATTTGGTCACAATCTTTTGATTTCATTGTCAAACACAAGTCTGTGTATAACTGTCAAATCTGGACTTATTTTCGATAGTGGACCAACATTCTGTGACTTTTAACTTTGATGTGAGATTTTGTATTAAATCATGTTAAAACGTAGAAAAGTTGATTGTGAAAATCGCATATTTAAACCTGAATGGGAATTAGATTATTTGTTCATCTTCAATAAGGATAGTAAACCTCAGTGCTTAATTTGCGTTCAAGTGTTAGCCGTTTTGAAGGAATATAATTTAAAACGGCACTATGCCACACATCATCAAAACATGTATGAGAAACATAGCATTGAAGCTAGGAAGCTTTTGGTTGAACAGCTGAAGACAAAGTTGAATCAACAGCAAAGTATGTATACAAAGGGCAATAAAATTAAAGAGTCATCGATCATTGCATCATATACAGTTACCTATGAGCTTGCAAAATCTAAAAAACCCTTTACTGATGGAAATTTTGTGAAGAAATGTGCGATTCAAATGGCAAAGGCATTCGGTCAAGAAAAAATAGCCAAAGAATTTGAATCTGTGCCTCTTTCAAAACAAACTGTAGCCAGAAGAACAGAAGACATCAGTCTGCAACTGTCTCAAAGTTTAAAATCTTGTATTGAAAACTGCTCATATTTTTCGCTCGCGATTGATGAAAGTACTGACATCACTGACACTTGACAGCTTCTTATTTTTGTTAAAGTTATCCAGGAGGATTTTACTGTTATTGAAGAATTGTTGAAAGTTTGCTCTTTGCATGACACTTGTAGAGGGACAGACATATTTTCTGCAGTTCATAGTGCCGTAGATGAAGTAGGTGGTTTGGAAAGTTGTCTGCAGTGTGTACTGATGGTTGCAAAGCTTTTATTGGTTCAAATACTGGTTTTGTTGGACTTCTAAAGCAAAACAAAATTAACGTACCTACATTGCATTGCATAATTCATCAAGAGGCCCTTTGTGCAAAGTCCATAAATCTAAAAGACACCATGGCTACTGTTGTGAAAATAACAAATTTGATAAGAGGAGGACACCAGTCTTTAAATCACAGGAAGTTTTTATCATTTTTAGAGGAAGTAGATTCTAGCTACGGTGATCTCCTGCTTTATACAGAAGTAAGATGGCTTAGTCGAGGGAAATGTTTAATAATATTTTTTGAACTGAAGAATGACATTTATGACTTCCTGCGAGAGAACTTACCATGCTCCATTGATCTTCAACATGCACTCAAAGACATTAATTTCCTTCATAATCTGGCATATCTCACAGACATCACACAACATTTGAACATATTGAATTTGCAGCTACAAGGGGAAAAGCAAACCATTTTTCAATTGATGGGATATGTTGATGGTTTTAAAAAGAAGCTGAATCTATTTAGACTTTCTTTGCAAAAAAATGATCTGTTCCATTTTTCAAGTTGTAAGCAGTTGTTGTCAGAGATAGAAAGTGCAAACTTCAGTAAGTACGCAGCTGACATTGAACATTTGATTTGTGAATTTGATCGACGATTTCAAGATTTTGAAATGTTTCGTCCGCAAACGGAACTTTTTAATAACCCAATTAAGTGCACAGTGGAGTGCCAGCCATCAGATCTTCAACTAGAGTTGTGTGACCTTCAGTGTGACCCCTTCCTCAGTACTGTAAAGGCATTAGGAGCTGACTTCTGGAAATTGCTACCAAATGAACGTTACCCGTGTCTGAGAAAATGGGCACTAAAGATGTGCTCTATATTCGGCAGCACATATCTCTGCGAGACAACATTCTCTTCCATGAAGTTAATTAAATCTCTCTCTCTCTCTCTCTCTCTGCGTTCAGGACTCAATCAGAGTAAGGATTCCAGACTCTCACATGAAGTCAGCTGTCAGGCTAAGTGTGTTGATCGCCCCCACAGACAGAACATCACAATTAGAGTCTGTCAGATCCACTCTGACTGAACACCCGTTAATACGTTGCACTGTGTTCTGCGCCAGTGGCCCAGTGCATCCGATTTCAGCCAGCATTTTTTCAGGTTTGCTTTCCTTAGCCTTTGATTGTCCCCAATCTTCCTGCAAGGCAGCAGTTGATCTTTTCTGTCGGGGGATTCTGCCCTTAGATGGTCGGCCTTCCCAGGTTTACGAGCACCATCTGCCCGAGTCACTAGAGGTGACTAACACAGACATTAATTAAATCTAAGACCAGGAACAGAATGACCGATTCGACATTGTCCCATACTCTCCGAATCGCCACGTCAAAAATGGAAGTGGACTTCAAATCTCTGGTGGAAAGCTGTGACAAGTCACAATCGTCGCACTGAGACATTAAAGGTAATTTTAAAATGAATAATTAATGGATTTGTTACAAATCAAATATGTAGTCAAAGTGCAAGCATTATTTATATATTACTATATCGCATAGGTCCCTACTGTCATTTTTGACGATATTCTTAAGTGTGGCCCGCGGGTCTTGGCCTTGGCTTTAATCCGGCCCTCGGGCAACCTCAAGTTGGCCACCACTGATCTAGAAGGTTACTTTCCCCTTTCCATGTGTCTCAAAGTCTTCTATTTTAACCTTGCTAAAACAAACTCTAGTACACATTCACTCTGTACACTTCACAACTGACCATTGGAAAGATCAGAGGAATAGGTATGGGAATTTCTTAATTGCAGGTGATACTACCTTGTAAAATAAAAACCACACCTTCTTGTTAGTCCCACCCTACCTTTGCCAATAAAAAAATAACAGTAATGAGGATGGTGATGATAGTGCTGAAGACACTTTTAAAATTATCTTCTTCACTTTCAAAACACAACACTAACCTCTTTGCCATTCACCTCCCACTTGACATTGTCACATCAGATGATGTCAACTGGCATACCAGTTCAACACTGTCACCATAATTTGCATCTGTAGTTTTAGGAAGTAGTTGTTTGAAAGAAGGTTTTTCATATTTTTCTGGCTCTTCCTGTTTCTCTTGTCTAAAACAAACAGAAAATAATTGTGATATTTATTTTGCTGATCTATTCTTATGCGGTTTTTATATGAAACAAACAACAGTTTGACTTAAATAACAACCATATTTTTCTGAATCTGTTGTTTCTAGGTTCAGAAAAAGTGGGTTGGGGATAATTTATGTTGAACTGCAGTAGTACAAGAGGTAGATAGACTAACAAAATAGGTGAAAGCTGACCACAAAAAAAAAAAAAAGCTTTTGTATCCTTTCTCTCTGTTTCCATCTAACATCTATCTCTTCTTGCCTTGTTTTTTCCTGTAATCACAGTCTATTCCATTTGTTCCTGTTCTCATAACATTCCTAAAAAATGGTAATTGTTTCTTCCTGATGTTGAAAATAACCTTTCTTTTTGGCCTCTTTTCAAATGTCATCTTTACACTTTTTAGCTGTCATGGAATTCTTGACATTCTTGTTTAAATTTGTGTGACTTCCAATGATTTTCTTGTCTGATGTTCAATTGTCTGAGATTCACATCCATACTTATATGTCCAGACTGGTTCATATAACACTGAAGAACTCTTTTTCTTATATCCATTGACCAAAAAAGGGGTAGAGTAGTTATTTTCCTGATTCCTCTAAAATGCAGTCTTTGTCTAAAATATTCCATATGTCACCTCTGTTTCACATCTTCTTCTTCTACCTTTAGCTCCCTGTGGAGAATAGGTCTTCAACAAAAACTTTCCAAGTCGTTCTGTTTCTTGCCATTCTTTTAAGATAATTCTATGTCTTCCCCATCATCTTCATCTCTGCTTCTGTCTGTCTTCTCCAAGAATTTCTTGGTCTTCCTCTTTGTCTTTTCCCCTGGGATGTTGTACATCTCCTATATGAATTTAACATTATTCCAAGGTATTTAAATTTACTGACCTGTTTTAAAACTGTTCTATTTACTTAATTGTGCATTAAGAGGATGCATTTTTTGTCACTGTAACCATTATTCTGTCTTTTTTGCTATTAAGGATAAAGGTCTTTATTTTTACTTTTCATCGCTATATTATCAATCATTTTTAGTAACTCACTTTCACTCTTAGAAATTAACATAGTGTCAATAGCAAACCTCAGGTTGTTTATATTATAACTACTGACGGATATTCCATGAATGCTCTTTATGGATCTTAGCATAATCTCACTATACATACTAACATTAGAATACGACACCTCTGTAACTCTCCTAGTTACGACACCGTAGTAAAAATGACTACCACTTAAATGTAACATTAGGTGCTCTAAAAATAGTAATTTCTCTGAACTCTTGACACAGTGCCATGTGTTCACTAGGCAAAACATGGGACTCGAAATTCCTGGCTCAGGTTGATTTATGATGGCCTAAGTTTCATCGCATGGACCGGACATGTTACAATGTCTACCGACAGTCAATGTAAGTCTGTCAGTATGTTCTGTGACCGCATATCGTTATTCGCTGTGTTTCCAGAGTCACAAAGAGTTGTTTGATGTCTGCAGATGACCTGATGAAATTTCCCTAGACACAGCAAAAAAAAAAAGAAGGAAAACGTTTAATGTGAAAAAATTTTTTTTTCGCATTAAACGATGTATCTCTCATTCTCAAAAAAAGAAATAACTAAATAAAAATAATTCCAAAAGCAATGGAAAGAAATGAACTCTTTCAGTACAGAAGCTTTTTATCGATGCAACGGAAGTGATTTCAGAGACAAAATTTTTCATGGTTTTAAGAATAAATCTCCATATTGATATTTATCTAATATATAACATATTATATATGAATTTTTAGATAACTGAACTAGGAATTAAATTACACCAATACCAAGATGATACAAGAAATGTTAAAATATTATAGCTTGACGATGGTTCACACTAATGAAATTGAGAGTGGCGCACAATGCTGCGAAACATACGCGGCTGAAATCGGCATGGCGCACAGTGCGGCGAAATGTACGGAAGGAGTTAAGTCCTCAAAGGTCACTGAAAGTGGTTATTAGGCAGGTACACAGAGAGTAGTAATGTTTGAATATGGAAAAATGTCAAATTTTGAGGAATTTGTGTTTTGATGTGGTAAATTTTACAACGGTCTCATAATTCAGGGTTAAATAAATCTGGTGATAGTATACACCAATGCCTAACACTTTGCTGTTGAAATTTTCCCAAATGATTTCCCTTTCTTATTCCTGCTTTTTGCTGTCAGTACATATTCTTTATTATTATTCTTTGCTGTCAACATTTATGGTCTCTAAAATGTATGCTATTTCCTGATGCTTTACTTTGTTAAATGCTTTGGTGTAATCTGTAAAACATAAATACAGATCTTTTTTTAACTTCTATGGCTCATTCTACTAATGATTCCTTGCCTCCAACAAATTGACACTATTCATTACTATTTTCTGGTTTAATTCTGTTTCTCACATATATTTTGATCCTTAGTAATATTTTAATTATGTGATTCATAAGACTTATTGTATGTGGATCCTCACATTCCATGTCATCAGATTTCTTTGAAGGAGCTATAAATACAGATTTTGGTAGATCAGGTGTATTACCCTGGTTGTAGACGTCATGAAACAGTTTTACCATTTCTATGCAAAATTCTCCCATAGCTTCCTCTTTAAATAAATTATCTGGTCCGGGTGATGTACCTAATATCATGTTGCGCAAGGAATCCACCAATTCTTCTGTGGGTATTTGCGCACTTTCCCCATTATCTTGAAAGTTTACTTCTGGATGTTTCTCCTCACAGAGTTCATTGATGTATTTTCTTATCTTTCGCATATGCTTATTTATTCCATCAACAATTCTCCATTTTATTTTAAACAGCCAGATTTTGGTCATGTTTCTCTTCCTGTTAATTCATTAATCTGTGTGTGGATATCATTTGCATCTCTTTTATGCCGCATCTCCATCTCTGAGTATTTCTAGTTTAGCCAGCAATGCTTCTTTTGCTTCATTGAATTTGTTTGGTATTTCTAAATTCAATTGTTTATTATCATCTTTGTCTTATATATTCCCCCCCCACCCCCCCCCCCCCCCCCCCCCCACCATTCAGAAGACCCCAGTAATGGAATAATGCCATTAAGATAATTTTTTTGTTTGTTTATTCATTTTTATTGTGTTCAGTCTATCTGTTGAAAGTCATTTGTCATCCATTTCTTTCTTGCAGCTTGTTTGTTGTATTGATTCTTTATACATTTCAAATATAATTCAGATTTAAGTAGATCTAAATCTAACTTGATGTTAACTGCAGCTCTTTTTGTTTTATTTATAATTTTATTTTGAATTTTCCAACAACTGGTACATGATCAGTATTGTAATCTGCTTCTGGCCTAGTAATTCCATATGTCATATTGTTTCTGAATTTATCATTTATTAGTATTTAGTTAATTTGATTACAAATGTCATCTCCTGGGTTTTCTTATTTTCTAAAACACCTTTGGTGTTGCTTAGACCAGGTGTTTCCAATCACCAAAGTCTTATGTGTTTTTCACTGATAAAGTACTGTATTGAGCTCATTGTAAAATATATCTAATAGAACTCTGTCAGATATTACCCAGAAGTCTTTTTACTGTTCTTGATCACTCTGCATCTGAGAAGGCACCTACTCCTCTTTGGTGTCTAGTACCTCTAAAGTAGATTATTTTGTATTTATCAGAATAAACATTATGTGACTAAAAATATAGCCATTAAATATCATTATGACAATATTTCTATTTTGATAAGCTGAAAGTAAAATAAATTTTCTATCTTTAAAATAGTATTATAATATTTACATGACAGGCGGCTCTTGTGCTTTTTTGTCTCTTGATGGTTTTGGCTCTGGCACAGGTGGTTGTGTTTTCGAGGGTTTGCTTTGAGGAACAGCTGAGAAATGAATGAGTTCAAACTTGAAATTATTAACTTTCCAGTTTCTTATGAAACACAGGTTGTAACAAGATATCGTATATCATATTTTTCCTACCTTCTTATATATTGTTTCAAACTCTCCTCAAAATAAAATATAAAATATCATAATGGCCTAGAGAAGATAATTATGGAGGGCATAGTTTTAGATGCACTCTACAATAGAATCTTCATCCCAATGTTGTGTTAAAGGCATAGGTGCCAGTCCTGGACCCTAGATGCAAGAACAACAAGAAAAATACCTCTACTGAGATGAAGTGTGTTAGACAAATGACAGGAAACAGCTTGAGAGACAAGATCAGAAATAAAGAACTGAGAAAAAAAGCTAGAAATAACCCTTGCCATAGAATATATAAAGAAGCAACAGATAAAAGGGTTTGGCCACATGACAAGGCAAAGTGATCAAAACACAACACAACAAGCCCTCAATAAACATTGCAAGAACACCAAACCCAAGGGTAGACCATGAAAAAGATGGATCGATGGAATATTAGAAGCACTAGGAAACATAACAGCAGCAGAGGTGAACAGAAGAGCAAAAAACCACAAATTATGTCTCCCATTGATGCTGAAAGGTCAATGAGGAAGGAAAGCAGAAGAAGATAGTTATAGATAACCGAGATAAAGAGAGAGAAGAAAACAAGGAGTAGACGGATACAAGATACCACAGGCACACTGGGTTGACTGCTGCACATCTCGTGCAGGAAACAGAAACAGAAGCATGCAAAATAAAGAAAAAGAAAGAAGCTTCTGTCATCACCTTCCAATTTCTTTTTAAAAAAATGTTTAACTTGTTTATTTGCCTAATTGTTTATTATATCATTGATATACTATTATTAAACTCCAGATGTGGCAGATTTTTTCTCAGACTGACAAGGCTCCAGAGTTCACCTAGCTTCTAAAAATTGGTACCAGCGATTTTTCTTGAAAGTAAAAATGGTCTGGTGTGATACCGACCACTACACCCAAAAATGTACCAAGGCCTTAGAAAAATATGGTCACCAACACCATATTCCCCATTTGCCTATCAAGGGATGGAGGGAATCTTTACTTTTTTAAAATTATTATTCTACTATTATTATATTATATTATTGTATGATTTACTTGCTTGTTTAGTTACTTATTTATTTTTTTAATGTGAAAAATTGCTTCTTTCAATTATCATGGAAACATTTCACTGAAGGATATTACAATAATTAGATTATAATCATAATAAGACAAGTTTACCTCCAGTTACAGTCAGGACAGCTCTACAAGATTGTTCTTCTGCCAGATGGCTTAGCTTGCAAGTATATACTCCTTCATCTGCACTACAGATATCTGTAATCCTAAGAGTGTGTTTGTTACCTTCAGTTGCCAGTATGACTCGGTTGCTTGCAGTTATTAGCTTGCCATTCTTGTTCCTGATTGTAAGACAACAAAATATCCAAAAAATAACTGAGAATGAGTTAGAAAGTAAGACATTGAAGTGAATGCTAAAAGTAATGTAGAATATAAAGTAATGAGCCGTATTCTTGGCATCACCTGGGAGGATAAAGTGACAAACATGGGGGTCATGACTTGCACAGGCGTCCCGAACATCTACACGCTGCTCAAACAATGTAGGTTACTCTGGCTTGGCCACGTACACCATATGAAAGAAGGCTGCATACCAAAAGATATACTCTATGGACAACTAGCAGATGACAAAAGGACTAGGGGGCACCAAAAACTTTGATTTATAGACGTGTGTAAATGTGACATGAAGACTCTGAACATAAACCCTGCAGCCTGGGAAGAAATAGCTGCAGACTGCAATCTTTGGAAATATACTCTAAAGCTACAACTCAAAGAAGATGCAGACAGATTCATGAAAAAAGAGAATACACGGCAAAAGAAAAAATAAACATTTCTAGGGGTGCTGAAAAATCTATAGTCAACTATGACTGACGGAGGCTACTATAAAGCAACGAGGTAAATGATGAGCTCAGAGTAAAATGTAAAAGCTGGATCATGTAGAAAGTAGGAAGGAAAGTTTTGATTATCAGAAGGGATAAATTGTAGAGTCTATAATTAGAATTAAGATTGCACAGTGAATGAGTGTCATAGATGACAAAAATTGAAAACAAAACATTTTAGCCAAATAAATGGTTTCTAATTTTAAAAAAACAAAACTTTTTATACAGTGCAGACAGCAGCGAAGAAAAATTAAAACATGTTATATATTAAAACAAAATAGTACATTAGTTAAAAAAAATTTGACACAGATAAAATTAAAACTTGCAAATTCTTTGAACTGTTGAAAAACAGCTTAAAAATAAACAAATGACAATGAAATATTCTAAGTATGGGAACGAACACAGAATGAAGAAATATCTAGAACAGTGTGATAAAGCTCTTGAGGGAATCAAGGGCATTTGAATAAGAAAAGTGAATTTGATCAATAGATCCAGAGTAAAATGGCGGAACATCAAGGAAACTTTACATCATTATATGACAATGGTTGAGGATGAAGAAGAGTAACAACTAGAACCTCATCTCTGGCTTGCTGCCAGAGCTACTGAGTTATAGTGCACACCGTGAGCTGTGTTTTTCATCCGGATCGTGTTTCAATATTCTGATTGCTTATGATGAATGATGATGATATCGTATGACGAAGGGCAATTCAGCTGTGTTCACTCTCAGTGCTGCTGGACCTTATCTTATGTCTTTTGGCATGTGCTGTAGCTGCTATGGCACAGGCGTAATACCAACCACATTACCCCAAAAATCATGTGCCGAAGGTCTGTAAAATTTGTGGTCACTAACACCATATTCCCTATACGTCACTTGGTGTGACGGGGGTACTTTACTTTTACTTTTTTTGTAGCTGCTATGATGGGAACTGCACCAACTCTCTTTGTTTGGATCCTTCAATGAGATAAGTTTTAATTCAATTGATTCCACTAGCATGAACAGTTGAGCAATTATGGATTTTAATTCGTTCGCAGTGATATCGGAGCCTTCGACTAACCATAACCATAACCTTTTCTCCCTTAACACTCAAAGGGTATAAGATGAAGTGATGAAGAAGAAGAAGAAAGACATACCAATGAGATTACCAAGTTAGCTTTTTCAAATACACATTTCACATATTAATGTGTAATTATTTGTTCCTATACATCATACAAATAATGTCTTTTGTGATAAATTGTACACAAAGAGAAAATTTTAAGTTAACACACTCTTTTTTTTTTCCATTACTAATCAATAACAATCTCCACTACTGTTTTACCACCATCACAGATTATACAATTGATGAGTTAACAAACAAAGAGTAAGCTTCACTTATATCAGCGGTCATATATCAGCCTATAACCAGCTCACCATTTGATCTCAGGTTCAGCAACTCCTGATGTGGAACATTCAAATCTGGCCTCACTTCCAGCTGGTTGTACCAAGTCTTTGGGAGTGGTTGTGAATCTAACAGGTTCTGGCCTGATTTCTTGATCTATAAAAATATACACATGTATATATGAATTTGCATGTGTATGATTTCAAATATGCATTTGTGTATATGTATATTTATTACATGTGCTCATACATACAAATTAAACTTATTTAAAGAAAAAAAAAACATAAATATGAATAAAATCAAAATAAAATAATAAAGAACTGTGGTATAATTATTCAGACAGGAAAAGAAGAAGTGAATGATTATGAGATGCAATACTGAAGTGAACTGATGACATCAAAAGATAGGTGAGTAAAAAAGTAAAGTACCCCCGTCACGCCAAGTGGCGTATAGGGAAATATGGTGTTAGTGACCCTATATTTTACAGACCTTCAGCACATGATTTTTGGGGTAATGTGGTCGGTATTACGCCCGTGCTGCTTTACTTTCCCAGAAAAAAATCCGGTACCCATTTAAGGCTGGGTGAACCTGGAAGCCGTCAGTTGGGATCGAACCCTACCCATTGTCCTTTGTAGTCCAGTTCACTAACTGAGCTATCGCGGCTCCAAAAGATAGGTGAACCTAAGATAATGTGCAACATCAAGACAAGAGACAGAGTAAAATGACTCTCCATGGTAGACAACTTTTGATGCAGAGATGGCTCCCAATTTAAAAAAAATGCTTGTATGGGTGGTATAAATAATATCAGCATGATTATGAAAACAACCATAAACAACAGCAGAATTATTAGATAGCACATCATCATCATCATCGAGTGCCATCTCCGCATCGAAGGTTGGTTACCATGGAGCGCCATTCTGCTCTGTCTCTTGCTTTGATGGTGCAGGTTGTCATAGGCTGGTTTTTCCATCTTTTGATGTTACTCGTCCATGTTAGTCTTGGTCTGCCTCTTTTACCTTGCATTTTCCCCTCCAGGATTACTTTTAGTAGGCTGTTGTGTCTTTTAACATGGCCCAAAAATCGCATTTGTCTTGTTTGAGTTGTGTTTAGTAGTTCTCTTTTCATTTTTAGTTGTTTTAAGACTTCATCATTTGTTTTCTTTTCCTTCCATATAGCACATATACAACTCTTAATTAATCATATTTTAATGATTGCAGTAAATCACTCACACAATTAAATTAATACAATTATTTATTTACTTGAAGAATTCTTTATGGCTGGAACATCTGGTTCTCTCTTATCCTCTGAATAAGAGCTGGACTTGTCACGAGGTCGTGCCTCCAGTGGAATAAATTCGCCATGGAAACCTTCATCCACTAATTCTTTCTTGTCTTTCTCTACTTTCTGAAACAAGGACTCTTCAGATTTTGACCACTTGATCAGCTCAATACCATCCCGCAGAATACAGTCTAGCCTGACACTCATGCCCACTAAGGCATCAATGGACTTTGGTAGATGCTTAACAAAGTATGGAGCTGTAAACATATAATTGATGCGTAATAATTTATATTATAAAGTAAACAACTATTTTTCAAAATGTTATTTATTTTTAAAGTGTGTAGTCTATACAAATCTCTTTCACACAAAAATGTCAAAACAATTTTAGTTGTATCTCACTTTTCTGACCTAGCAGTATCGAGCATGTGCTCTTAGGCCTGGCACCATGGCAAATAAATCACACATTTGTTTTGCTCTGTAATAAAGAGTGTTTGCTCCTTTTACTTAATTAAGGAAATTTTAATTGCATACAAATCTTTGATTTGAAATATATCTTTTGTTCTATAATAAATTTATACTTCTTTTTTACTTCCTCATTTGCCTTTCAGCATCGAGGGGAGATATAATTTGTGATCTTTTGCACTTCTGTTGGTGTCTGCTGCTGTTATGCTTCCTAGTGTTTCTAATGTCTCCATCAATCTATCTTTTTTGTGTCGATCCTTGAACCTGGTACTCCTGGAACATTTATTAAAGGCTCGCTGTGTTGTGTTTTACTCCTTCTGTTTTATCACATGGAAAAACCATTTCTTCTGGTGACCTAGGGGGATCAAACCACCTAGGAGTGTGATTTGATTGGAGACTTGCTTTTAACAAGCATTAGACCAAGCGGTATTGAAAGTCAGAAAGGGCTTATCTGCAATAGGGTCATGTTATCAGCACAAATTGAACCATGTCATTTTATTTTATACCAGGGACAGGTCCTTTAAGTGACTGCGTATGAACTGGTGATCCTGATTCTCAGCAATGTGCAAAGAGAACAACTGGAAATTATACAAAATGAGACAATTCATATTATCCTTGAGTGCATAAAAGATACCAAGTGTAGGGCGATGTGTTACCTTCTTGATTTTCCCACCATGACAGACAGAATAAGACTTTGCTGAGCATGTACCTACCTTCAAATCAGTGCAGAGCCATATCTGCTATACTGTGAATTTATGAGCACAAAAGGTACAAGATTAAATAAAGGAAAATCATGGATGGGGTAGGCTATGGATATTGTTCAGAAGGTGTGTTCAGTCAAGAATATAGAACCTGATGATGGAGGAAGGATGGGTAAATGTGTCATCAGTATGTCCTTTCTCATCTTTATCATACTGGACAGAGAATGTAGAACCTGAGGATGGAGGAAGGATGGGCAAAAGTGTCATCAGTATGTCCTTTCTCGTTCGTTCGTTCGTTCGCTTTCGTCAGCTTTGACCTCTGACGAAGTCCCACCCACTCAATTTTGTGGGACTGAATTTTGCGTGTAAAGCCTGTTTTATCCCATTACAGGATGCCCCTCGCCATGCAGGCAGATTTACTCCGACTTCAGAGGTACTAATTTTTATGGAATTAGTAAAACCCAGGTATCCTCTCCAGGGTACGAACCCAGGCTGTTGCCGTGGTAAGCCAACCGCCTATCGATTGCGCTAACCGGACACCCTGTCCTTTCTCATCTTTATCACACTGGACAGAGAATGTAGAACTTGAAGATGGAGGAAGGATGGGTAAATGTGTCATCAGTATGTCCTTTTTCATCTTTATCATACTGGACAGAGAATGTAGAACCTGAGGAAGGAAGGATGGGTAAATGTGTCATCAGTATGTCCTTTCTCATCTTTATCACACTGGACAGAGAATGTAGAACTTGAAGATGGAGGAAGGATGGGTAAATGTGTCATCAGTATGTCCTTTTCATCTTTATCATACTGGACAGAGAATGTAGAACTTGAAGATGGAAGAAGGATGGGTAAATGTGTCATCAATATGTCCTTTCTCATCTTTATCATACTGGACAGAGAATGTAGAACCTGAGGATGGAGGAAGGATGGGTAAATGTGTCATCAGTATGTCCTTTCTCATCTTTATCATACTGGACAGAGAATGTAGAAAACAAAATTCATTGGTTATTGAGGCAAAAGTGCTGGCCTTGATTTTAGAGAACTCTTGAGAGTGACACAGTCATTTACACAGATGGATCTTTTATTTGGCACGTACAAAGCTTATGGGCTTCACTGCTCATGTTGAAGGTTGACCTGTGAAGGAAGACAGTGATGCTTTTGTACAGACTACAAGTAGTTTGACCATGAAAATTACGCTTGTTATAAAAGCATTAGCATGGCTTGAGACTCAGATTTACACACACGTGTTTCATCAGTAACTGAATGAGTATGCTCAGAAAGATTACAACTGGTTGGGCTCAATGGAAGTGGTTAGAGTCTCTGGGGAAGTCTATTCTAAAAAGTGTCTGCTTAATTTTCCTGTAACGGGTGTAAAAGGTAGTGAGCACACTGACAGATTTGCCAGTTTTGGGTGATGTTGAATGCAGAAGGACAATGGACTGCTTGACATTCTGAAAGCCCCCAGGGACACTGGACAAAAAAATGGCTACAAAAAATATACTCTCAACCCTCTGCCATGAACAAATTTCACGAATATCATGTTCAAGGTAGAAGATGCCAGACAGGAGTACTATGCAGGAATCCAAGGAAGACTTATCAATCAACAAAACATCAGTGTTGTTAGTCGCAACACATTGATGAATATTCTTTGGAGGAGATCTGAGCACTTATAGACTTGTCTGATGAGTGAGTCTATGACTCATAGACTTGTCAATAAGGATGGCCTGTCTACTAAACTAAACTAAACTAAACTAAACTAAACTAAACTAAACTAAACTAAACTAAACTAAACTAAACTAAACTAAACCATTTGTTGTTTCTTTATGGCAGAAATTATTCATAAGAATTCTTAACAGTTTTTAATTTCTGATCTTATTTCTCAGGCTGTTTCCTAAGATTCCTAAAATGGCTGTTTCCTGTCATTCATCTAACATATTTCATCTCAGTAGTGGTTATTTTTCTTATTGTTCTTACATCTAGAGTCCAGGTCTGGCATTGGTATCTCTATGTTGGGATAAAGATTGTTTTCAATTATATTTATTTAATTGAATACACTTTTTACATATTATAATTTTTTTCAGAACATAGCTCTCACATATAAGTGTAATTTAAACTTTTTTTAAAAATACATTTTACATATTAATGTACAGTTATTTGTTTCTATATATAATACATATATACTTTATAAATGCTTTCATCATCATGAAGTACCGGACCTGCTGGCGTAGATGATCATGTCTCTCCACAACTTTCGATCTTGACAGTTATTTATCATTTCTGTTGTTGACCTTCTGCCAAGCCATTCTCTTAAGCCTTCTGTTATTTGTTCTCTTTGCTTCCCTCTATTTCTTCGTCCCTCAATTTTCCCAGTTGTTACAATATATTCCAGTTGTTCTCTTCTCATTACATGGCCAAAAAATGATGATTGTTTCTTCATAATATTAGAAATTAGCTCTCTTTTTGCTTTGACCTCTTTCAGAACATTTTCGTTACTCTTCTTAGCTGTCCATGGTATTCTCAACATTCTTCTGTAAAACCACATTTCTACAGACTCCAGTGATTTTCTTGTCTGTTGTCCTATTGTCCATGATTCATATCCATATGTTAAGACTGGCTCTACATAACATTTAAGAACTCTATAAATGCTTTACTGAAACAAAAAAAATGGGGATGAAAAAATGATGATGGTCATTTTCATGAGAAGCAAATACAGATATATGTAAGCTGTAAATGTCACCTTGTAAGTTCTGTTTGGATGTCACAATCACAGGCTCTCTGATGTAGTCAGGTGCCGAAACCTTTGACCTGTTTGTAAGTGAAAATGAACTTGCAATACTTCACTGGCTTGAGTTAATAGTTAATTTTTCTATACTTACATGTTATAACTAGTTTATCGTTATTTACAATTGATTATATTATTCACAATCAATCAATTCAAATTAATGCACATGGTACTAAGTATAACAGGTTAAAAATATCAAGCATCTTGTAGCATTTTAACAGAGGTTATCAGAAACCAAATGCTGTATAGTAGAATACCAACAGCAATAATTACTCAAAGCCTGGATAAATAAATGGCAACAAAATGACAAACGCAAAACAGTATTTTAAAAATTATTTAAACTGATAGTTCATGGTGTAAATTACTAGTTTTTTGGATTTTTAGTGTAGGAAAGACTGCACACAGTTGTTTGTCAGTGATACTTTAGTAGCTGATTTGACCATTTGTGTCTTTCCAGGAAGATAGAATATATATATTTCTTCTAATATACATTCAAGGTGATTAGAAATAGCAGTATCTTAAAATTTAAAAAGTCTTGTCATTACAAAATGAATATTGCACCACGGAGAAAAATCCATGGTGGGAATAAGTATAAATGAAACTTCAAGGCCGAGGTATAGATGGAATAAAAGAGAATACAAAAAGTAATCTAATAAGAAAATTTTGTATGGTTGCAGCTTTATGATGCTAAATGATGACACAAAACGCCATCGTGATCAAACAACAAAGGACAACTCCTAGGACAATGATGATGCATACAAAGAGCAACTAGAAAAAATATCAATAATTCAAGCATAGCAGAAAAATTATCAAAGTATATTTCCTTTTTATGACTTATCTAGTCTTGCCAGCGTTAAGTAACACCCTTCCCTTAAACATTAACACATTCACAGTGGCCAGGCTGTTTTTCAGAATTTTTTTTCTTTGAAATAACAGTGAGAAAATTTTTAAAAAACTGATTTAAAACATGGTTCCAAACAAGGAGACCATTTGGAGGACCTCGACTTTGCTGATGACATAGTTCTCATCAGCAGTCAGATAAAAACGATGCAGGAAAACACAAATGAACTATCATCAATAGCCAGCAAAATTGGGCTTGAGGTCAATCATGAAAAGACTAAAGTCATGAAAAGTTTAATTCCAACAAGTGACAAAATATACATGGAAAACAAACCAGTAGAAGAGATCGATCACTTTATCTATCTTGGAAGTCACATTGATCGAGAAGGGGATACGAGCAAAGAAATTAGAATCAGACTGGCTAAGGCAGCAATGTCTTTCAGAAGCCTTGAAAAGTTGTGGAAATCAAAACTCATTAGCACAAACACAAAACTTAGGCTATTCAAATCAAATGTACTATCAACCCTTACGTATGCGTGTGAAAGCTGGAAAACAACAAGAGATATAGAAACAAAGTTGAACGCATTCGAAAATAAATGTCTAAGGAAAATACTTGGTATAGAATGGAACGAATTCAAAACAAACGAGGAAATTAGAGAAATCGCCAATCAACCACTAATATCTTCAGTAATAAAGAAAAGACGATGGTCATACGTTGGACATGTGATGAGAAGAGATAATAATCGAATAGCAAAGCAAGCCCTCATATGGGAAACAACAGGAAAAAGAAAAAGAGGAAGACCCAGGGAGACACTGAGAAGAACATTGATGAGAGAGGCAAGAGCAGCAGGAATCGGCTCCCTCAATGAGATAGAACTGCTTGCACAGAACAGAGACAGATGGCGAGATTTGATAAAATATCTTTAAAAGAAAACTGCTAGAACAAAAATTCATATAGGAGAAGGTGTATCTTGGTCTACGCCCTATGGGCCGGTTACGGCTCGAAAGGTCAATAGATAGATAGAAAACATGGTTTGTTCAGACAAATTTCTCAGGAAGTAGGAAGACAGGTTTAAATAAAAGAATTATAGGATTTTAGTGAAAATAATTGTGGAAACATAAATAAATTAAAAGATGCAAAGTGCACTTGCGGAGTTTCTCACATCAGCTTATAGAGCCACATTTTGCAGCTCATGGTATGGAATATGTTAAAAATGAGATCATAAATAAAACAAAAGAACTGCAGGTGCTCAATAACTAAAAAACTTGTCGTACATGAGCAAATCAATTCAGAGGAAGAGGTATGTTTACAGCACTCTGAAAAAATTACAAATAATCAACAGAAAAAAAAACAAAGAACATTATATGGTCCGAAGCAGGATCGAACCTGTACTCTTTGGCACAGCACCTTGCCACGAGAAGCCAAATGCTAGGGAACACTGCAGACTCGGCTAACTACATGAGACCATGGTCACATGATGACATAAAGGGAATATGGTGCTAGTGACCATATTTTTTATAGACATTTGGCATATAATTTCTTTAGTAATGTGGCCGGTATTATGACAGTGCTGTCTTTCTTACCCAGATAAAATTCAGAACAAAATTTATTTTTAAGGCTGGATGAAAGCCATCTATCAGGATCAAACCTGACCTCTTGTTCTTAGTAGTCCAGTTCACAAACCACAAAGTTACCATTGCTTTCACTGATCTTAAAAATCCCACACAATTATCAAATGTATGGGCTATAAAAAGAAATGTTACTATCAATTAAAGCTGGCAACGCTGTACTATGGTGCTTGTGTGCAGGGAACATATCTTTCTCTCTCTTTCTCTCTCTCTCTCTCTCTCTCTCTGCGATCAAGACTTAATCAGAGTAGGATTCCAGACTCTCTCATGATGTCAGCTGTCTGTTTGGGACATATTAAAATTTAAATATATTGCTTCTTTGAATTTGCTTGAACTTATTCAAATTGGATTAACAAATAAAATACAAATGCTTGAAGTCATATCATATTTGTTCCAGCAAATTTCTGTCCTTGAGCTCAAACATTGTCAGCTAATCAAAATTATTGAAAGTTATTTTACCCTTTCGGCAAGATATTGACATAACACGATGACTGCACAGTTCCATAAACGTTGGTGGCCCGCACAATGTATTCTCCCTTGTCTAGTGCCATCACCTGGGGTATCTCCATTGTATGAAGTGTTCCACAAGGGACAATGCGATGGCGCTGGCTGTACATTAGTCCTCTGTCGCCTTTATGCCAAGTTACTGAACACATGAAAAAATTAAATTATACAAAAACTGACTCTCTTAACGCTAGATTATGACACCTTCGTAAAATTTAAGAATTCAAAATACAAATTCTAGGAATTCAACAGGTGGCTGTGGGCAAACATTGTCCCCCATATTTACCTTCATAATTATTTCTTCTGGTGACCCCTAAATTTGATTTGTTTCCTTTGATGCTGGATTTTTTTTTTTCAAACACAAAAAAATTACGAAGGTGTCACAAGAACACAGCTGTTTTTTTTTTTAATGTCACCAATTTTCAAGTTTTCTTATGACAGAAAATCTTTTCAGCTGTCAGCGAGACATTAAATAAACCTTTGTAACATGGAATAGGCAGCAAACTGCGCTAAGACATCTCCTATCTGTTGTAATGATTTTTCTTTAGTTGCTTCTTCTTTTATTTATTTGTTGTTGCCTTGAAGCATCATGCAGGAAAAAGGAGGAGTGTATAATATAATCTCATGGCTGTATATGTTGCATTTTGCTTGTTATTTTTGGTCACTTCCATTTTAGAGGTAGTTCTTTTCTTGGGAGTCTTTGAATGCTGTTAAGATAGAGATGTAGAGCTGTTCCTGCATGTCTTTAATTTCGTCTATCTACCCTTTTCTTGGTCTACCTTTGTTCTCTGTCCTTTTGTTTTGAAGCAAAAAGCTTTTTAATGTTGTTTGATGTCCAAACCATTTCCTATGTTCTTTGTATATATATATTCATATACAGTGTAATTCGAATCTGCTCTCTAATTTTGCACATTTCTTTGGCTGTTAATGTTAAATGGGTACCTGCATTAAATAGAGGAATTGATATGCAACTAAAAAAACACTAATAAGGAAATCATGCCATTAAATGCAAAGAATCAGAAACGAAAGAATAGAAAAAAATACCTGTGTTTGTTAGCACACAAATAAGCCAGAAAATGAGCCCAAAGAACTGCACAATGGGAATTATTTTAAACAAACAATGACATAAAGTAAGTAAAGACAATGCAATTCATGGAAGACATTAGATTAGGAGTGGACAAAATAGGAACTATGTATACATTTTTTTTTGGCATCATGGGGCATGATTTTTGTCAAAACACATAATAAGATAACAAAATATAACACATAAAAAATAGACTTTACCTTTTTCTTCTGATTATAGGTAAAATAAATAATTGTATTTTAAAAATTGATTTCATAATATGAACAGATTTTAATAACTGTAGTCATATTGTAAATATTATCAAATTAATGTAACCTCACTATAACCATACTAATTCACAATATACTGAGGTAAGATTGTTTGTGTCTCTTCTCCATGACATTATGGTTTTACAACTCAATGAGTAAGGTATGGTACTTTACATCTTGATCAATTGATGTGCCACTGACCATGAAGAAATGTTCTTCTATTTATCCAAAGATTATATTTCTTCATTGTAGGCCCTTAATAGGGTATTCCACCTGGTCAGAATGAACCCTTACCAATCACCATCAAGGGCGTTCTTCTCGAGAATACATGTAAAAAGACCAAGAGGAAAACCCAGAAGAAGATGGATAGATGCAGTGACAGAGACATGTAACAACAAAGGAAAGTCACTAATTCAGACAGTTCGAGCAGCTCAAGAACAACAAATGATATAAACCACGACACCTTTTAGGTATCAGTGAAAGAGGAAAGAAGAAGAAGATGGATAGATGCAGTGACAGAGACATGTAACAACAAAGGAAAGTCGAAATATGGCATTTGTGCCCATATTTTTTTTAAAGATCAGCACATTTTATGGGTGGTGTGATAGACCACCCTAATTTCCAAGAAAAAATAATTGTTGGTACCTATTTTCAGAGTCTGGGTGAACCTAGAAACCATGTTCATCCAAAAAAAAAAAAAAACCAGCACATGTGGGAATTAAACTATATTCTACTCTAATCATGGAATCAGTTCATAGCAGTTGGGGCATCCACTGACTGTCCCAGCATTTCATGAAGCTTATTCTTCATTCCTTAAGAAAAGACAAAGAGAATGGGTGGGACAATGATGTATATATTTAAAGACTGAGAAGTCTAAAAATGGAAATAGGCTCTGGTCGTTCTGGAGTGCTTAGTGGGAATGAAACATTTATAGTAAGTAGTGAGTCAACTAGCCACCAGAAGCAATAGGAAACTCTTAGTACTGAGCCTTAAAATAGGTGGCAATCTGATCATCAGTAGTCTTCTTCTTCTTCTACCTTTTTAGTTCCCAGTGGAGCATAGGTCTTTAACAAACACTTTCCAAGTTGTTCTGTTTTTTGCAATTCTTTTAAGATCATTCCATGTCTTCCCCATCATATTCATCTCTGCTTCTATCTGTCTTCTCCAAGAATTCCTTGGTCTTCTTCTTTGTCTTTTCCCCTGGGGATTCCAAAAAAAGGCATGTTGTGTAATACTCTCAGTTGGCTTCCGTAGTTTGTGTCCTATCCAGTGCCATCGTCTTCGCTGTATCTCTTCACTGGTATTTGACTGGTACATTTCCATAATTCTATGTTAGTGATTTTGTCCTGCCATTTCATCCTTTTATTCTGTGTAAGCATCCATTAATGAAAGTCTGTATCTTTGTGATTGTCAATTTTGTTGTTCTCCATGTTTCACAGCCATATAATAGGACCGCCTTAACATTTGAGTTGAAAATTGTTATTTGATCATCAGGAGTAGTCCCCAACAACAAACCACCCTTCCCCTCTCTCTCAAAAAGCATCAAACTCAATCAAGACAATCACAACCTACTTGATAGGAAGGCACTGATCAAGATCTTATCTAAGATCTGGAAGTAGTAATGACAGGCAAGAAATATACCCAGAGAAAAAATACTGACAAGCAAATACCTAATGGCATTGGGTATCCCTGAACAGAGCAGTCCAATTTTAGTTTCCCTCCAACCACAATATCCAAGGTATCAGGCAACAGAAGAACCAGACTTGGAGATGAACCCAAGTTGCTTTCCCTCTCTACCGAGTAAGCCTTTCTAGCTTTGACAAGGACAAACTCATCTTCTTTCGTATCTTCAGGAGATGTTGACCTTGCTGGTGAAAGGTAGAGATGTGTGAAGACATGAAATTATCATAATTTATAAAGTTTCATTATGTGATAATAAATAAACATAGACATAATAATTGAGCACTAAATTACATCAGAGGCTTTAATAGAGAACAAATGGTTGAGTGGAGAAACTGGTTGTCTGTCAATCGGATAAGGTTGGTCCAATTCATGATATATTCAATGGTTTTTTTTTTCTCTTTTAGTTTTTATATTAGTTTAGTTAATGGATCATCTTCACTGCACATCGGGCATGTCCATAAGTTCTTAGATCTCCTCCCCAGTAGGTCCCTCAGTGGGAGGAGACTGACAACTCCATTTCTGTGTTGATTTGTTATTCTTCTGTTTCTCCCAGCGTAGCGCTCCTTTCTGGTTTTTTTCTCTATTATGGTGAAATAAAAACCCTAATCAAATAAAAAGAGAGAGAAGCAGAAAAGGAACTTCACCAGTTTCACCAGTAACCATCACACATTTCATATGTAAGGACCACACATTCTTCACTTTTAACCATCATACATTGTTCTTGAGTAACTTTTACAGGTTATTTTCTAGTAACTTTTACAGGTTATTCTCTAGTAACTTTTACAGGTTATTCTCTAGTAACTATTGAAGACTATTCTCTAGTAACTATTACAGACTATTCTGTGGTAGCTATTACAGGCTTTTCTCTAGTAACTATTACAGACTATTCTCTGGCAACTATTACACGCTATTCTCTAGTAACTATTACAGACTATTCTCTGGTAACTATTGTAGACTATTCTCTAGTAACTATTACAGACTATTCTCTGGTAACTATTGTAGACTATTCTCTAGTAACTATTACAGACTATTCTCTAGTAACTATTACAGACTATTCTCTAGTAACTATTGTAGACTATTCTGTGGTAACTATTACAGACTTTTCTCTAGTAACTATTACAGACTATTCTCTGGTAACTATTACACGCTATTCTCTAGTAACTATTACAGACTATTCTCTGGTAACTATTGTAGACTATTCTCTAGTAACTATTACAGACTATTCTCTAGTAACTATTACAGACTATTCTGTGGTAACTATTACAGGCTTTTCTGTAGTAACTATTACAGACTATCTATCTATTGACCTTTCGAGCCGTAACCGGCCCATAGGGCGTAGACCAAGATACACCTTCTCCTATATGAATTTTTGTTCTAGCAGTTTTCTTTTAAAGATATTTTATCAAATCTCGCCATCTGTCTCTGTTCTGTGCAAGCAGTTCTATCTCATTGAGGGAGCCGATTCCTGCTGCTCTTGCCTCTCTCATCAATGTTCTTCTCAGTGTCTCCCTGGGTCTTCCTCTTTTTCTTTTACCTGTTGTTTCCCATATGAGGGCTTGCTTTGCTATTCGATATTTATCTCTTCTCATCACATGTCCAACGTATGACCATCGTCTTTTCTTTATTACTGAAGATATTAGTGGTTGATTGGCGATTTCTCTAATTTCCTCGTTTGTTTTGAATTCGTTCCATTCTATACCAAGTATTTTCCTTAGACATTTATTTTCGAATGCGTTCAACTTTGTTTCTATATCTCTTGTTGTTTTCCAGCTTTCACACGCATACGTAAGGGTTGATAGTACATTTGATTTGAATAGCCTAAGTTTTGTGTTTGTGCTAATGAGTTTTGATTTCCACAACTTTTCAAGGCTTCTGAAAGACATTGCTGCTTTAGCCAGTCTGATTCTAATTTCTTTGCTCGTATCCCCTTCTCGATCAATGTGACTTCCAAGATAGATGAAGTGATCGATCTCTTCTACTGGTTTGTTTTCCATGTATATTTTGTCACTTGTTGGAATTAAACTTTTCATGACTTTAGTCTTTTCATGATTGACCTCAAGCCCAATTTTGCTGGCTATTGATGATAGTTCATTTGTGTTTCCTGCATCGTTTTTATCTGATTGCTGATGAGAACTATGTCATCAGCAAAGTCCAGGTCCTCCAAATGGTCTCCTTGTATCCATTCGATGCCTTTATTACCAGTGCAGCATTTCTTCATTATGAAGTCCATAACAATTCCAAATAACAAGGGCGATAAAATACATCCTTGTTTAACCCCAGTTTCTATTGGGAAACATTCGCTCAGTCCTTCCTCTGTTCGAACTGCACATGTGTAACCATCATACATGTCTTTGATAATATTTATGATTTTTGATGGTAAGCCATATTGCTTCAGAATTTTCCACAAAGAATCTCTATGAATACTATCAAATGCTTTTTTGAAGTCGATGAAGTTAAGTACAAAAGGTTTTTGCTTTTCAATGTGTTCCTCCAATATAAGTCGTAGAGTGAAAATGTGGTCAAGACAGCTTCTCCCTTTTCTAAACCCAGCCTGTTCTTCACGCATTACTGTATCTATTGAATCCTTTATTCTATTTAGGATGATTTTACAGAATAATTTTGAGGCAACTGACAAAAGTGTCACGCCTCTCCAATTGTTACAATCTCTAAGATTGCCCTTTTTTGGGATCTTAACAATGATTCCTTTTTTTCCATTTATGAGGCGTCTTCTCTGTTTTCCAAATGATGTTGAACATTTTTTGGAGATGTATTAAATTATGGCTATCAATTGCCTTGAGGATCTCAGCTGTTAACTTATCCTCTCCAGCAGCCTTGTTATTGGTCATTAGCTTTAAGGTGGTTTCTATTTCACTCAAGGTGAAGTCATCTAAATTTACATCTAATTCTGCTGCTGGTGTTTCAGCTTCAAAATCTATTAAACTGTGAGGTAGTGGACGGTTAAGAATTTCTTTGAAGTGTTCCGCCCAACGGGCTTTTATGTCTGCGCTTGTTGTTAGCATTAATCCAGATTTGTCTAGAATTGGTGTTCCACTGGATGTATAGGTGTTTGTCAGCATCTTTTGTACAGTATAAAGAGTTCTGCTGTCTCCTGTAATTGCAGCTGTCTCTGCTTTCTCTGCCAAGTTGTCTATATAAGCTCTTGTATCTCTTCTTGCCGAACTTTATTACAGACTATTCTCTGATAACTATTACACGCTATTCTCTAGTAGCTATTATAGACTATTCTCTGTTAACTATTACAGGCTATTCTCTAGTAACTTTTACAGGCTTTTCTCTATTAACTATTACATGCTATTCACTAGTAACTTTTACAGACTATTCTCTGGTAACTATTGTAGACTATTCTCTAGTAACTATTACAGACTATTCTCTGGTAACTATTGTAGACTATTCTCTAGTAACTATTGTAGACTATTCTCTAGTAACTATTACAGACTATTCTCTAGTAACTATTGTAGACTATTCTGTGGTAACTATTACAGACTTTTCTCTAGTAACTATTACAGACTATTCTCTGGTAACTATTACACGCTATTCTCTAGTAACTATTACAGACTATTCTCTGGTAACTATTGTAGACTATTCTCTAGTAACTATTACAGACTATTCTCTAGTAACTATTACAGACTATTCTGTGGTAACTATTACAGGCTTTTCTCTAGTAACTATTACAGACTATTCTCTGATAACTATTACACGCTATTCTCTAGTAGCTATTATAGACTATTCTCTGGTAACTATTATAGACTATTCTCTGGTAACTATTACACGCTATTCTTTAGTAGCTATTATAGACTATTCTTTGGTAACTATTACATGCTATTCTCTAGTAGCTATTATAGACTATTCTCTGGTAACTATTACATGCTATTCTCTAGTAACTATTACAGACTACTCTCTGGTAACTATTACACGCTATTCTCTAGTAGCTATTATAGACTATTCTCTAGTAACTATTATAGACTATTCTCTGGTAACTATTACATGCTATTCTCTAGTAGCTATTATAGACTATTCTCTGGTAACTATTATAGACTATTCTCTGGTAACTATTACACGCTATTCTTTAGTAGCTATTATAGACTATTCTTTGGTAACTATTACATGCTATTCTCTAGTAGCTATTATAGACTATTCTCTGGTAACTATTACATGCTATTCTCTAGTAACTATTACAGACTACTCTCTGGTAACTATTACACGCTATTCTCTAGTAGCTATTATAGACTATTCTCTAGTAACTATTATAGACTATTCTCTGGTAACTATTACATGCTATTCTCTAGTAGCTATTATAGACTATTCTCTGGTAACTATTATATGCTATTCTCTAGTAGCTATTATAGACTATTCTCTGGTAACTATTACATGCTATTCTCTAGTAGCTATTATAGACTATTCTCTGGTAACTATTACAGGTTATTCTCTAGTAACTATTGTAGACTATTCTATGGTAAGTATTACACACTATTCTCTGGTAACTATTACATGCTATTCTCTTGTAACTACTATGCACTATTCTTTAGTAACTATTATGTTATTCCCTATTACCTATTTTACACTATTCTCTGGTAACTATTACACAGTTCTCTATCAACCACCATATATTGTTTTCTTTGAACCACCAGACATTAATTAATAACTACAATAAATCATTCACTTGTATACTATATATCATCTTTTTCTTCTTCTTGTAGTATCTCTAAGCAGCATACTCCATATTCTATCTATCTATCTATTGACCTTTCGAGCTGTAGCTGGCCCATAGGGCGTAGACCCAGATATTCCTTCTCTTGTCTTAATTTTTATACGAGCAGTTTTCAATCCTTGTAAAGATCTTATATCAAATCTTGCCATTTGTCTCTGTTCTGTGCAAGGAGCTCTATCTCATTGAGGGAGCCGATTCCTGCTGCTCTTGCCTCTCTCCTCAATGTTCTTCTCAGTGTCTCTCTGGGTCAGCCTCTTTTCCGTTGTTTCCCACATGAGGGCTTGCTTTGCTATTCAGTTAGTATCTCTTCTCATCACATGTCCAACATATGACCATCGTCTTTTCTTGATTACTGAAGATATTAGTGGTTGATTGGCGATTTCTCTAATTTCCTCATTTGTTTTGAATTCGTTCCACGCTATACCTAGTATTTTCCTTAGACATTTATTTTTGAATGCGTTCAACTTTGTTTCTATGTCTCTTGATGTTTTCCAGCTTTCACACGCACACGTAAGGGTAGATAGTACATTTGATTTGAATAGTCTAAGTTTTGTGTATGTGCTGATGAGTTGCGATTTCCACAACTTCTGAAGGCTTCTGAAAGACATTGCTGCTTTAGCTATTCTGATTCTAATTTCTTTACTTGTATCCCCTTCTCGATCAATGTGACTTCCAAGATAGATAAAGTGATTTGACTTCCAAGATAGATAAAGTGATCGATCTCTTCCACTGGTTTGTTTCCATGTATGTTCTGTCATCAGTTGGAATTAAGCTTTTCATGACTTAAGTCTATTCAAGATTGATCTCAAGCCCAATTTATACTCCATATTATTCTTAATTAAGAATAATACTCCATTATTACTCTTAATAAATACGATGGAAATTGTTTGATATACTTATAGTTGCTATGCTTTGCAAGATTAACACTAAAACAGTTCTATTTTTTTTTTACATTATTTTAATAGTCTTGCAACACAACTAAAATGGTTATCATATACTTGGGAAAAAACATAAGCAAGAAATATGAATCAACAGAACATGTCTTCTTCTTAACTGAAAAATGTTTGTCTTGTATTCCAGCTTACAGCAAGATTGTAATATTATGACTGCTCCTTTGGGTATGACATTAATTTTTAACATGCATTTTCTTTTACATAATGATGATGATAGTCCTTTCTTTAGTCTGCCTTTACGTCATGCTGTGTAGCTCTACGGGGTTAGTTAGCAAACTGACCTGTGACATGAAGATAAGCATAGCATTTTGCTCTTCCAGACTTTGATTGAGCCACACAACAGTACAGACCATGATCAGAAGCTTTCACTCTCTTTAAGGTCAGTCGAGCTTGTCCTTGGTTGTTTGACTCTATTACCACAGAGTCAGATGGTGTGATGTCGATCATGTCACGTTGCCTATCATAAAAATCATACCTGTCAATCTTGAAGGTTCGTTATAAATTGCAAGAATATCTCCACTACTTATTTAAGATCTTAAATACCACATTTTAAGGTTGTTATTCTATCTATGTATCTATGTGCTCTATTAGAATATGATTCTAGAATTAGAATATGATTCTAGTTAGAATCGAAGGTTATGGGAGTACACCCAGAGTAAAAATCAGGAGGGAGGGACCCTAAGGCAGTAGACAGCGTTAACCGTCTTTCTGGCATCCCCTGCATATTCTTTCAATTCCGAACTTGTGGACTTTGTCCATTCGGAAATTCTTGATACGAAGTCGAGAGGGGGATGGTGCGACTAGGTAAAGCACTATCTCCATATTCCGTGCCCAGGCAGAGTAGGCAGATATCTGTAAATCATCTCTGAATGACTTCTCCATATGTGAATATGACTGGGAACATCTGGCGAGTGATCGCACATCATGGAGAGTATGTATAAGGAATGGTACAACATCATTTGAGACTGTGCTAAGGCAAAACTTAGAGGAGAAAAGACTCATGAAAAAGGATGGAAAACCCTGTGGACCAGTGGGCCTGACTTGTTCATTCTGTGACCGCATGTGTTTGTCAAACATTGGTAGAATTAGCCATGAGAGAAGCTGTTCGACAAAAACAAAACATAAAAAAATACACAATAGCCTCCACTAGACCGTCTGACAAGACAAAAGGGGCCATATTTGTATCTATCTATTGTCCCTGCCAGCTGAAGATAACATATAGAGCAGAAATTCTGGACCCTCCATGTCCAACAATCTTTGCTATTAAGCGTCAAGACTTTGCACAGGGCAAGCATTTTGTATCTCACTCGTTTCTGTTTCAGGCGAGCCTCTCCACCTTGGCAAGGAAGCTGATGCTCAGAGCTGTTGCTTATCAACTCAGTGTTCTCTTTAGTGTTTCTCTAGGTCAGCCTCTTTTTCTTTTGCCCTCTATTTCCCATATTAGAGAGTGTGTCACACACAGGCATGCAGGTGTTTACAAAAGGGCCTTTTCTGAAAGGTCTTTTATTAGTTTTATTGATCTAGCAAAAAGGATTGATGACAAAATGTTGACAGGTATGAAGTGACTAAGTTATGTACGGCACGCTGTAGTGCGGCACAGAAACTATTCTAACAAGCTAAATTTTATAGTCAGCATGTAGAATTTCTTTTTAATATAACATACAGAAAATTATTGGTATCAGAAGATACAAGATACTTTAGAGGATAAAAACCATATAAAATTGCATTTGTATAAATATACGGCCCTTTTCATCTTGTCAGACGGTCTAGTGGAGGCTATTGTGTATTTTTTTTTTAGGTTTGTTTTTGTCGAACAGCTTCTCTCATGGCTAATTCTACAAATGTTTGATAAACACACACGGCCACAGAATGAACAAGTCAGGCCCACTGATCCACAGGGTTTTCCATCCTTTTTCATGAATATTTTCTCTTCTAAGTTTCGCCTTCGCACAGTCTCAAATAATGTTATACCATTCCTTAAACATACTCTCCATGATGTGCAATCACTTGTCAGATGTCCCCAGTCATTTTCACAGATGGAAAAGTCATTCAGAGATGATTTACAGATATCTTTATATCGTAGTTTAGGTCTGCTAATTTGTCTTTTTCAGTGCATTAGTTCACCATATAGTATTTGCTTGGGGATGCGTTATTCTTCCATTCGCTGAATGTGACCCAGCCATCTTAATCTTGACATGTGAGCAACGACATGATTGTTGGGGTCTTAGCACGTTGCAGGACAGTTAAGTTAGTTATTTTGTCCTGCATTTGATGTGCATTATTCTGCTGAGACATTGCATGTGAAAGACATTTAGTCTTTTTTCATGATTTGATTATGTTGTCCAGGTTTCAGATCCATATAACAGTGTGCTATGCACACAAGTTTGATATATTAAGAGTTTAGTCTTTAGTATTTATTTATAAATGTTGTTTTCTTCCTCATATTTGTTATATTTGTCTATTTTTTTTCACACGTATGTGATTTAGCAGAAACCCATGAAGTTTTTACATTGTTAGTGAATCAATTCAGAGGAAAAGGTATGTTTACAGCACTCGGAAAAAATGACAAATAATCAACAACAGAAAAAAATATGGACCACAGCAGGATCGAACCCGTACTCGGTGGCACAGCGCCTTGCCACGAAAAGCCAACCACTAGAGAGCACTGCCACTCAGCTAACTAAAAAATTAGCTTCATATGCAATGTCTTTTCGCGAAGGTGTTCTCAAGACTATAGCATAAGGTTGCGACCACAGCTCGGAAAATATTTTTCCTGTTAAGTCAAGTATCTCCCGGATAGGGTAGGGCTGAATACTTGCATTGCAGACAAACATTTAGGACGAAACAGCACGAATAGTAGTTTCCAGTGGTTTAGACTGGAGACAAATAATAATAAATGAATATTTTACATTGTTAAATCTATATCTGATTTTTTTAAATCCAAAATTCTGAAGAAGAATTATAATGAGGTATTTTTACAAGCAGCAAAATTAACAATTGAATATATCTGCAAAATAATTATTTCAAAAATAATATTAGCACTTGTAAATATTTCAAAGTTAAGTATAAAAAGAATAAGTCTTATAAAGATTTCTTATTTGATAAACACATAAAATATAATAAAATGAGATCAGACAAAATGAAATACCAAAATGTCACAAAGGCTTAATTTCTTTAATTATTTCTTAAATTCTTTATGACAACCAGATTACTGAGATACTTATAATAATCTTCTAAAATGACAGTCTTCATCATCATCAGGTATAATGCCAGCTTGCTTAGGTGATCATGTCTCCCCACAACTTTTAATCTCGGCAGTTATTTATCATTTCTGTTGTTGATCTTCTGCCAAGCCGTTCTCTTAAGCTGTCTGGTATCTTTTCTCTTTGCTTCCCTCAATCTTTCTGTCCCTCAATTTTCTCAGTTGTCACAATATATTCCATCTGTTCCCTTCTCACTGAATGGCCAAAAAATGATGATTGTCTCTTCCTAATTTTGGAAATTAGCTCTCTTTTTGCTTTAGCCTCTTTCAGAACATTTTTATTACTCTTCTTCAGCTGTCCTGATATTCTCAACATTCTTCTGTAAAACCACATTGCTACAGCCTCCAGTGATTTTCTTGTCTGTTGTCCTATTGCCCATGATTCACATTATATTTTAAGACTAACTCTACATAACATGTAAGAACTCTTTCTCTTGTTTCTATTTTCAAAAATTAATTGCACAGTATCTTTCTCATTTGACAGTACCTGATTCAAAATTCGCATGAAATATGTAAACAGTAGATATTTGTATTGTCTACATTTGAAAAATAAATGATAACAAAGATATAATGAATATAATCATACCATTTAAAATCTGGTGCTGGATTTCCTGCAGCCATGCAAGTAAATGTGACATCCCCACCTTCTTTCACATACATATCTTGTATTTTACTAATGAATTTTGGCCTTTGAATGTCTAGCTCTAGTGGTTCAATCTCCTTGTCTCCTGACAAAGATAAATAACAAAGGTGTAAAATCTCTTAGATGAAACAAAAATGTATCTATTTATTACTAATAATGTTAATATGATAGCACTTTGTGATGTAAATTAAATCAAAGGAAAATAGACTGTTCTGAAAATAGAGATACTACTTCTTCTTCTTCTTTCTGTCATCATTTTTATTTCAGTGTCAAGGATAGATACATTTGTAGTCTTTAGATAATGTTTGATGATGACTCGATTTGTCCATTCAGTTCCTTTTGCTTTTTCATGTGGCCAAACCATTAAAATTTTTTTTATCTTTCAATCACAAGCATTATTCCTAGTATTTATATCTAAATTTTCCATTTCTGTTCTTATCTCTCAGGTTGTTTCTGTTTCATGCGCCTAAGACATTTAAATTCAGTGGTGATTATTTTTCTTGCTGTCCTTCAATTTAGTGTCCAGGTCTGGCATTGGTAGCACATCACTGAGATGAAAACAATATTTCAAAATAGAATGTTAGTAAAAATAAAGTTTACCTCCATGCCCTGCTAGGTGTATGGGGAATATGGTGTTAATGATCATATTTTACCATGACTATGGCATATTTTTTTGGGAGCCGCGATAGCTCAGTGGTTAGTGAACTGGACTAGAAAGGTCAAGAGGTAGGGTTCGATCCCAACCGATGGCTTCTGGGTTCACCCAGTCTTAAACTGGTACCAGATTTTTTTCTGGGAAAGTAAAGCTGCACAGGCGTAATACCGACCACATTACCCCAAAATCATGTGCTGACTTTAAAATTTATGGTCACTAGCACCCTATTCCCTATACGCCACTTGGCGTGACGGGGCACTTTACTTTACTATGGCATATTTTTGGTGAAATGGTAGGTATCATGCCAGGTCAACTTTACTTTCCAGAAAAATTTCTGGTACTCATTTTTAGGGTTTGGTGAAACCCAGAACCTTTTAAGACCAAAAAAAAACATGTCACTTCTGAGAATTGAACCCAAACTCTTCTGAACAGGAAGTGAGCACACCAAACACTCAGTCACCAAGGCTCCCTAACTGTTAACAAAGCAAACATTTTCTTTATCTCTGACCCTTAAAGCTGATTAGTGTGTATGTTCTCAGGCAATAGTCTCTACTCCTGTTTAAGAAAATGGAGAATTATTTACAAATATATAATCATGTGTAATTTCTTATTGTTTTCTTCTGTATTTGCAGGCTTTGTAAAAGAAATGACAAAGAATTCAAAATATATAATTTATTATTACGACAATTACACAATTTCCTTATTAAATTACTTAACCTACTTTAGTGCAGTAACAATTTTTGTTGATCAATATTCATGTATATTTTATCTGACTTGTGTTGAAAGAAACTGTTTTGAATTGAAAGTGAAAGAAAGAGATAGTGGACATGTGTTGGCCAAGTGATGAGAAGAGACAACAAGAGAATCTCAAAGCAATCCCTCAAATAAGAACTAGAGGGTATGAGAAAAAGAGACCTACCAAGAGAAACTGTAAAAATAACACTTAAACAAGAAGCAAGAACATCAGGCATCAGAAGCCTAACAGAGGGTGAGAGGCTTGCCCAAAACAAGGAGATGTAGTGAGAAACAATGTGGGTCTGTGCAATGTTTGACATTTGATAACAAAGATCACCAGACATAGAGACTAGAATTTCAGCTGTATGAGCCATCTTTGGCTCAATATGAAAATAGATATATTTGCTAGCTTTCCTTTCACAAGGACGTGTTCTTTCATTTGCCTATTTATATCATGCCGAACAAACAATGTAAACCTTAGGTTAGGTTAGTTAAACTATTTTCGAGTGTTTTATGTAAGTGTAGTTATTTTGTGCCGAACATACTGTGTAAGCCTTAGGTTAGGTTAGTTAAACTATTTCGAATTTTTTGTGTATTAAATGAAGTTATTTTGTGTCAAATATACTGTGTAAGCCTTAGAGGCAATGCAGCAGGAGGTCGACGCCTGGGAGTCATGACCCAGGTGGGCCCACCTCCCCTAGAGTGTCAAGAAGCTAAAGAGCTGAAACAGTTGCTCAACGGGTTCTCTTCTGATGATCAGATTGGCCTCCTGCTGCGAAGCTCTCTACAAAGAGTTTCCTACTACATGAGGACATCATACATACTATTAATAAATGCTAATAATAATTCTATTCTATTGACCTTTCAAGCCGTAGTAGCCCCATAGGGCATAGACTCAGATACTCTTTCCTTGTTTCAAAATTTTCTTTCTAGCAGTCTCAATCCTTGCAAAGATCTTTTATCAAATCTCACCATTTGTCTCTGTTCTGTACAAGCATCTCGATCTCATTGAGGGAGCCAATTCCTGCTGCCTTTGCCTCCTTGATCAATGTTCTTCTAAGTGTTTCTCTGGGTCAGCCTCTTTTCCTCCTACCTGTCGTTTCCCACTTGAGGGTTCGCTTTGCTTTTCAGTTATTATCTCTTCTCATCACATGTCCAACATATGTTTATCGTCTTTTCTTGATTACTGATGATATTAGTGGTTGATTGGCGATTTCTCTAATTTCCTTGTTTGTTTTGAATTCGTTCCACACTATACAAAGTATTTTCCATAGACATTTATTTTCAAATGCATTCAACTTAATAATAATTAATTAATATATTATTAATAAACCAATACATTTTGCACTTTCAATACCTTCAATCTGCAAAATACATGAGCAAGAAATGGTGCCTTCACTGTTAGATGCTTTAACAGTGTATTCTCCTGCCAAAGACTGGGTAGTGCAGGCAATCCCCATAGACAAGAAGCCACCATTGTTCTATGAAAATGTGTGTTAATGTGTTACTAATAAAATACAAAGATTCAAAAGACATAATATATTTATTTTTGCAATGCAATTTTAATGAAAGAATAAATAAACAATTTAATTTGGGAAACTATAAAGTCAGTCTAACAAATAAAATAAGAACATACACAAGTATTGCAGTAGCACTTGAGAAAAATACACAAAGAACACAGCATGTAATATAAGAAATAGAAATAACACAGCAAGTAACATAAGAGATAGAAATAACACAGCAAGTAACATAAGAAATAGAAATAACACAAGAAGTAACATAAGAAATAGAAATAACACAAGAAGTAACATAAGAGATAGAAATAACACAGCAAGTAACATAAGAAATAGAAATAACACAAGAAGTAACATAAGAAATAGAAATAACACAAGAAGTAACATAAGAGATAGAAATAACACAGCAAGTAACATAAGAAAAAGAAATAACACAGCAAGTAACATAAGAGATAGAAATAACACAGCAAGTAACATAAGAAAAAGAAATAACACAGCAAGTAACATAAGAGATAGAAATAACACAGCAAGTAAAACATAAGAAATAGAAATAGCACATCAAATAACATAAGAAATAGAAATAACACAGCAAGTAACATAAGAAATAGAAATAACACAGCAAGTAACATAAGAAATAGAAATAACACAGCAAGTAATATAAGAAATAGAAATAACACAGCAAGTAACATAAGAAATAGAAATAACACAAGAAGTAACATAAGAAATAGAAATAACAGCAAGTAACATAAGAAATAGAAATAACACAAGAAGTAACATAAGAGATAGAAATAACACAGCAAGTAATATAATAAACAGAAATAACACAGCAAGTAACATAAGAAATATAAATAAATAGCCTCAGACAAATATTTAACCCTTATCAATGAACATAGTATCCAAATTGAGACTAGCATCATCAGGTTTCATGTCCTTTACAGAACGTTGCATTCACCACAGCTCATCTGAAAGAATCTCTGTCTCTAACCAGATCTCTCATTTCTATTATGTTCAAGGTCTCCTTGAAGTCTTGAAAACACCTTCTTCTTGGTCTGCCCCTGATGCATCGTCCAGGAACCATGCCATCCATTATTGTTCTTTTCAGCCTGCTGTGTCTTTTGACATGGCCATAGTAGTTAAATTTCCTCTGTAGAATGGTGTTTATAAGCCAGTTCTTTTAATGTTGAAATCTTTTAATGTCTTCATTGATCTTTATCATTATCCAAGGTATCTTAAGGATTTTTCTGCAGCATTTTGTTTCAAATGAATCATCAATTTTCTTCCTTGCTGTTTGCAAGATAGTCCATGCTTCACAACCATATGTTGCTATTGTGAATATACATGTCCTCAGTAATTTAGTTTTACTGCCTTGCTTGTGTTGTGCCACATGTTCTTAATTAATGGCATTTGATTTTTGTGTTGCTATTGCTTATCTTCTTTTGATCTCTTTCTGAAAGTCTCCATTGTTAGTTACTACAGACCCCAGATATTTATAGTTTATTATAATTTCAAGTGGCTCAGGCAAAAGCAGCTTTCCAAAAAATGAGGAAGATTCTATGCAATCCATTTTTGACAATAGAAACAAGAAAAAGAGTTCTTAAATGTTATACAGAGCCAGTCTTAACATATGGATGCGAATCATGGACAATAGGACAACAGACAAGAAAATCACTGGAGTCTGTAGAAATGTGATTTTATAGAAGAATATTGAGAGTACCATGGACAGCTAAGAAGAGTAATGAAAAAGTTCTGAAAGAGGTCAAAGTAAAAAGAGAACTAATTTCCAATATTAGGAAGAAACAATCATCATTTTTTGGCCATGTAATGAGAAGAGAACAACTGGAATATATTGGTAACAACTGGAAAAATTGAGGGACGAAGAGATAGAGGGAAGCAAAGAGAAAAAATAACAGACAGCTTAAGAGCATGGCTTGGCAGAAGGTCAACAACAGAAATGATAAATAGCTGCCGAGATCAAAAATTGTGGAGAGACATGATCACCTACGCCAGTAGGCACGTTACTTGATGATGATGATAATTTCAAGTTCTTCACCATTGATGCTGATTTTGGATTGGCTTTTGTTTTGAGACTAGAAAGCTGTACAAATGGTTGATTGATAGTTTGTTCAGCAGCTTAAAATGTAAGCTATTTTATTTTTTGACTAGGTAGTGATGTACATTTTTTGACCATGTAGTGATATCTGAATGTTTATTGCTTTGTTTCACATATTGTGGAGATTGGTATAAGATCATGTGAAGCTATGGTAAATTTGGGTAAAAAGGAGACTAATGAAGATAACAAATGGATAGTTGCAGAATTACAGTATTGGAAAATGTAATATAAGACATAACCAACAATTGTTGCTGAAGGTCTTTAAATAGGCAAACAGTTTGTTCATACTATGTTGTCATAGTTGTTTTCAATTTGTTCATTACAAAAAGCCATTCGCCACAATATCGGTTTGGTCTTGTACTGTCTCCTTATACTGTAAAGTTGTAACCATCTACTCTTCATATTGTTTCTACAGTAAACTCTCCAATTGTTCTATATGTGGTTGTGTCTGGTCTTGTACTATCTCCTTATGCTGTAAAGTTGTAACCATGCACTCTTCATATTGTTTCTACAGTAAACTCTCCAATTGTTCTATATATAGTTGTGTCTTGTACTGTCTCCTTATGCTGTAAAGTTGTAACCATCCACTCTTCATATTGTTTCTGCAGTACTTTCCAATTGTTCTATATATATGGTTGTATTCTTAAGTGTAAAAGTCCCTTAACTTAATGATTATCAACACTTTAGTACATCAATAAAAATTATCATTACAGCATCTATCCCTTTTCTGGGGTCTGTCAGTTTAGGAGAATGCTGTATGTCTAGTCAGCAAAACAATCTGGCATAAATAACACTTGATTCCAAATTTGAGACATTGGGTCATTTAAGTCATGTCACGGAAAAAAATTCCACAGTACAGAAAAAAAGCTTCAAAATGCTGGCTAGTAAGTAGATGAGTCCACTAACTACTTAGCAACCAAATCTTCTTTAATATGTTTGTCATCAACTCATTGTCAAATTTCTCAAGAAAAATATTTAAAATATATAAACATTTCTTCAAATGTGACTCAAAGACTTACTCTGATTGTGTAGTCGAAATCATCAAAGATCTCCTTTCCGTCTTTAAACCACCGACATGTTGGTTCTGGAATGCCAGTGACTGAGCAGTTTAGATGTGCTGATGCGCCCTCCTCAGTTGTCTTGTTCTTAAGTTTGGCAGTGAACTCTGGTGGTACCAGAAGTTGTTGTTTCTTCACATCCATGTTTTCTGGTCTCTCATAGATAGGTTCTGGTACCTCCTCAGCAGCTTCTGCAAGAATAAATCTTAGTTAATAAAACTTGTAAAGTCTGTAAGTTCATGATTACATGTTAAAGTGTAGAGAAATTAACATATCTTTTGCTGTTTTTTTTTACGCCAATATCTTTTAGCTGTTGGAAAGTAATTTTTAACCACTATAAAATGTTCATGATACTGAAATATTTTTTGCATTAATTTCCCCATTAAATCATTTCTCCTACTTTAGAAAGAATTTTGTTGATCAATGTTTTAAATACATTTTATCTGACTTATGTTGAAAGAAACTGTTTTGAATTGAAGAAAAAAAAATCAGTATTATTAGCATATCACTCCATGAATTGTCCATGTTCAGAGACTAGTATTATTGTTATATTCATTAAAGGATTTCATATACAGAAAGGAGATGCGCCTTCGCCGGATCGGTGAACCAGAGCCATCCAGACCCTGCTCCACCTCTCCGCTGTGCCTCTAGTAACAGACTAACCTGTCTAGTCTGGCTAAGTGAGTAGGGATTGAAGAGGGAAGACAACCCGGTACTCAAAAATGTCGTGCTGAAGTCGGATGTGTTGGGCCGAAAGGCGTAAATATCACAGTTATACTGCAAACCACAACACAATGCAGACACACCCACTTAATGTCCTTTTAAGGGCGGATGATGAAGAGGAATACTCTAGTCTACTAGAATACTCTAGAGTACTTTAGTCAGCGGGCGAACGCAAGCAAGCAGCAGCTTTTACAGAAAGATAATTAGTCTTCATGTGATCTTGTCTGATATTTTCTTTTACATCTGGAATTGTGGTTACCCCTTCATATGACTCAGGGTAGTGTTAGAGATGAAGGAAGGACAACTGTTAAAAGATTACAACCTTCCCTTTAGGATTTATTAAACTGAATGACTAAGGCAATAGTGGTTAAAATATATTAAGGATTTTAACCTTCAGTTTCCTCCCAGTAGGCCTGTATCTTTATTAATAAATTCACATAATTGTATGACTATCCTAGTGTGAATGCTTCATCTCTGTGCTTAAGTCCACAGGGAGACCTATTCAATATTATAAATGGCCAAAATACAACCATTTTATTTATCAAAAACTTTGTGGATTAATGTTATTCCTTTGTTTTCCCGATGTTTTTAATCTACCATGCTTTGAGAATTTATATTATGTCAGTCTAGCTTTATTAATTAAGACCATCGGATTGACTTGCCATAAAATTTTAATTATACATACTGGCCCAAAATGCTTCTAGAACAATATATATTATATATGCACTATCAGCTTAACGTGACTGAACAATTTAAGGGTTATCAAAAGTGCCATGAGATGGTCTCAGCTAATAGATCAACAATTCATCAATATTAATATTGCTACCTCAACTTTTTAAATCTGGAATACTTTGTGGATTTGGACAAAATTATCTAGATTAAAATGCTGTAATTTTATCAAGTTCAAGCTTTCGCTTAAATTGTGTTCATAATTAAAATGTATCACAATATAAATCAAATTAAATTAGAACCATGAACATAGTGTTAAAAGAGCAACAAAATATATGTGGAATACTTTTGAACGTTTGAAACGGAGCTAATGAAATACTGTTTAATATTTTAAAACAGGACTCTTCAATCCATCTTTCCTACACTCCCTCCCCCTTTTAATACATTGCGTCAGGGGCAATATGTTTGATGAGACATTTTAATGACTTGAAGGCTGTAACCTGCTTTCCCCATATCTCTGTAACGGTTTCTGTTAGTTGACAAAGTTACAACAAAGCTGAAGTCCTGTAAACTCTCTTGTTTCTTTTGTTTTCATCATTCACTCACTATTTAAGGTATTTACAGCAAGATGACTTCTCAGGCAGAATAAGAGCCTTGGTGGCTGGGTGATTAGTGCGCTCGGCTTGCTTCCTGACTGGAAGGGCAGGTTTCAATTCCTGGAATTTTTATAGGACCGACAATCCTTCGGAATCCACCTAGATAATTAATCATGTTGGTGTGGTAACTAGTAAGTAGTAAGGATGTAAGGTAAGAAGATATATCTTACTCTTATCGTAAGTACCATCGTAAGGTTATTAATATTCATCATCATCAAGTACCGGGCCTACTGGCGTAGGTGATCATGTCTCTCCACAACTTTCAATCTCGGCAGCTATTTATCATCTCTGTTGTTGACCTTCTGCCAAGCCATTCTCTTAAGCTGTCTGTTATTTCTTCTCTTTGCTTCCCTCTATCTCTTCGTCCCTCAATTTTTCCAGTTGTTACAATATATTCCAGTTGTTCTCTTCTCATTACATGGCCAAAAAATTAGGATTGTTTCTTCCTAATATTGGAAATTAGCTCTCTTTTTGCTTTGACCTCTCTCAGAACATCTTTATTACTCTTCTTAGCTGTCCATGGTACTCTCAACATTCTTCTGTAAAACCACATTTCTACAGACTCAGGTGATTTTCTTGTCTGTTGTCCTATTGTCCATGATTCGCATCCATATGTTAAGACTGGCTCTGTATAACATTTAAGAATCATGTTATTAATATTACATCGACAAATTAAAATGCAGTAAAAGTGATCACTGGTCAGATATTATATATATATATATATATATATATATATATATATATATATATATATATATATATATCTATTGACCTTTCGAGCCGTAGCCGGCCCATAGGGTGTAGATCAAGATACTCCTCTTATCTGAATTTTTGTTCTAGCAGTTTTCAATTCTTTTAAAGATATTTTATCAAATCTCGACGCCATTTTTGTCTCTGTTCTGTGCAAGCAGCTTTATCTCATTGAGGGAGTCGAATCCTGCTGCTCTTGCCTCTCTCATCAATGTTCTTCTCAGTGTCTCTCTGGGTCTTCCTCTTTTCCTCTTACCTGTTGTTTCCCATATGAGGGCTTGCTTTGTTATTCGGTTATTATCTCTTCTCATCACATGTCCAACATATGACCATCGTCTTTTCTTTATTACTGAAGATATTGGTGGTTGATTGACGATTTCTCTAATTTCCTCGTTTGTTTTGAATTCGTTCCATGCTATACCAAGTATTTTCCTTAGACATTTATTTTCGAATGCGTTCAACTTTGTTTCTATATCTCTTGTTGTTTTCCAGCTTTCACACGCATACGTAAGGGCTGATAGTACATTTGATTTGAATAGTCTAAGTTTTGTGTTTGTGTTGATGAGTTTTGATTTCCACAACTTTTCAAGGCTTCTGAAAGACATTGCTGCTTTAACTATTCTGATTTCTTTGCTTGTGTCCCCTTTTCGATCAATGTGACTTCCAAGATAGGTAAAGTAATCGATCTCTTCTACTGGTTTGTTTTCCATGTATATTTTGTCGTCTGTTGGAATTAAACTTTTCATGACTTTAGTCTTTTCATGATTGATCTCAAGCCCAATTTTGCTGGCTATTGATGATAGTTCATTTGTGTTTTCATGCATCGTTTTTATCTGGCTGCTGATGAGAACTATGCCATCAGCAAAGTCGAGATCCTCCAAATGGTCTCCTTGTATCCATCCGATGCCTTTATTACCAGTGCAGCATTTCTTCATTATGAAGCCCATAACAATTCCAAATAACAAGGGCGATAAAATACATCATTGTTTAACCGTAGTTTCTATTGGGAAACATTCGCTCAGTCCTTCCTCTGTTCGAACTGCACATGTGTATCCATCATACACGTCTTTGATAATATTTATGATTTCTGATGGTAAGCCATATTGCTTCAGAATTTTCCACAAAGAATCTCAATGAATACTGTCAAATGCTTTTTGAAGTCGATGAAGTTAAGTACAAAAGGTTTTTGCTTTTCAATGTGTTCCTCCAATATAAGTCGTAGAGTGAAAATGTGGTCAAGGCATATATAATATGTGGTTTGTGTATCTCTGCAAGTTAGTAAAAGTCACTTTAAGTACCATCTTCAAAATCAACATCTGTCGTCGTCATGTTCTGCCTGAGGGAAGAAAACTCTCCATATCATAGGGTGACCATTCATCCCCGATTTCCCGGGACAGTCCCCGGAATGTAGAAATTTGTCCCCGATTTCAGTGAATAAATAAATGTTCATACACGGAATCGGCCTTCTTTTAAAGTAATCACTAGGACTCAGGACGTTACTGAGTTGTGTTTCTTTATCCCAGACTGAGCGGCATTAGCAGGAAGATAAAAGAGAAGACTTGGACGCGTTGTGTCGGAGATAGCTCTTTGAACTCTGGAAGTGCGGTGCTACGTCACTTCTATTCCCACCACTCACTTCTATTGGGATGGGTTTAATTTTTAAAAAAAGCAGACACTCTCTCTCCCCCCACCCCTGCCTTTCCGGACATCTCCCGCCAAAGTATCTCGCCAAAGTCGCCAACTGTAAAAAACTAACATTAATTTATCGTGTGAAAGCTTCAGTGAAAAACTTGCTTCAAATCATGAGATCTTGAGAAAGATACACTCAAAAAACAAGTACCACGCCGAGGCAATAACCTCTTCAGTATAAATAAGGTACTGTAAACATTACTTTAATACTGCAATTGATATCTATATGTTGTTTAAATTTGTTTTATTAATTTTTTTTTTTTATTGAGAAACACAACTAGCTATTGTAATGTCATTAAGTGCGTGTATCGCATAAGTACCGTGAATATTAGCAAAAATAAAATCAAACAGCAAATGAACAGTTATTATGAAATTTAAAGTTATTTTTTTTTGCATGTACAAAATTTCTTGCGCACACACAGTCACACACCCACCCACACATATTATAAATATATATATAAATAAATATATATATATATGTATACACACACACACATATTATAAATATATATATAAATAAATATATATATGTATACACACACACACACACATATATATATATCGTTCGTCCCCGATTTTGTGGGATAGTCTCAGAAATAAGCAAACAAATCCTCTGAAATGTAAAAAATATGACAAATGTCCCCGGAAATAATGGGAAAAAAATGGTCACCCTATACTAAATGGCTTGGTATTATGGCACGAAAAAGTCAACAACAAAATGGATATGATGCTCTGTGAATAAAAAGTTGTGGAAGGACATGATCGCCTACTCCAACCGGTTTGGCACATGATGATAATGCAATAAGCAGTGGTGTTTCCCCTCACGCCGTTACTTAAGGTGTTTGGGGAAGATAATATTAATGTTCATATTTTACAATGACCAACTTGAGTTATTGTTATTGAGTTATTTGCGGGTCATTATTAGTGCACTCCGAACATGTCCATAAGTGCTCAGATCCCCTCCTCAGAAAGTCTCGCAGTTTCCAGCGACTGACGACTCCAGTTCTGTGTTGGTTAATTTTAATATTTTTGTGTGTCTTTTTACATGTCCACTAAGTTTCTCGTTTCTGGCTGTGCCCATCTTAAATCCCATCTCTTTCATCCAAAAGAGTGATGTGGACACATGCAATGACTAAATGCACGTTTTAAATGTAGTTAAACGTTTTTATCACGTCTGGACGCTCTGCCAACATTTCCTATAGTACCCTTTTCTGACTGAGTGAAACCCTAGGCCATTGGTTTTTTTTTTTAATGGAGGGAAGAGTCACAAATATGGGGGGGGGGGGAGACTATAGGTACAAAACAAAGGCGTAGCTAGGGATTTAAAGAACCCGGGGACAGATTCAGTTTATATATATATATTTACAGAAGAATGTTGAGAATACAATGGGCAGCTAAGAAAAGTACAGAAAACGTTCTGGAAGATGGCAAAGCAAAAAGAGAGATAATTTCTAATATTAGGAAGAAACAATCATCATTTTTTGGCCATGTAATGAGAAGGGAACAGCAGGAATATATATAAATGGAACAATCGAGGGACGAAGAGATAGACGGAAGCAAAGGAAAAAAAAATATACCAGACAGCTTAAGAGAATGGCTTGGCAGAAGATCTGCAACGGAAATGTTAAATAACTATCGAGATCGAAAGTTGTGGAGAGACATGATCACCTACGCCAGCAGGCACGGTACTTGATTATATATATATGTGTGTGTGTGTGTGTGCGTGCGTGCGTGCGTGCGTGCATGCGTGCGTGCGTGTGTGTGTGTGTGTGTGTGTGTGTGTGTGTGCTTAGCTGCGAAGATCTTATAAAGTTTCCTGTTATTTAGATTAAATTTAATGAAAGTTTGTATCCGCCGTATACTATCAATATTTTCTTTTACTGTTTGTATTTTCAGTAATTTATTCTGTTTCCCAATCGTTGATCGCCATTAGGGGTTTAATTAATTTCGGTTCTCCGTTGCACTTTTCTGCGTTAAAGTAAAAATGATGATCTACTTATTACATCTGCGCCGCTAATGCAAAGTCGTACGCCGGCAACAGTCCCTTTTTGACAAATCAAGTGTTGTGAATGAGACCTTCTAACGTCTAGACTTGATCTGCGCTTTACGTCACACTGGTGCTGTTCATGACCGTTGTTGGAATTCCTTGACGCAAGTTATTTCCATATTACACATTAATGTAAACTACTTCGTCAGCCGCAGTTTTATCTCTTTAGGGAATTTGCACCTTGTTTTGTTCGTCGTAGGCTGCTATCACTAGAGTAATCATAAATCTAAAGGGAGCGGAATTGTTGTGTGTACGACATTTTTGTGTGCAACGTCATCGTAATGGCTCATCGTACATCCCTAGAACTGCCGTACGCTAATATTACGGTGTATTGTTTGATGTGCGACGGGGATAATCTGACGACTAACTGTGTGTCTAAATGTTCGGAATTGGAGTCAACAACGATGGCCCAACATCATCAAACACTATACATTTTTTTTTTAAATACGACGATCATCATTTTCAAGAGGACGTGAACTTTCTGTATATGGTGGATAGGCGGCGGGAACAACTGAAGGCTATGCATGAAAAATGTTCCTTGTTGCAGTTTCCTCATATTCCAAGTCCGGCTTGTTGCAGGAGCTACTGAGTTAAGTGCTCTGTGCACACCGTGAGCTGTGTCTCATCCGTTTTGATCATGTTTCGATATTCCAATTGTTTACGATGAATGATGATATCGTATGACACGGAACAGTTGGCTGTGTTCACTTTCTGCGCAGTTTCACCTGATGTCTTTTGGCGTGTGCTGAGGCTGCTATGATGGGGACTACATTTACCTTTCTTTGTTTGGGAGATGAGATATTAATTCGGATTATTCCGCTCGCACGGGCGGAATTATGGATTTTAATTCGTTTGCAGTGATACCGGGGCCTTCCATAACCAAATAACCAAATAATCCAATTTAATTTGAAAGCACTTTCTTACATGATGACTTCAATAGCAAATTCAGAGAATAAATGCTGCTAATGATTTCACCTTCATTAATTCATTTATATAAAATACTCATTGAATGTAAGTTAATAATTAAGATGCTCATAAATTTAATCAGAGCGGTATTTCACTAGTATAACAAACGTATGGAGTCGTCAGTCGTTGGGCACTGCGAGACTTGCTGAGGAGGTGATCTGAGCACCTATGGACATGTTCGGAGTACAATGATGATGACCCGCAAATAACTCAATAACAAACGTATTGTTTGTTCAAAGAAATGAATAATTAGTTGACTATATAATAAACTAATTAAATCTAGTAAATCTAGTGTTTTTTTTCCCCCTTTGGCGTTTTAATTTGCCCAGATTTATTTTAGTTGTTCTCTTCACAGTAGTCAGGCCTCCACTTCGTTGTAACACTTGATCTGACCGCAGTCCAGCTTGTGGCAAATTTGAAGTCAAACACAAAGTCCCAGATCCTATCCCAAGGCAAAACTAGGGCCTGGCATAGTTCCACTTCAATCGCCTGCAGCACGAATCTCCATACTTTAGTGTGGAGCCGATGACGACTTTTACAGTGGCTCAGCACTGTGCATAATCAGTAACACACTTTTTTGTCAAAACCGCTTTCAAAATAACAGTACATACGATCAGGATGAATACTTTGGTGGTTGCTCTAACAGGGGGAGTAACATTCATGGAGATGTACCACCTGCATCGAGACCAGCCGATCTAGTCTAAAGTCAACGTTTCTTCACAGTTATCACCATGTTGGCGTATATCATCCGGGTGGCGTAGGCGATCATAAAAAAAAAAAAGTAAAGTACTCCCGTCACGCCAAGTGGCGTATAGGGAATATGATGTTAGTGAAAATACATTTTACAGATCTTCGGCACATAATTTTTGGGGTAATGTGGTCGATATTACGCCCGTGCCGTTTTACTTTCCCAGAAAAAAAATCCGGTACCCATTAAAGGCTTGGTAAACCGAAAGCCGTCGGTTGGGATCGAAACCTACGTAGGCGGTCATGTCCTTACACAATTCTCTATCGACGGTACATCGTATCAATTCTGTTGTTGACTGCTTTCTATGCATTGAAACCAAGCTATTTAGTATCCTCTCTTTGTCGTTCGCGATCTCTCTTTACCTGTATTTTTGTCACTTGTAACAAAATATTCCAACTTTCCTCTTCTCGTGATGTGCCCGCAAAATGTTGATTGTTTCTTTCTGATGTTTCTTAGGAGTTTCATTTTTATGTTGTTTTTTTTGAGAATTTCCTCACTGGTCATTTAGCTGTCCAAGGAACTCTCATCATCTTTTTTTTTTTTTGGAGAAATTCCATCTCTGTGGCCTCTAATCGTCTTCTTCACAGTACATGGCCCCAAAAAATTGTGATTGCTCTAGTAGTGATAATAAGTTTCATGTTTGTTTTGGCTTCATTTTAAATGTCATCGTTATTATTTTTAGCCATCCATGATATTCTCAATCTCAGTATTCTTCTGCAAAAATACATTTCTGTAGCCTTTAACGATTGTCTTGTATGTTGTCCTATTGTCCAGGATATTTCCATGTCAATACCAAATCTCATTTTTTTAAGTACCCCCGTCACGCCAAGTGGCGTATAGGGAAATATGGTGTTAGTGACCCTATATTTTACAGACCTTCAGCACATGATTTTTGGGGTAATGTGGTCAGTATTACGTCCGTGCTGCTTTACTTTCCCAGAAAAAAAATCCGGTACCCATTTAAGGCTGGGTGAACCCGGAAGCCGTCGGTTTGGATCGAACCCTACCCCTTGTCCGTGGTAGTCCAGTTCACTAACCACTGAGCTATCGCGGCTCCACCAACTCTCATAATAATGAAAAACTCTCTTTTTTATCTCCATTGTCAAAAATGGATCACTTAATATCTTTCCATTATTTAGAGTGCAGTCTTTGCCTGAACTATTCTACACCTCACCTCAGTTGTGCATCTATAATCTGAAGTTAACAGTTCAAGGTATTTGAATTGATAGGCCCGTTTTAATACAGCTCGATTTACTTCAATTGTGCATTTAGATGACTTTTAACAAGTAACAACAACGGATAATCACTAATTCAGACAGTTCGAGCAGCTCAAGAACGACAAATGGTATAGGGAGCCAGTGATGGGGAGTGTTAGACACTCCAAGGTATGGTGACAGCTTTACAAATAGGGAACACAACACAATACTGACGTTTCGGCCAGGAGCCTTCTTCAGAAAACAGGGACAACAACAACAAACGATGAAGCACAATTATCTATATCTACATGTTAGATGATCAGGAGAATGGAGAGGTGGACAGAAAAGAAGAGAAGAAAGTAGGATTTTGAAATAAGAAAGGAGGCTACATGAGGGGAGGTAGGATGAGAGTCAAGATGTGTAGAAAAGAGAGATAGGAAAAATGAGTAAGAGATAGAAATGTCAAAAGTACAACGAAGATAATGTATAAAACGTATACGAAAAATCAAACACAGCTGGGAAAAGAATTTACAAATGATATAACCACGACACCTTTTAGGTATCAGTGAAAAGTGGAAAGAAGAAGAAGATGACTTTCTTTGTTGTGGTAAGTACATCTGACTTTATGTTAATCCAGACAAAATGATGTAATAATGATTGTTAATCTATGACACTTACTCTGCACACGGATTTTGGACTGTGTTGTTGCAGATCCAGCAACATTATCAGCCACACACGAATAAGAACCACTATCTTCTACCTCAGCTCCTTCAATGATCAATGCAACTGTACCGTCATCAGAATGGTACAACTTGAACTCGTCCATAGAATCAATCTTTTGGTTGTTTTTGAACCTGTTAAGTGGGTCAATATAGCGATAAGTTTACATTGCAATAAACATCTGCATCTGTAGATAATTAGTTATAAACAAACATTTTGTATGAAGATCTTCTTCTTTCTTTCCTCATTTGCTTTTCAACGTCTAGGGTTCGTTTGTTTATGAAGAACAAACGATTAAATAATCACAAATATACAGCTTAAATTAAATTGTGTTTGGTATTATTTGTTTACATTATTTTGTTAAATAAGGTTATTATTTTTTTTTTTATTTAGGGAATAAACCGAATTTATCTAAGGATTTTAATGAATGAAAAGAGGTAACTAATCAATAAAATTTATCAAGAATGTTTAGTGAAAATAGAATTTGTTTAAGATATTTAGTGAAAATAGAATTTGTTTAAGGTATTTAGTGAAAATAGAATTTGTTTAAGATATTTAGTGAAAATAGAATTTGTTTAAGATATTTAGTGAAAATAGAATTTGTCGAAGATATTTAGTGAAAATAGAATTTGTCGAAGATATTTAGTGAAAACAGAATTTGTCGAAGATATTTAGTGAAAATAGAATTTGTCGAAGATATTTAGTGAAAATAGAATTTGTCGAAGATATTTAGTGAAAACAGAATTTGTCGAAGATATTTAGTGAAAATAGAATTTGTCGAAGATATTTAGTGAAAATAGAATTTGTCGAAGATATTTAGGGAAAATAGAATTTGTCGAAGATATTTAGTGAAAACAGAATTTGTCGAAGAAATTTAGTGAAAATAGAATTTGTCGCAGATATTTAGTGAAAATAGAATTTGTTTAAGATATTTAGTGAAAATAGAATTTGTCGAAGATATTTAGTGAAAATAGAATTTGTCGAAGATATTTAGTGAAAACAGAATTTGTCGAAGAAATTTAGTGAAAATAGAATTTGTTGAAGATGTCTAATGAATAAATAGAATCTGTCAAAATCTGTCAGAAAATTACAAAAACATAAGTAGAATAAACATTCCAAAAGACCAACAGAAAGCTGGAAGAAAGGAAAACCGAGAGGCAAAACACATGCCTTTATCACCAGATGAACACCAGACGATCATCTTTACACCAACAGAACTAGATGTAGCCCTCAAAGGATTGAAGCTCAAGAGTTCACCTAGAAAATGTGGAATCACCAACGAAATGCTCATAAAACTGGGACAGAAAGCCAAGGGCCAGCTTCTAAGGATAATGAATGCCAGCTGGAAGAGAAGTCAAATGCCGGCAACATGGAAAGAAGCCTTATGGTGCCCATCCTCAAACATGGAAAAGACCCACTGGACCCAAGTAGCTACAGACCAATAAGTCTACTGAACTGCCTGAGCAAACTCATGGAAAGGCTGGTCAACAGAAGACTCATGTGGCATTTGGAGACAAAACAACAAATCATACCACAAAAAAGTGGTTTCCGTCAGCCCAGATCAACTGAACACCTGATCACCTACATCGCATAGGAAATAGAAGATGCTCTACAAGAAAAGAAACACACACTGGCAGTGTGGGTCGACATGGAGAAGGCTTTTGATAGGGTATGGAGAGAAGGATTAAAGAACAACTCTCTCAGACTTGGCATCCAAGGCCGTTTATTAATTGGATATCTCAATACCTACAAGACAGAACGGTCAGAGTACAAGTACATGGACAACTAAGTAAGAAAGCCAGAATCGAACAAGGTGTCCCACAAGGTAGAGTCCTATCCCCAACGCTCTTTTTATTTTTCATAAATGACATCGTAATGGACATTCCACCCAGAATACACTCAGCAATGTACGCAGACGACCTGGCGATATGGGCACGAGAAGAATTTATGTCAGTGGCTAGCTCCAGAATGCAAGATGCCCTAGGAAAACTTGAAAAATTGGCAAACACCTGGCTACTTACTACCAATTAACGAAAAAAAAACAACTACATACACAACTTTCAGCCTATCAAGAAACACATTCTCTGCAAAATTGAAAATGAAAGACCATACACTTTCTATTGACTAAAACCAAACATATCTTTGCGTCACCATGGATCGCAGAATGACATGGATAAATCAGATAGACAAAGCAAACAAAGAGCCAGAAAGCGAATAGATATTATACAGAAATTGGCAGGAACGGACTGGGGAGCAGACAGCAATATCTTTAAACGACTATACGTAGGAAGAGTAAGACCAGTCCTAGAGTATGGAGTCATAGCCTGGACTACAGCTTCCAAATCACAGCTTAGCCAAATTAACAGAACACAAAACCAGGCTGCCCGTATCATCACTGGTGCTATGAAGTCTACACCTATCGAGACTCTAGAAACAGTAACAGGTTTACAACCCTTAGAAGACTGACGGAAAACTAAAGTAATGCAACAAGCGGAGAAATATGAAAGGTCCCCTAACCACCCCATGCACCAAAGAATAACTGGTTTCGGAAAAGGAAGACTAAAGAGGAGCAACTTAGCTGCAATCAACAAAAGAACTGGCAACTAGTGACCCAGTACTGCCTCAAACAATGCCGAAACCCATAAGCCCATCGTATATGACTCCTAATGGGAAACACAAAATACCAGAGGTTAAGGAAGACATAATAGGAATCATGAAAAAGACACCCAAACAGACACAGAGAGAAAACACATAGCAGAAAAACACATACACAACAATTACCAACAGGACTCCTGGTTACACACACATATACACAGATGACTCTGCTACAAATGCCACCAGAAATGGAGGAGGAGATGTGTTCTTGAGGCTGAATAGCCAGGAAGAGATCACCAAGTCAATAGCTACTGGGACATTCTCAAACAACTATAAAGCAGAAACTGAAGCCAGCAAAGACGCTGCAAAACTGGTTATCCAACACAAAAATAACATGCACAAGAAATTTGTGATACTGACTGATGCAGAGTGGTCATCTAGTGGATACCATCACACTGTAATATACACGGAAACGAACGCGCAGATAAATTAGCTAAAGAGGGAGGGAGATTACCACAAGAGAACCATCTGGTCAGCTACGATGAAGCCAAATCCATCATCAAAGGCCGGTACCATGAAAAATTGAAACAAGTATACCCAAAGTATAACGAGAGAGATGGATACCACCAACTATCAAGGAGGGATCAAGTCATCATACTTCGACTACGCACTGACCACAACAGAATGAGAAACCACATGTTCACCAAACTCAAAATAGAAACTACCAGTCAATGCCACAGTACAATGGATAACATGACAACAAAACATGTTCTACGGGATTGCCCCCCCCCCCCCCCCCAGTACACAGACCTGAGAAGGCCACCGTGGTCCACACCCACCTCCCTGGAAGAGAAGCTATACGGGGCAACCGAATCGCTTAAACAGACAGCTGCCTTCATGAGAGAGTCTGGAATCATAGTCTGAATGAGCCATGATCGCAGCAGAAGAAGAAGAGTATGTCAAAGATGTCTAGTGAATATATTGCATTCATTGAACAATTAGTGAATAAAAGGAATTTGAAATAGACATTTGTGAATAAAAAAAGAATTTGAATTAGAAATTTGTGAATTAAAAAAATTAATTGAAAAAGATATATTTGTGAATACAAAAAAAAGAACTTGAAGTAATTATTTGTAAATAAAAAAAGAAGAAATAGAGATTTGTTAAAAAGAAAAAACAATAACTTGATATAGATATTTGTGAATTAAAAAGAAAACTTGAAATAGATATTTAGTGAATCAAATAAAACTTGTATCTAGCAAATATGCAGAACTTGCAGTAAGTATTGGCGAATAAAGAAAATGTTAAGTAGATATTTAATTAAATAAAACAATTTCATGTGAATTGTAAATGAAATGACACACTTTAATCAAGTACCAATATTTAGCAAATAAGCAGCTATTTCATTCACTTCATCATCATCATCGAGTGCCGTCTTCGCAACGAAGGTTGGCTACTATGGAGCGTCATTCTGCTCTGTCTCTTGTTTTGATGGTGCAGGTTGTCATAGGCTGACTTGTCCATCTTTTGATGTTACTCGTCCATGTTAGTCTTGGTCTGCCTCTGCCTCTCTTACCTTGTATTTTCTCCTCCAGGATTACTTTTAGTAGGCTGTTGTGTCTTTTAACATGGCCCTAAAATCGCATTTGTCTTGTTTGAATTGTGCTTAGTAGTTCTCTTTTCATTTTTAGTTGTTTTAAGACTTCATCGTTTGTTTTCTTTTCCTTCCATCCAATTCTACCTATTCTTCTATATATCCTGATTTCAAAGGCTTCAATTCTCTGTTCTGTTTTCTTGTCTAATGTCCATGTTTCTGCACATATATTGAGAAGATGTAACATTTTGCTATTCTTAGTTTTAGCCCTGGTGTTATTTGTTTTGATGTTAGTATGTTCTTCATGACATTAAATTACTTTTTGCCATTCCTATTCTTTTGTTTATTTCAATTGTACATTTTCTATCACTGGTTATAGTATGTCCAAGGTAGTTGTATTTCTGAACTGTCTCCAGGTCTATTCCTTCAATTTTGATATCCACTTGTGGGTTTTAAGTATTTTCTTTGTTTATGATCATAGTTTTAGTCTTTTTGATATTCATATCTAGTCCATATTTTTTGCTTGTCATGTTGATCAATCTCAATGAGATAGAGCTGCTTGCACAGAACAGAGACAAATGGCGAGATTTGATAAAATATCTTTAAAAGAATTGAAAACGGCTAGAACAAAAATTCAGATTAGAGAGGAAGTAGCTTGGTCTATGCCCTATGGGCCGGCTACGGCTCGAAAGGTCAATAGACAGATAGATAGTACAGTATCTTCAGCATATCTTAGGTTATTGATTATCTTTCCATTAATTTGTAGACCTGGCATTTCTATGATGTTTTTAAAGATTTGCTCAGTGTATAGATTGAACAAGCTTGGTGATAGGATGCATCCCTGTTTTACTCCTCTTTTTATATCAATGGGTGTAGAGTTCTCTTTGTTATATTTTATTATTGCTGTTTGCTCCCAGTATAGATTGCATATTAGTCGTATGTCCGTGTCATCTAGATGTATATCTTTTAGGCAGTCTATAAGTTGTTTATGGTGTATTCTATAAAAAGCTTTGGTGTAGTCTATGAAGCAGTCATATATTGGTTTGCTAACTTCTATGTACTTTTCGATTAATGTCCTCATGCAGAATATGGCTTCTTTTGTCCCAGTTTTTCCTAAATCCAAATTGTTGCTCCTCTAATTCGGTATTAATTTTATTCTGAATCCTTCCTTGTATGACTTTTAGCAAGAATTTTGTTACCTAGCTCATTAAGCTTATTGTTCTAAAATCATTGCATTCAACCGCACCATCCTTTTTAGTCTATACTATGAACTTGTTTTTAGCTCATTTGGTATGTATCATGTATGGTATATGTCGTTGCATATGTCTGTAATCACTTCAATGCTAAAATCTTCTAGTGCCTGTATCATCTTTATCTGTAAGCTGTCTGGTCCTGCTGCTTTTCCCTTTTTCATAGCTTTTATAGCTTTTTCCACCTCAGATTTTAAGATTTTATAGGCTGATGAACATTTTATAATTGGTTTGTTGTTCATTTGATTATGAAATAGTTCTGTTATATATTCCTGCCATCTATCTATTATATCTTTATTGTCTGTTAGCATCCTTCCTTCTTTATTTGCAATACATCCGCTTCCTGTAGCTTTTTTGTTTTTACTAGTCATTCTCTTTATTTCTGTATACATCCCTCTTAAATTTTGTTTACTTTCCACTTTCCATACTTTCGAGTTCTAGACATCTTTGGCTGAGCCAGTTTTCTTTTGCTATTTTGCATATTTTGCGTGTTTCATTATCTATTTCCTTGTATTTGGCAGTGCTCTTAGCTTTTCTTCTTTTTTCCATTTTTTTCTAAGATGATGTCAGTTATCCATTTTTGTTTTATGTTCTTTTCCTTTTTGGGTAAGGTGTCACAGGTTTCTTGTATGCTTTTTTTAATGCATTACCATTTGGTTGTAACTTTTTCCTCATGATTTTCTCTTCTGTATTGCTCAGTCCTTTCTTCTAGCAGCTTCTGATATGTGTTATTTACTTGTATTGTACGTAGGGAGGTCAAAAAGTAATGCACACCAATTTTTTTCTCGGCTAATAATAAAGATAGGAATATGAAACTTTGCACACTTGGAATATGACATGTTCCAATTATGTGCACCAAATTGCACAGCATTCTGAAAAATATTACGCAATCTATGAACCGTTAAAATGGAGCTTGTCAACAATGTCCGTTACAAACAGCGAATTGTCATAGAATTTCTTGTTGCGGAGAAAGAAACTGTGGCAAACATTCATAAACGACTGTGTGCAGTGTACAAATGTTCTGCAGTCGATAGGAGCACAGTTAGTCGCTGGGTTCAGAGAATTAAAGCTGCAGAAAGTGTACGAGTGGAGCTGCATGATTTACCGCGTTCTGGACGTGTTGCCTCGGCTACCAGCACAGACATGTTAAACCGGGCTGATGCCATTATTCGTAAGGATAGGCGTATCACTAGTCAGCAATTGACATTGCAGCTTACAGTCAGCAAGGGAAGTGCAATCGCAATTTTTAAAACTCTCGGATATTCAAAGATTTGCGCTCGACGGGTTCTTCGGTGCCTAACAAATGATCACAGAGTTCAAAGGAAAACATTCTGTTCTGAATTGTTGGAGCGTTTCGGTGTTGAAGGAGAAATGTTTTTGTCAAAAATTGTTACCGGTGACGAAACGTAGGCACATTATTATGAGCCTGAAACAAAAATGCAGTCAATGGAATGGTATCATCCGCAGTCACCAAAAAGAAAAAAATTCAAAACATCTCCATCAGCCGGAAAGGTGATGATCACTGTCTTCTGGGACATTGATAGTGTGATTCTTGTTGATGTAATGACAAGAGGTGAGACAATCAACTCGACAGCTTACATCAATACACTGACACAACTCAAAAATCGGTTCCACAGAGTTCGGCATAATAAGCCATCTGCAGATGTGTTGCTTCAACATGACAATGCACGCCCTCACACAAGTCTGGTAACACGGGAAGCAATCAACAAATTTGGTTGGACTGTACTGCCCCATCCTCCTTACAGCCCTGATCTGGCTCCCTCAGATTTCCATCTGTTTGGACCACTCAAAAAATTCCTGCGTGGGAAACACTTTGACAATGATGAGGATGTGATCCGTGCAGTTAAAAAATGGCTACGCGAGCAGGACAAAACTTGGTACAAACGAGGCATTCATGACCTAGTTTCGCGTTGGCGTAAGGCAATACGCTTGGACGGAGATTATGTTGAAAAATAGGTAGTGTCAAGGGGATGTTCAGCTACAATCTGTGAAAATTTCACACATTTTGCCCGAATAGTTTCCGAGAAAAAAAGTGGTGTGCATTACTTTTTGACCTCCCTTCATATAAGTATCTTTAGCATCTTTTTGACTTAAACCTGTTATATCTATTGGTATTGATGAATTAGACTTTTGTTTGTTTCTCTTTAGTTTGATTTTCATTTTAATCATTACACGATTGTGATCTGAATTAATATCTGCTCATGGATAAGCTGTGGCTTTCTTGACGCTGTTACGGAATCTATCTTTTATCATTGTGTAGTCTGATTCCTCTTCTTATCTCCACGACTTTCCCAAGACAATAATAGAGAACAATAAAAGAGAAACTCGTATAAAATTACAATACTAAATTTATACATATATCATTGAATGTATATAAGATATCATTGAATAATAACATTTCACTTTTTTTTACTTGGAGCATGTCCTCTAAACTGTTACCATAGGTGTCTAATCATATATGTTTAAGGCAAACAGTGTTAGTCAAATTATGCAGTGGGATTGTGGAATCGTTGCGTAATCCGTTTCAGTTTGTTTCCGGAACGCTACAAGCGCAACATTTACAATACACTACATAGTAAAGTAAAGTAAAGTAAAGTAAAGTAAAGTAAAGTAAAGTAAAGAATCCCCGTCACGCCAAGTGGCGTATAGGGAATATGGTGTTAGTGACCATACATTTTACAGATCTTCGGCACATGATTTTTGGGGTAATGTGGTCGGTATTACGCCCGTGCCGCTTTACTTTCCCATAAAAATCCAGTACCCATTTAAGGCTGGGTGAACCCGGGAGCCGTCGGTTGGAATCGAACCCTACCTCTTGTTCTTTGTAGTCCAGTTCACTAACCACTGAGCTATCGCGGCTCCTCAATACACTACATGGGATCTGCAAAAGGTAAAGGTCCGGGGGTGTTCAATCATGAAAACATTATATGGCCCTTTTCGTCTTGTCAGACGGTCTAGTGGAGGCTATTGCGTATTTTTTTGAGGTATTGTTTTTGCCGAACAGCTTCTCTCGTGGCTAATTCTACCAATGTTTGACAAACACACGCGGTCACATAATGAACAGGTCAGGCTCGCTGGTCCACAGGGTTTACCATCCTTTTTCATGAGTCTCTTCTCTTCTAAGTCCTGTCTTAGAACAGTCTCAAATGTTGTTATACCGTTCCTTATACGTGCTCTCCATGATGTGCGATCACTTGCCAGATGTTGCCAGTCGTTTTCACAGATGGAGAAGTCATTCAGAGATGATTTGCAGATATCTCTATATCGTAGTTTAGGTCTGCCGATTTGTCGTTTTCCGTGTTTTAGCTCGCCATATAGTATTTGCCTAGGAATGCGTTTTTCTTCCATCCGTTGGACATGCCCCAGCCATCTTAGCCTTCGACTTCTGAGCATCGACATGATTGTTGGGGTCTTAGCACGTTGCAGGACAGTTAAGTTGGTTATTTTGTCCTGCCATTTGATGTGCATTATTTTGCGGAGACATCGCATGTGGAAGACATTTAGTCTTTTTTCCTGGTTTGAGTATGTTGTCCAGGTTTCGGATCCATATAGTAGTGTGCTAAGCACACAAGTTTGATATATTAAGAGTTTAGTCTTTTGAGTTAGTTTCGTGTTGTTCCATGCCCTTTTTGTGAGTTTGCCGAAGGTCGTAGCTGCCTTACCAATTCGACAGTTTATTTCTTCATCAAGAGAGATGGTTTGCGTAACTGTGGATCCAAGATATGTAAATTTCTGTACTGATTCTAGTGGGCAGTCTTTTAGAGTAATAGATAGAGGTTTGAAGTCACCTTGATTTAGTATTACTGTCTTCTGAACATTAATTGACAGTGAAAAAAGGTCGCATGCTTTATCCAGGTTGTTGATCAGCGACTGTAGGGTGGCCTCACTATGAGCGACTAGGGCTGCATCGTCAGCAAATAAAAATTCTTTAAGTAGGGCAACATTTGTTTTGGTTTTTGCTCTTAGTCGTGCTAGGTTGAACAGTGAGCCATCTGGTCTAGTGCGAATGTAAATATCTCCTGAGCTGTTTTCGAAGGTGTAATTTAGGAGGGCAGCAAAAAATATACCAAATAGGGTGGGGGCGAGGACACATCCCTGTTTCACTCCTTTGTTGACTTTGAAATTCTCTGATGGACTCCCATCAAAATGGACTTTGCCATTCATGTCTTCATGGAAGGAAATTATCAGCCTAAGTAATTTAGGAGGGCAGCCTATGCCTTCTAACACCTTGTAGAGACCATCTCTGTTTACTGTGTCGAATGCCTTTGTGAGATCCACAAAGGCAATATAGAGCGGCATATTTTGTTCCCGACATTTTTCCTGCAGTTGTCTAAGAGTGAAGATCATATCTATGGTTGATCTCCCGGGTCTGAAACCGCATTGGGACTCGGGAAGCACCCGTTCTGCAAGTCTATGCAGGCGATTAAGTACGACTCTAGCAAAAGCTTTGCCTGTTGTGCTAAGGAGAGAAATGCCTCTGTAATTATTGCAGTCGCCCCTGTCTCCTTTATTCTTGTACAGCGTTATAATCTTGGCATTTCTCATATCATGAGGTATTTCTCCGTTTCTCCAGCATTTAATTAGCAGTTTGTATAGGTGTGGAAGTAGTACGCTTAGGTTGTCCTTTAGTACATCCATGAAAACATGGGAAAGGGAGAAATCAACAGCACATTTGTCTCCTATAAATTGTCCTTGCTAACACTTTCATCGAAAGCTTTCACGTTTTAGTAGTGGTGTTGTTATACTACTGAACGAAAGCTTTCACGTTTTAGTAGTGGTATTGTCATACTACTGAACGAAAGCTTTCACGCTTTAGTAGTGGTATTGTCATACTACTGAACGAAAGCTTTCACGCTTTAGTAGTGGTATTGTCATACTACTGAACGAAAGCTTTCACGCTTTAATAGTGGTGTTGTCATACCACTGAACGAAAGCTTTCACGTTTTAGTATGGTGTTGTCATACTACTGAACGAAAGCTTTCACGTTTTAGCAGTGGTGTTGTCATACTACTGAACGAAAGCTTTCCCTTTTTAGTAGTGGTGTTGTCATTAAAGAACGTCATACTAACTAAACACTGCTATTGTTTAGTTTAGTCCACCGGTCATCCTCATTGCACATCAACAAGTCTACATCTGCCGAGATCTCTTCCGAAGAATATCTATCAACGCGTTGAGACTAACAAAACCAGTGTTGTGTTGGTTGATATAAATTCTTTAGATTCCTAAGTAGCGCTCTCGTCTGGAATTTCTCACATTGACAAAACTGCTATTGTAATTAGAATAAACTTCAGACAAATTCTATAGAAAACAGCAAATCAAAGTGTGTTTTCATTTTTTAACATAACAAATAATGTCTCCTCTTTATACTTGTATACTGAGCGCTAGTGATGGCCACATCAGAGTCCATTGCTAATTGTATGACGTGCACGTCTAGAACTGCATTCAGCCATCACTTCAACAATACCACAGTAATATTCATGGGTCGCTTATGTGGTTACGTAGTTTATGAAGTGTACACATTACATTATTCAGGCTTGCATTTGTGTTGTTCTTCAGTGCTTTAGCTATTGACATAGCATCTGTTAAGCACGCACTATTCTTTTCTTTGCACGCATTCTTTAAAAAAAAAGAGAAGAAGAAGAAGAAGAATGTTAGCATCTGCTTTTTATTTAAGGAACAAGCAACGTGAGAACTTTCATGTTGATACCGACATTTTCGGCGGGCTATTTTTGTAAACTCATGAAGATTCTTTCTTTGTTATTTCCTGTTCTATTCGCTGCTGACCTATCTGTGTCTGCATGAGTCAAGAAAGTGATTGGATAATGTTTCCCTATGTTTGTTAATTCTCTTCTTTGCTGCTCTTTTTTTTTCTCTCGTAATTTAAGGAATGCTCTATATTATGTTAAGGAAAAGTGTGACGTTTAAATTTTGTGCGCAGTTTTCACTGATTTTAATATTACTTGTTTCCGCAAAGCTGTTACGATTAATGCTATCCTTCCCACAACCATTTATTCTCTGGTTCATTGGGTAATTAGTTGATCTTTGGATTAGTTAGTTCAATCGTGTTGTGCATGATGCCTTTTTTTTGTTTCTCAGCTGTTGGAGTTATGTATTTCATTTTCTTTGTTGCTTAGTTTTTTTTTTTTTAATCTCCAGACCTTGCCATAACTTGATTCTGTTTCTGCTACCCATTCTGCAGCAGTAGAATGTCAACTCTGCTTGGTCACATTCGTTTTGTGGTGTAACTTCTTAAAGCATGTTCTAATAATACATCACTTCCCAACAACAACAAAATGTTTCTCCGTGGATCTTTTTTGAAAACAGGACTTGCCTTTTATCGTCATTCAGCGAGAGAACTAAACGCGTTGATTTAATTTATTTTGAGGTCAGAGGTTACTGGGTCAAAAATTTTATTATTTCACATAAATTCGTTATTTTGATAGACCTAGAGAGCGAGAGGTGCGTAGAGAGAAAGAACAGAGAGAGAGAGAAAGATAGGGCAAACAAAACTCAAAAGAATCCTACGTACACAGCATCAAAACGTATTAAGTGCTAGCAAATAGTTATAACCCATCATAAACAAGATTATTTGGATGATGTGAGAGACATGAAAGAAAGGTATCAACGTGAGTTAAACCGACCATTGAATGTTGGGTTTCGGGTCTCCAGTAACAACACATTCTAGTCTGACAAGACTCCCTTCTGTTACCGTCAGATACTCAAGTTCCTTAATAAATGAAGGTTTCGCGTGAACCTCTGGAAGCTCTTCTGTGAAATGAACAAACAAGGAAAATAAATATGCAATCGAATGTAGCGATACAAGTAAAAAATATATATTCAAACTCTTTTATTAACTTATGTTCTACTGTATAAAGCAGATATTAATCAATCTGTTAAGTAATTCTTCTTCTTCTTCCTTTCAACTACATGTGGAGCATAGAGTCTCTCTCTCTCTATCTCTGCGATCAAGACTCAATCAGAGTAGGATTCCAGACTCTCTCATGAAGATAGCTGTCTGAAAGTGAATTGATCGACCCCACAGACAGAACATCATAATTAGAGTCTGTTAGATCCACTCTGATTGAATACCTGTTAAAACGCTGCACTGCTTTCTGCGCCAGTGGCCCAGTGCATCCGATTTCAGCCAACATTTTATTCAGGTTTGCTTTCCTTAGCCTTTTATTGTCCTCAATCTTCCTGCAAGGCAGCAGATTGTCTTTTCTGTAGGGGGATTCTGCCCTTAGACGGTCGGCCCTCCCAGGCTTACGAGCACCATCTGCCCGAGTCACTAGAGGTGACTAACACAGACATGCACACACAAAGATATGAGATGTGACTAACACTGACATGCACACAACGATATGAGGCATGACTAACACTGACACACACCAAGATATGAGATATGACTAACACAGACACACTCTAAAATATGAGATATGACTAACACAGATACACTCACTAAGATGTGAGATATGACTAACATAGACATGTTTAAAATATGAGATATGACTAACACAGATACACAAAAAAGATATGAGATATGACTAAACACAAACACACAAAGATATGAGACATGACTAACATAGGCAGACACATATTAAGATGTGAGATGTGGCTAGCATGGACATACACACACATATATATGAGACATGACTAACAAAGACATTGCACACACAAAGTTATGAGATGTGACTAACATAGACATGCACACAAAGATATGAGATATGACTAACATAGACATGCACACAAAGATATGAGATATGACTAACACAGACATGCACGTACAAAGATATGATACATGACTAACACGGACATACACCGAGATATGAGATATGACCAACATGACACACACCAAGATATGAGCCATGGCTAGCACACACACACAAGCTAAGATATGAGCAATGGGTAACACAGAAACACACTACGATATGAGCCATGGCTAGCACAGAAACACATTAAGATATGAGCCATGGCTTCACGGAAACACACCAAGATATGAACCATGACTAGCACTGAAACACATTAAGATATGAACCATGGCTAGCACGGAAATACACCAAGATATGAACTATGGCCAGCACAGACACACATCAAGATATGAACCTTGGCTAGCACATACACCCACCAAGATATGAGCCATCCCTAGCACGGATATACACTAAGATATGAACCATGTCCATCACAGACTCCCACTGAGATATGAGCCATGGTTAGCGCAGACGACCACCAAGATATAAGCCACGACTAACATATACACTTGGTAACGTCCACTAAAGTTTGTCTGAGGTTCTTGGTAAAGTTTCTACTGACGAGCACGAAGATCCAAAACTTGCAGGCATGGTGGGCGTGGCTGACGTGCTGGAAGATCAGCCGGATAAGACCTTCAGAGAATGTTAATTTCATGTCCCCTGATAGAGTAAAAAGTACCCCCGTCACGCCAAGTGGCGTATAGGGAATATGGTGTTAGTGACCATAAATTTTACAAACCTTCGGCACATGATTTTTGGTGTAATGTGGTCGGTATTACGCCCGTGCCGCTTTACTTTCCCAGAAAAAAATCCGGTACCCATTAAAGGCTGGGTGAACCGGAGCCGTCGGTTGGGATCGAACCATACCTCTTGTCCCACCTGTGGAGCATAATTCTTCAATATTCTCCATGTCGTCCTGTTTGGTGCTATTTTCGTAAGATCGCTTATTTTTCTATTTTTTTTTTTTTGGTCTCCACTTTTACCTGCCTTCTCCAAGTATATTTTGGTCTTCCCATTTGTCTCGCCCCCAAGGGATTCCAAAAAATAGACATTTCGATACTGATATTGGTTTAATGCCTTCGTAGTGCTGAAGTCCACAACAATGAAAAGAAGACTTAGTAGAAGGCAAATTTAGTGAAGACAATGACCGATAGTAAGGGTGAAATATTAGAATATCTCATTGACAGTGACGTAGTTGCTAGCATACTGATTGGTGGCTTTCACTAATTAGCATCACTGTATTCACGACATTCCAATATCTACACCGCTGTTCTTTCCAGTGGCCAGTGACATACGCGAGAAAGGTCTGAGAGTAGGGTGTCCTAGCGCATACATTCAAAAGAACGAAAACCAAATATTAAATATCAGGTTAGGGGCAAAATATTTGCCCCAGGTGCTGTCAAATCACATATCTGTCCTGCCTCGGATTCCTGCAACCCACTCTACGCCACTGCCAGTAGCCAATGTAAAGTGTGTATGCTGATCGTCCATGTTGCGTATTTGGTCATGAGTTTTACACTTCCGTTGCGCATGCTTGTTCTCCCACTTTCCATGTCTCATATCTTGTTCCTTCAATCTGATTATACGATCGTTATTCCTCCATTCAACTTATATCTCTGAGTTGAATTTGTCCACTTTCAAATCCCTCTAGATCCCTTTTTTGGAGCATAGACCATGTAAAAAGTCTATCCATCAATCCCAATTCTTTGACATTTTCTCTCCAATCCTGGCAAATGTTCTTAAGTAACAGCAAAGTACCTCCGTCACGCCAAGTGGCGTATAGGGAATATGGTGTTAGTGACCATATATTTTACAGACTTTCAGCGCATGATTTTTGGGGTAATGTGGTCGGTATTACGCCAGTGCCGCTTTACTTTCACAGAAAAAATCCGGTACCCATTAAAATCTGGGTGAACTGGATCCGTCAGGTGGGATCGAACCCTACCTCTTGTCATTTGTAGTCCAGTTCACTAACCACTGAGCTATCGTGGCTCCCAAATGTTCTTAAGGGTTAGCATGAATTCTGTTCTCTATGTATTTATGAGCCTATCTGGGGTTTATTTTTCCCCCTGTGGGTTCCATAACAGTGAATGTCTTGTTATGCTGGCATCAGGTTTTCTTTGAGTGAAATTGTTCTCTAACCTCTACCGGACCGTAACGAGTATGATCAATCAGAACACCCTGTATTGGGGTTTACCCAATCAATCAATCAATCGGCCAGCTCGTTGCCATGGCACATCATGCTCGAGACAACAGTTCTACGTGATCCATGTAACGAGATTTTATAAGCAAGTAAGTCTCTCTTCGTGATACACGTAGATGAAAACCTTGAGAAACTTTCAAAGCAAACATTGAGAATCTGTCACCAAAACTATCCCTATAGAAGCTATAGTTTAGCCATCATCATCATCATCAAGTACTATGCCTGCTGGTATGGGTGATCATGTCTCTCCACAACTTTCGATCTCCACAGTTATTGTGGCGACTATTTTTTTTTTTTTTTTTTTTTTTTTTTTTTTTTTAGATTTTCCTAATTGCGATAATATCAAATCATCAGATAATTCTTGCTCGTTTCATTTCTAACCTACACGTGTGCGTTTGAGATATTAATGTCGATCTAATGCTTCGAGGTCGGCGGAAACAGTTATAATTTAGACCTAGAAAGGTGATGTGTGACAGGTATTTTTTAATTTACTTGGTCTGATGGAGTATGTGGGTCTTCTTCATCTTAGAGATACTGCAATACTGGGTCTTCTATATCAACAGATCCATATCACTAAGAGGATTACGACCATCGTCATCAATTTAGCTATTTGAAAGCTCAAATATGACTCCACAGAGTCACCTTTGACTATGTCCCTGGACATGCGGGAGTCTGGGGAAATGAAAGATAGGACAGGATAGCTAGCTGTGCTGTCATCGAAGACGATCAACTAATAGATAAGGCGGACCTCAATCAAAAACTTTCGAAATGTGGGAAGAGCCAAGGACGTTGAGAATCATGAGCCTACGTCACTCCTTCAGATGAAAGAGATGGGAGTAAAGATGTGTACCGCTAGAAACGAGAGGCTTTATAGGCGTATCTGAGAACTCAACAACCATCACAGAACTGGAGTCGTCACTCGCTGGAGGCTGCGGGACATGCTGATGAGGAGAACTGAGCACCTAAGAACACTTTCGGAGCTCAAAGATGATAACCCACGTATAACTGAATAACTCACCTGGAACGGGAGTGATGCAAAGTAAGATTTTGATCAGCTCTAACGTATCAGACCCTGCCTGATTGACCCCTATCGGGATGAGATAGATTTCCCGTTGCATTTTCCTTTAGCCAGTGTCTTCATTGTCGGGAACTGCATTGTGGGATGATGAGAATGAGATCTACTTCCAACACGGCTTTTGACACCGCCGACACAATTAGTAGAATATTGACTTCAAGGTTTTAACAATCGTCATTACGTCATTATTTGTTTTCTTTTAAACATCAAATGACAGAACTTTGCTGAATAACGTGATTCATCCTTAGACAGTAGATTCGATCAGAAGTGTTGTTCAGAATAAGTGTAATTATTTTATTTCGTGACAAATATATTGTAAACTTTTGAGTTCGATGAGAGGTTAACGCCTTGAAGTCACGACCCAAGCGGGCTCCATCTTCCCTAGAGTGTCAAGAAGCTAAAGAGCCGAAACACTTGCTCGACGGGGTTCACTTCTGATGATCAGATTGCCTCCTGTTGCGATGCACTGTAGAGAGTTTCCAATTACCTTCTACAAAAATTATTCTATGTATATATCCTTGATATTACGGTTTTCGAAAATCCCCCTGCTGATTTTGAAGTCGGTTAGTTTGAGTGTGGCAGAATATTTATCACCTAAACATTTAGCTTCCATTTGCTAACTTTTAAAAAAAATTATAGTGATGAAACAGTAGGGGGAAAAAAAACCAGGAGTTGGTAAACAAGCGCGCAGAAATCTGCCTCCACTGCCAGGTAAACAACTCTGAGCAGCCTAAATCAGGAGGAATGTAACAAGAATGAATGTACTGCAGATACACGAAATTGAATATTCTTAAACGTCATTATTCTTCAAGAAATTGGCAACACTAAACACTTTAGAATGACAAGCAGCTGTGAGTGAATAAATAATGAAAACTCTAAACTGTTTCATTGAATTATCTACCAAACACAATTATTTTCTTCCACAATTAGGTATACAAAATATTCAAACTATTCCACTTTTTTATTTTTAATTCTGTCGGGAAAGAAAACATATATCGGTACTTCTCAGCAAAACAGTACCCATAAAACTAAAATATTACCAAACCACTGATAAACCATCATTGTTTGCTATTGACCGTCTATCAAGATGCTAAGGGTCATATATAAGTTATATATATATATATATATATATATATACAGTGGTCTACTTTTTCCTATATCTGACGATTGAGATATATACTACTCTCTGAAGTATTGTTATTTTTCATTATTGATGTTTTATTCCTGTTGATTATTAAACAGGCATCCGGCAAAATCTGAAAATTAATATTTTCTTAAGAAACTAAATATTTTATGTGTACTCTTTATTTTCGTTTGTCCAGACATTGATAACAAATTTTTGCCATATTTTTTTCCCTTTTACAAAAATATACTATATAGTGCTCTTATAAGAAAACAGTTTACAAATTCTCCTCTCCCCCCCCCCCCTTTAAAAAAAACTGGACTAAAACGAGCAACCTTCTATTACAACTGTTGCACTGCTCGCGGCCTCATCTGGGGGACTGGCAGCCTGGTAAGTGAAAAATCCAGAATCGATTGTGCTTGTTTCGTTAATCTGAATGGTCGCTTCTGCTTCTGTGGACGTGGTCTGTTTTGGAGCCTCAATCTGCACCCTGTGAAACAAGTACATATTTAAGACTTCTTATGGAAAAATTCCACATATACAACAGCGATTATTTTCAACTGCATAACGTACGTCAAGGAACTGATATTTTTAGCAACAAAATTACACTTATCATCTTCAGGCGCATGTCGGTTGGCATAGTCGAGCATATCTCTATACATCTCTCGGTCTTTCATGCATGTAAATATAACTTCTTCTTTTTCTTCTACCTTTCAGCTCCCTGTGGAGTATAGAACTTCAACAAACACTTTCCAAGCCGTTCTGTTTCTTGCCATTCTTTTAAGATCGTTCCAATCATCTTCATCTCTGCTTCTATCTGTCTTCTCCAAGAATTCCTTGGTCTTCTTGAATTGAACCGAAAACTGTCGATGCTGAAAAGCAACAAAGGCAGAGGAAGGAAAAGTAAACGCATTCTCGCTACCTCCGTTGATTCTAAAAGCCACGATAATCAATCATTTATCCTCCAACGCCATCTTCATCGTTTTGTTTCTTCTGCTGAGTCATCATCAACATCGACCAAACCCACTGATTATCTGTACAGTTTCCTGCATACAGGAGAGTAGCGTGAGCTGACAGGCAAGAATGTAGGCAACCAATCCCCCCCCTCCCCATGGCAAGTTACGTATCCCCCCCCACCCACCCTTTTCCAATTGCTGTTTTTTTTAAATTTGTTATTATTACTTTCTTATTTTTTATTTTAACATTTTGCGCCTCTAAGAAATTTTTCGACTGGAGCAGCCGCCATCTCCCCCTCCCCAACCCACCAGGCGGCGCCACTGCCAGCACAACTTCTTTTAAGTCCCAAAATCCCACTCTTTATCTTCCTTTATATTTTGCAGCATTTATGAAGACACTATGTGTCTACTATATTACTTCCATTATTGTAATTCACACATATTGTGATATATATTGTAATTCATAGAAACTAAATTTCTGACATCACACAAGAAATGTGAATTTGCTACCTTTAATTACATTTTTATGTTAGTGATATTTTAATAATTAATAATCATTAGAAGAAACGTTTCAAAACATGACTAATTTAACAATATTTGTTGTGAAAAAAAAGTCAATTTATATTTTAAAAATAATATTAAAACTTAATCTATAATGCAATCTAATCAATTAGAATTAGAAGATTAACACAAATATAATATTTATGTTTTTTAACGACCGCTAAAGCAACAGCAACAAACAGATTTGGTTCATACAAATTATTATTCAGGAAACTCGTCGTTCTTCTTGACCAAGACGAGATCGTTTTAACCTTTGCTCGTTAGGAAAATGAGCATAATTATACATGGAGAGGCCACTCTGGTTGAAATATTGATAATTTATCAAAGGATTACGGAAAACACGGGTTGGGGTGTGAGGGGATGTTACAGAAAAATTCAAGAAAAACCAACATATGAGCTTCAGGCTCGAATTTCACACAAGAGGGATTTAATTTGAGAAAGATTTGCGTATACATTACCCCAAAAATCATGTTCTGAATGTCTGTAAAATGTATGGTCACTAACACCATATTCCCTATATGCCACTTGGCGTGACGGGAGCTCTTTACTTTTACTTTTTTTACTTAGAAATAAATAAAAGAATAGTAATAGCAAATAAAAAGCAATTTTGATGCCACGAAAAATATACTAACATCGAGGATAATAACACCAGCGCTAAAACTAAGGATAGCAAAATGTTATATTTTATCAACATTCTTGTATGGTGCAGGAACATGGACATTATCCAAGAAAAAAGAGCAAAAAAAAATGTAAGCCTTTGAAATGTGGATTTATAGAAGAATGGGAAGAATTTGACGGAAAGAAAAGAAAAGAAAACAAATGACGAACTTCTAAAACAACTAAAAATGAAAAAAAGAAATACTAAACACAATTCAAAGAAGACCAAAAAAAAAAAAAAAAAAAGAAATACTAAACACAATTCAAAGAAGACAAAAAAAAAAAAAAAAGAAATACTAAACACAATTCAAAGAAGACAACAACAAAAAAAGAAATACTAAACACAATTCAAAGAAGACAACAACAAAAAAAGAAATACTAAACACAATTCAAAGAAGACAACAACAAAAAAATAAATACTAAACACAATTCAAACAAGACAAATAAGATTTGCATGATAAAAGACACATCAGCCTACTAAAAGTAATCTTGGAAGGGAAAATACAAGGTAAAAGAGACAGAGGCAGACCAAGACTAACATGGACGAGTAACATCAAAAGATGGACAAGTCAGCCGATAACAAACTACACTATCAAAGCAAGAGACAGAGCGGAGATGCGCTCCATGGTAGCCAAACCTTGATGCGGAGACGGCACTCAATGATGGTTATGATGCGTAAATTTATGGTTGCAACTTTACAATCGGGAAAACTACACAAGCCGCTCAGTACACGACGTGACAACCATAAGATAACAGATAACGACGTGACAACCATAAGATAGCAGATAACGACGTGATAACTATAATATAACAGATAACGACGTGACAACCATAAGATAACAGATAACGACGTGATAACTATAATTATAGATAAGTCAATTTATTTATGTTTCTTTTTTTTCATATTCTGTAGTTTCTTTATAGGGTCCATGTTCCCAGGTAAAGATATGTGACCGCAGCTTTAAACGATACCTGGAGCTATTTTCACCACATAGCTGTCATAATATTTGTTTTATACATTTTTTTCATCATTTTATGTTTCCAGTTATATTCAGTTAACATAAGTGCATTTTTACTGAAAGTCTATAGTTGTCCATAGTCTTGTCAGTCGCAAACATAATTCACTCCACTTGATTCAAGTGCCACTAAAGTAACTAACCAGTCATCCAGAGTGCTTGCAGTAGCGACCTTAAAATGTGTGGATAGTTATTAAAGTATTAAACTAACACCGTAGTCCGTACTGTGCAATACATTTTTGACAATGAAAACAAGAAAAGGCGTTATTAATTAAATGTTATGTAGAACCAGTCTTAACCTATGGATGTGAATCATGGACAATAAGACAACAGATAAGAAAATCACTGAGTCTGTAGAATTGTGGCTTTACAGAAGAATGCTCCTAATATAATGAATACCTAAAAAGGAGGAATGAAAACGTTCTGAAAGATGCCAAAGCATAAAGGGAGCTAATTCCAATATTAGGAAGAAACAATCATCATTTTGTTGGCCATATGATGAAAAGGGAACAGTTGGAATATATTGTGACAACAGAGAAAATTGAGGGACGAAGTGATAGAGGGAAGAAAAGAGAAAAGATACCAGACAGCTTAAGAGAATGGCTTAGCAGACGGCCAACAACAGAAATGATAAATAACTGTCAAGATCGAAAGTTGTGGAGAGACATGATCACCTACGCCTGCAGACATGGTACTTAGTAATGATGATGATGATAGTCCGTACGGTCATTCTTCTGGCGTGACAGCATTTCTTTTTCTATTCTTTTATCTTTTACTTCAGTCTTTTATCTGGGTCTTATAGAGCATAATTTCATACTGTATTAAACATTTTAGAAATCTATCTATCTATCGTCCTTTGGAGCCAAAGACGGCACATAGGGCAGAACCACAATCTCAAAAACAGAAACCTTGAGTGCCAAAATGGCACAAATTGCGGAGATCACTGCTTCTAAAATCTATGGTCTGTTTCCATAACAATACGTTTTACAATGACAGCTTGTCAAGCCATCGATCAAACTCCTTAGTCGCCTCTTACGACATGCCTATTTTAGAAATACACTTAGAAATATAAGCGTTAATGAGTGTGAGAAGAAAACGTCACCACGCATGTAAAACAAAGTAGATACATGTGTGTAACGTTTGAAGTAGGTTTAATGTTAAATGTATCTGTTATATTATAACATTAGGTAGAGTCGATTTTTTAAAACTATTAAGAACCGCCATAACGAGAGATCGGGTTCGATCCTGATCGACAGCTTCCGGGTTCACCCAGCCTTAAATGGGTACCAGATTTTTTTTTCTGGAAAGTAAAGCGTCACGGGCGTAATACCGACCACATTAACCCAAAAATCATGTACCGAAGGTATATAAACATTATTGTCACTAACACCGTATTTCCTCTACGTCGCCTTGGCTTGCCAAGTTTTTTTTTTTTTTAGTACCGCCATAGAGCAAGCAGGGCTTAACTTTTACTTGTCCTGTGTACATGTGATCATATCACTCCAACTCACGTTTAGAATTATGCATATGCTAATAGTAACTGGGGAGCAGCGATAGCTCAGCGGTTAGTGAACTGGACTATACAGGACAAGAGGGAGACAGTCAGTTAGGGTTCGATCCTAACTGACGGCTTCCGTTTCACCCAGCCTTTAATGGGTACTGGATTTTTTTTCTGGGAAAGTAAAGCGGCACGGGCGTAATACCGACCACATTTCCCAAAAATCAAGTGCCGAAGGTCTGTAAAATTTATGGTCACTAACACCATATTCCCTATACGTCACTTGGCGTGACGGGGGTACTTTACTTTTACTTTTTTAATAGTAATTGCATTATTTTTATTGATTTATTTATAACTCATTAAGTGTTTGTATAATAATTATATCAAATTATATTTTAACATTCGTTTCTTTTTCAAAAACAGAGTGAAAGATCTGATTAAAGTCAACGTGATTTTAATAAGGAGAGGGGTGGGTGCTTGAAAAATTGTGTGATTGTAGCTTGACGGTGACACGAACTATTCGACACCTGCTGCTGGAACACAGACTCTACACCATATCATTTGTACCTTTTCTTTTATATTCTTCCTTGTTCCAGTTTTACTGCAGCAACTCTTATGTGTGTCTATATATACCCACCAGAAATAATAGCAGCAGCAGGAGAAACAGGAATGCAATGGCTGCACAGAATATTTAATGCAGCATGGCACCAACAACAAAACCCAGAAGACTGGCAACAGGCAATCATCATACCAATATGGAAAAAGAAAGGTAGCAAAAGAGACTGCAATCAATTTAGAGGTATATCTCTTCTCAGTCATGTAGGAAAGCTATACGCCAAAATCTTGGAAAAAAGGCTGAGACCAATAATAGAACTACAGTTAAGCGATTCTCAAATGGGGTTCCGAAAAAACAGAGGATGTACTGACGCATTATTCACATTAAAACAGCTTGCAGAAAAAAACGACAGAACACAATCAAAACAGCCTTCATCGACCAGAAAAAGTATTCGACAGAGTAAACAGAGAACAACTGTGGGAGATACTAACAACATACGAAGTAAGCCAACATCTAACCAACCTTATTAAAAGTCTCTACATCAACAGCAGCTGCAGGGTCAGAACAGCAGCAAGCTAAACAGACCACTTCGAAGTTAGATCAGGTGTAAGACAGGGGTGCGTACTATCCCCCTACTGTTTATTTCATACATGGACCATATATGCAAGCTAGCCAACCCATCAGAGACAGAGGAGATCAACGAACTTTTATTTGCAGACGACCAGGCACTAATACATGAAACAATAGAAGACCTACAAGAACACTTAAACAAATTCAACACCTCAGGCATAAAATACAACATGAAAATCAACATCAACAAAACAGAAGTCATGAATGTTGCAAAAAACAAACAGAACACCAACATAACTATAGAAAGCGGACAACTAAAACAAGTAGAGGAATTCAAATACCTAGGAAGTCTAATGACAAACGATGATTCTCAAACAGCAGAAATCAAGATGCAACAAAGCTTTTCAAATCATTGGACAGTTATCACCACTATTGTCCAAAAAGGAAATAGCTCTGGAGGCAAAACGAGCACTATACAATACAATCTTCATCCCAACGTTGTGCTACCAATGCCAGACCTGGACGCTAGATGTAAGAACAATAAGAAAAATAACCTCTACAGAGATGAAATGTGTTAGACGAATGACAGGAAACAGTCTCAGAGATAAGATCAGAAATGAAGAACTGAGAAAAAAGCTAGGAATAGCCCCCGCCATAGAATATATAAGAAAAGAACAGATAAAATGGTCTGGCCACGTGACAAGGCAGAAAGAACAAAACACAACACAACGAGCCTTCAACAAACGTTGTGAGAACACCAGACCCTAGGGTCGACCACGAAAAAGATGGGTCGATGGAATATTATAAGCACTAGGAGACATAACAGCAGCAGAGGCGAAGAGAAGAGCAAAAGACCGCAAATTATATCTCCCCTCGACGCTGAAAGGCAGATGAGGAGGAATGAAGAAGAAGTGATTACGCCTAATTTGATTGTTTTATGTGCGCGGTGTAGGTTTTTTGTGTGTGTTTTTTTTTTTTTTTTTTTACAAAATTTACATTTAAATGTCGATCAACGATCATAATATTTTACTTTTATCATCATGATGTGCCATACCGGTTGGCGTAGGCAATCATTTCCTTCCACAGTCTTCTATCCACCGTGCATCTCATCAATTTTGTTGTTGACTGTTTTCTATGCCATGAAACCAAGCTATCTAGTACTTTCTCTCTTTGTCGTCCGCGATCTCTCTTGCCCTGTATTTTGCCAGTTGTAACCACGTATTCCAACTTTCCGCTTCTCATGATGTGCCCGAATAATGTTGATTTACTTTCACGAACGTTAAATAATGTGACAATGTGTTGATTTACTTTCACGAACGTTAAATAATGTGACAATGTGTTGATTTACTTTCACGAACGTTAAATAATGTGACAATGTGTTGATTTACTTTCACGAACGTTAAATAATGTGGATGTTGACTATAAAGACGTTGAGAGCACTGCTGTAGAGGATAACGTAGCTCGGTCCTGGGAACCGCTTATCTCAAGACACCATCAGATTGCACATCCTTCACCTCCTGCTGATAGACACTGCGCATTTTAATGGGCACCACCGGCATAGCGTTAAAATAAAGTTAAAATATAAACAGACCCAGGAATATTAAATTAACGCTGAAAAAAAATATACATTAAAAATGATTAAATTAACGTGTAACCTTGACCAGATTTTCTGCTGTAAGTTTACAATTTGAATGTTAATTTTAAGTTTAAAGCTCTTTTTATGATGCCTGTTTATTTTTGTAAAGTAAGTAAATAACGAGCCCCGTCAAGCCAAGTGGCGTATAATGTGTATGGTGTTAGCGGCCTTAACTTTTACAGACCCTCGATACATGATTTTTGGAGTAATATGGTCTGTATTACGTCCGTGTCGCTTTAATTTCTCACAAAAAAAAAGATTATTTTTCTTCTTCTACCTTTCAGCTCCATGTGGAGCATAGGTCTTCAACAAACACTTCCCAAGTCGTTCTGTTTCTTGCCATTCTTTTAAGATCATTCCATGTCTTCCCCATCATCTTCATCTCTACTTCTATCTGTCTTCTTCAAAAATTCTTAATCTTCCTCTTTGTCTTTTCCCCTGGGGATTTCAAAAAGGGCCTGTTGTGCAATACTCTCAGTTGGCTTCCGCAGTGTGTGTCCAATCCAGCGCCATCGTCTTCGCTGTATCTCTGTATAAGGATGGAAATGGCAGGACAAAATCACTAACATAGAATTATGGAAATGTACCAGTCAAATACCAGAAAAAGATTCGGTACCCATTTAAAACTGGGTGAACCCGGAAGCCGTCGATCAGGATCGAATCCGACCTCTTGTTCATTGTAGTCTAGTTCACTAACCACTGAGCTATCGCGGCTTTCTTATTTTTGTAAAGTTATCAACAAAAGACCAAAAAATACCATAACAACTGCGTTGATATAGAGCAGTTATTCTAAAACAAAAGACAAAAAAGGGATGAATATATTGAAAAAATAGATGTAACTCCATGTATGTGCTGCTTCCAGAAACAGCACAATAAATGATTTGGATATGTGAAACGTTACCAGAGAACTAACACACTGCAAAGGATGCGAACAACCAGATGTTACAACTAAACACGTAACAAGAGATCTTAGAGTACACCGATCGTCGAAAAATCTAATCTCTCTACTCGGACTATTTGCACGAGGGATATGTAAGTAACAGGTAATAGTCTATAAGAGATGAGAAGGTAATAGTCTATAAGAGATGAGAAGGTAATAGTCTATAAGAGATGAGCAGGTAAATAGTCTATAAGAGATGAGGAGGTAATAGTCTATAAGAGATGAGGAGGTAATAGTCTATAAGAGATGAGGAGGTAATAGTCTATAAGAGATGAGAAGGTAATAGTCTATAAGAGATGAGAAGGTAATAGTCTATAAGAGATGAGCAGGTAAATAGTCTATAAGAGATGAGGAGGTAATAGTCTATAAGAGATGAGGAGTTAATAGTCTATAGAAGATGAGCAGACAATAGTCTATAAGAGATGAGCAGACAATAGTCTATAAGAGATGAGCAGACAATAGTCTATAAGAGATGAGGAGGTAATAGTCTATAAGAGATGATGAGGCAATAGTCTATAAGAGATGAGGAGGTAATCGTCTATAAGAGATGAAGATGTAATAGTCTAAATAGAGAGAGAGAGAGAGAGAGAGAGCAATAAAAAGCCGATAAGTCCCGTGGCGAATATGGTGTTAGTGTCCACATTTTTTAAACCATCCTAACATTTTCGAATATTGTTGTCAGCATTACGCAAGTGCCGTCTTTCTTTCCCATAAAAATCCGGTACCCATTTAAGAGTAAACGAAAAAACTGTTGATCGATATTGAGTCCGACCTCTTGTTCTCAATAAACGAATTCCCTATCCACCGCTCTACCAAGGCTTCAGCTAAATATGAACATCAGAAATAAAGTCGACCACAGCTCATTGTGGGAGCCGCGATAGCTCAGTGGTTAGTGAACTGGACTACAAAGGACAAGGGGTAGGGTTCGATCCCAACCGACGACTTTCGGGTTCACCCAGCCTTAAATGGGTACCGGATTTTTTTCTGGAAAAGTAAAGCAGCACTGGCGTAATACCGACCACATTACCAAAAAAATCATGTGCTGAAGGTCTGTAAAATATAGGGTCACTAACATCATATTTCCCTATACGCCACTTGGCGTGACGGGGGTACTTTACTTTTTTTTTTTAACAGCTCATTGTGTGTCATGTTGTTGTTACCCCTCCATCATGAAACAGGACAAAGAGTCTAGTACGCACACACACAAGACTCGAATTCTTAGGAAGAAGTAGAAGAAGAAGAAGGAAATAGAGTAGATTTAACCAGCATATAAAGTAAATGTTACGGCCAAGTGATCCGATCAGTAAACCAATAACAGTAAAGAAAACGAAATAAGAACTCTTTTCAAAATATATTTATTGTGAAACGTGTTTTCGAAAAGAGAAGCACGATTTAACGTGTGTGACATCAGCAGCTAAGAAGTTTCCAACTAAATGAACACAAATTAAAAGTTTTATTAATTTTTTTTTAAAGAATAAACAGCAGGAGAGGCTAACAAGAGCAAACGACCGAAAATCATATCTTCCCTCGACGTTGAAAGGTAAATGATAAAGGAAAGGAGATTTATTCACTAATGCTTTTGGCTCATGATTCCCCAGGGTCGGGACTAAAACAACGACCACTCCCCTCTCACCCTCTCAGAGTGTCAGAAAGTTAAAGGGCCGAAACAATTCCTTGGCGTTGGGAGACTACTTCTGGTGGTCAGATCACCTCTTGCTCAAAAGCGCTGTATAGTTACGTTTTCTATCACTGTGCTATTTCATATGTTACATTCTTTAAAAAAAAATATATTGACAAAGCATGTTTCAGACAGAAGAAAATGAAAAAAAGTAAGCAAAACAAGCACATAGAATACAGAAAGATATCAAGATATAGAGATGAAAAGTAGATAAATGTGTTGAGAGCACAGTGCGTCGATAGATATTTGCCGGCTGAATCTTCACCGAGATCCAACATAAATAAGTAAAGAAAACATTGAGACATCTTGTATTTGTTCAACCTACTTGAACTCAGCGGGCATCACAAAGTCTGGAACTACAAACTCCTCTTGTATTAAAGGCAAGGTGTCATCATCCAGCTCGCGATCACTGAAAGAGTCAAAGGTCACGCCCGAATCGAGGTCATAGTCGCTGGCCACTGACTCCTCCCTTGTGGAGCTGGTGGCTGGAGTGTTGGAGTGGTCGTAGCGTAGACGGTCAAGATCTGCCATGGGCAATGTTATGTCATGGCTTGTTTTCCTGGGGAAGTGCAGCTTGTTGCCTTCCAGCAGATTACTGGAGATCTGTTGGTTGATTTTAGCCAACTTCTCGGAAAGAAGCTGCTCGGAGATCATCCTGTCATCATGAGAGGTCAAGGACATTGCGCGTCTTTTATTGACGAGGGTCATTTCTGCTTCTTCTAATTCTTCCTCCTGCTCTTCCGGTGGATGGAAGGGACAGGTCTTTTTGTTTGGACATTTGTGGTTTGGAAGAAGAAGATACAGCTTCTGCACTGCCAGCGTCTGGGGCGTGGCTGATGTTTTCTCTGACGAGGATGATTCAACGGATGCTGTTAATGACTCAACGGATGCTGTTGATGACTGAGCGGGTGACGATGTTTGTGACGATATCTTCGATCTATTTATTGTAGTCAATATTTTGTCAGTTGTTGTTAAGGACGCAGATCGAGCCGATCTCGTCTGAGTTGATGGCTTATGGATCCACGACATTTTTACAAATAAAATCTAGATACAAAATAATTATTGTAAAGATATCTAAGTTTAACAAAAGTTGAACAATTATTCACGTATTAAAAAAATTATCCAAGCTGAAGTAATTTTGTACAAACACTGAAAGTACATTCAAGCGATTATGAAACAATTTTAGAATTTCGAAGGAATATCACACAATCTGAACTAATTTTCGTGTTCATTATATTTATATTTATCCCCATATTGAGTAAAGAAATACACGCAATATAACAATATAATGCGCTTCATTTTGGTCCGAGCGCGGGGGAAATTAACACGAATTTAATCAGAACGCGAAGGAACAGTTAAACACCCGTTACACATCCACAGTTTTGAAAGAAATCACTTCGAAAGTATTCCTTCCTCTGACGTCTGAGTTCCTTGACACTCTTATCTGCAAAATATATTCCGAAATCGAGAATCGAAATCCAACAAATTTGAGATCAAATGGTCAAGGAGAGGACAGCAGTGATTCCCTAGCCGTCGCGTTAGACTGGAAGGAATGTTCTAACGTTTTCGCCAACGATTTCCAAGCGAATGAGCAGGTTCCTTAACTCTCGTCTTGTGAAATCTATTGCCAGGAATAATAAAAATAGAAAGCCCCCACACTGCAGAAACACACCTGCGCTTGATAATGAACAGTCGTTTCCTCGATTTCATTCACGAAACATTTCCAAATTAGAATAACTAAATCTAGACAAATTGTTTGCCTTCATCGTTGCACTGGTGTTTTATTCAGTATAAATTGGTATTTAGTCTATTCCCTGCAGCGCAATGATGTGTTTTATCTATTACATTTCTTATGGTTCTTCAAACTGGTGTTTCCAATGAGTAGTTTCACCTTATCAATATCTCTATGTAATTGTTTTTCTCTGCTAGAAGACTAGGCCTTATTAGAGTTTTTTTTTTTTAAGTACCCCCGTCACGCCAAGTGGCGTATAGGGAATATAGTGTTAGTGACCATAAATTTTACAGACCTTCAGCACATGATTTTTGGAGTAATGTGGTCAGTATTACGCCCGTGCCTCTTTACTTTCCCAGAAAAAAAAATCCGGTACCCATTAAAGGCTGGGTGAACCGGAGGCCGTAGGTTGGGATCGAACCCTACCTCTTGCCTTTGTAGTCCAGTTCACTAACCACTGAGCTATCGCGGCTCCCGCCTTATTAGAGTAACGCTTATAAATTGTGGTAAATAAAGGAGAATAACTATTAGCAATTATGGTAAATAAAGGAGAATAACTATTAGCAATTATGGTAAATAAAGGAGAATAACTATTAGCAATTATGGTAAATAAAGGAGAATAACTATTAGCAATTATGGTAAATAAAGGAGAATAACTATTAGCAATTATGGTAAATAAAGGAGAATAACTATTAGCAATTATGGTAAATAAAGGAGAATAACTATTAGCAATTATGGTAAATAACGGAGAATAACTATTAGCAATTGAGTAATAAGAACTTTTAGTAACTGTCTAATAAATGGTAAATCCACAAAAATTAGGTTGAATACAAAAATAATAATTGTCATCTCCAATGAAAAGAGTAACCAAAACACAACAACGACGAGCCCTCAATAAATGTTGCGATAATACCAGAGCCAAGAGTCGACCACGAAAAAGATGGATCGATGGAATATAGAAGCACTAGGAAAAATAACAGCAGTAGAGACGAACAGAACATCAAAAGGCCGCAAATTATATCTCCCCTCGACGCTGAAAGGCAAATGAGGAAGGAAAGAAGAAGATGAAAGAAGAATTAAAATCAGTCCTATCGTATGGATGTTAAACATGGAGAACAGCAATTCGACAGTTGCAATGACACAGACTTTCGTTAATGAACACTTTCGTAGGGTAAAGAGATGGATTTGGTAGGATATAATTACTAACTTATAACTATGGGAAAACATCAAACACTAGTGGATAAAGAGATGGATTTGGTAGGATATAATTACTAACTTAGAACTATGGGAAAACATCAAACACTAGTGGATAAAGAGATGGATTTGGTAGGATATAATTACTGACACAGAACTATGGGAAAACATCAGACACTAGTGGATAAAGTGATGGATTTGGTAGGATATAATTACTGACATAGATCTATGGGAAAACATCAGACAAACACTAGTGGATAAAGAGATGGATTTGGTAGGATATAATTACTAACTTAGAACTATGGGAAAACATCAGACAAATACCAGTGAATAAAGAGATGGATTTGGTAGGATATAATTTCTAACTTAGAACTATGGGAAAACATCAGACAAACACTAGTGGATAAAGAGATGGATTTGGTAGGATATAATTACTAACTTAGAACTATGGGAAAACATCAGACAAACACAAGTGGATAAAGTGATGGATTTGGTAGGATATAATTACTAACTTAGAACTATGGGAAAACATCAGACAAACACAAGTGGATAAAGAGATGGATTTGGTAGGATATAATTACTAACTTAGAACTATGTGAAAACATCAGACAAATACCAGTGGATAAAGTGATGGATTTGGTAGGATATAATTACTAACTTAGAACTATGGGAAAACAAACAAATACCAGCGGATAAAGTGATGGATTTGGTAGGATATAATTACTAACTTAGAACTATGGAAAAAACATCAGACAAACACCAGTGAATAAAGAGATAAAACACTGACGATAGGGGACACGCACTGCAAGAATCCAACTGAGAATCCCCGGGTAGGAGACAAAGAGGAAAGCCAAAATACACTTGGCAAATACATGTGGAAGCAGATGTAAAGAAGGTCGGGAAGATATGGAGCAGTCTTAAGAGAATGGCATCAAATAGGACAGTTTGGAAGATGTGTTTTTGAAGAACAATGCTTCACGTGGTGTTGAAGGGTAAAGGAAGAATAAATGATAATTATTACGCATCGTGTCTTTCTATCAATCGTTTTCTGTTCGATACTAGGCAATTTCTCCTCACAATTACTTATCAAATTCAAACAATCTTCTTCTTCTTCTATCCTTCTTCCATTGCCGTTGGCGTCGAGGGGAGAAACAATCTACGATTCTTTGCTCTTCTGTTGGCCTCTTCTGATGTTATCCCTCCTAGTGACTCTAGTATTCCCTTTATCCATCTCTTTCTCGGTCTTCCTCTTAATCTGGAACAATTCAAATAATGACGTCTGCTATTACGCATGCTGTGCTGTAATCATTGATCATTTACAATTTGTATTCAAAGAAATAAAGAAATGTTCTACATTTGTTCATTCTTCTCACTTTTTTCAAGATACAAAACAAGAACTTGGAAATTCCTTCCTACTTTGATCAATACAAATAAATATTCATCATTTTAATTCTGACGCTCTCTCAGATATTGCTTCTAGATCTCATCCTCTCTCAAAGGGCGTTAAAAGAGCGGAAATATGCGCCGTGTCATAGTTTACTTCCTATTCTTCTTCATCGCATAACCAGGGAGTCTTTAGGACACTACGGTCAGACTTAGAGAATGTGCATCATTTCTCTCTAAAGTCATTCTTTAGGACACTACAGTCAGACTTAGAGAATGTGCATCATCTCTATACTAAAGTCATTCTTTAGGACACTACGGTCAGACTTAGAGAATGTGCATCATCTCTATACTAAAGTCATTCTTTAGGACACTACGGTCAGACTTAGAGAATGTGCATCATCTCTATACTAAAGTCATTCTTTAGGACACTACGGACAGACTTAGAGAATGTGCATCATCTCTATACTAAAGTCATTCTTTAGGACACTACGGTCAGACTTAGAGAATGTGCATCATCTCTATACTAAAGTCATTCTTTAGGACACTACGGTCAGACTTAGAGAATGTGCATCATCTCTATACTAAAGTCATTCTTTAGGACACTACGGTCAGACTTAGAGAATGTGCATCATTTCTATACTAAAGTCATTCTTTGGGACTGTGTAAAGTCGAGGCCTATCAATTCGTTTATGTTATCGCCCCATCTCTTTCTTTGTCTACCTCTCTTTCTCGCTCCCTTCACAGTTCCTCACAAAATGGTCTCTAAGCCAGATAATCGAGACACGTGACCAAACCATTTCATTTCGCGTTTCTCCCAATAATAAAAAAGATCTAAGGTCCGTGTGGCCGTGCGGCTAAAACCACTATTCCGCTAGCTGAAATGCCGGCGTACGGTGTTCGAAACCCGCGGTAGACAGAACGGATTTTTCTATCAGGATTCTATCAGGGGTGAAATAAAAATCCTGAGACTCACACGTCGTGGCGACTGCTTTGACCGAGCGGCCTTTATCCCTCTGGTTCTATCGTTGCCCGCCGACATATACCAGCAATGGTACTATGTGTCGTAAAGATTGTTTGTTTGTTTTTTAATCAGACTGCATGTTGCATCTTTTTTGCGAACTTCTTTAATGTTAACCCGAGATGCGACTGATCCAGCATGGAATCAGAGAACCTGCCTGTCATCTGTGCCTAATGGACAAAGAAAACAGGCTGGGCTTAGACCTCTCCAAAACGGCAGTGACTTTACTACAGCTGTAGTTTCAGGTCACATACATTGTTTACAGCAAACAATAATGGATGCAAGTTTACAGCAAGCAGTAATAGATGCAAGTTTACATCAAGCAGTAATAGATGCAAGTTTACATCAAGCAGTAATAGATGCAAGTTTACAGCAAGCAGTAATAGATGCAAGTTTACAGCAAGCAGTAATAGATGCAAGTTTACAGCAAGCAGTATCAGATGTAAGTTTACAGCAAGCAGTATCAGATGTAAGTTTACAGCAAGCAGTAATAGATGCAAGTTTACAGCAAACAATAATGGATGCAAGTTTACAGCAAGCAGTAATAGATGCAAGTTTACATCAAGCAGTAATAGATGCAAGTTTACATCAAGCAGTAATAGATGCAAGTTTACAGCAAGCAGTAATAGATGCAAGTTTACAGCAAGCAGTATCAGATGTAAGTTTACAGCAAGCAGTAATAGATACAAGTTTACATCAAGCAGTAATAGATACAAGTTTACATCAAGCAGTAATAGATGCAAGTTTTCAGCAAGCAGTAATAGATACAAGTTTACAGCAAGCAGTAATAGATACAAGTTTACATCAAGCAGTAATAGATACATGTTTACAGCAAGCAGTAATAGATGCAAGTTTACAGCAAGCAGTAATAGATGCAAGTTTACATCAAGCAGTAATAGATGCAAGTTTACAGCAAGCAGTAATAGATGCAAGTTTACATCAAGCAGTAATAGATGCAAGTTTACAGCAAGCAGTAATAGATGCAAGTTTACATCAAGCAGTAATAGATGCAAGTTTACATCAAGCAGTAATAGATGCAAGTTTACAGCAAGCAGTAATAGATACAAGTTTACATCAAGCAGTAATAGATACAAGTTTACATCAAGCAGTAATAGATGCAAGTTTACAGCAAGCAGTAATAGATACAAGTTAATTGCAAACAGTAATAGATGCAAGAGACAAATAATAATATATGTATATTATTAGGGCGGTGGGGGGGGGGGGGGTGGGACTTCCGAGGCGATAGATCAGCGGATCATTTTAGGGGAAGAGGTATGTTTACAACACTCGGAAAAAATCACAAACAATCAACAACAGCAAAAAAAAACAACAAACAAAGAGCAATAGATGATCTGAAGCAGGATTTGAACCCGTACTCCACGGCATAGCGCCTTGCCATGAGAACCAAACGCTAGAGTAATAGATGCACCAGTCGACCAGTATTTCCTGCTGAACACAACATTTTTTCTGGTTCTCTCTCTATATATATATATATATATTTTATCAGCTTTGAGTTTCTGATCGTGACTCTAACAGTCCAGTATTAGTCGTTTATAGATCGTTTGCGATCATTCATCAGTTTTCATCTTTTTTTTTTTTCAGATCATTTACAGTATCGTGTCTTCGGTCCCCTGTATGTGTAATAAACTTTACCATAAAGATAAGCTTAACTCGAAAACGCATCCTAATTTAGGTGATAGAAATTATGAAGATTTCTTGCTGCAGGAGTTTAGTGCTCTGTGTACACCGTGCGCTTGTTTTTTTTTTCATCCGGTTCGTGTTTCGATATTGCAATTGCTTACGATGAATAATGATATCGTATGACGACGGCGTTCACTTTTGGTGCCGCTTGGCCTTATGTCTTTTGGTGTGTCCTATAGCTGCTATGTTGGGGACTGCAGCTGCCGTTCTTTGTTTGAATCCTTTAATGGGATGAGTTTTAATTCTGATGATTCCACTGGCACGGACGGTTGAGCAATTATGGATTTTAATTCGTTTGCAATGATACCGGGGCCTTTGACTAACCATAATGAAGATTTAACAGTAAAACTCGCCATACAACGACAACATTGTAGCAAAGCGTGCCTTTAGTTTAAACAACACCAGGAATGATAAATAATTGTCGAGATCGAAAGTTGTGGAAACATGATCACCTACGTCAGCAGGCATGGTATTTGATGATTATGATGATGAATACAATATCACAATGGATGCGCCTCTGAAACATTTTCTTTGGTCTTGTATAATCCTGGAGCCGCGATAGCTCAGTGGTTAGTGAACTGGTCTATAAAGGACAAGAGGTAGGGTTCGATCTCAACCGACGGCTTCCGGTTCACCCAGTCTTTAATGGGTACCGGATTGTTTTCTGGGAAAGTTAAGCGGCACGGGCGTAATACCGACCACATTATTCCAAAAATCATGTGCCGAAGGTATGTAAAATTTATGGTCACTAACACCATATTCCCTATACGCCACTTGGCGTGACTGGGGTACTTTACTTTACTTGTATAATCCGGATGTTGATAAATGCTGAAAATAACTAACAACTATGTATGTAAAAATGTCAGTCATGGTGATTGAGTCTCACACAGGAAGGCTCATGGTGGTGTAACCTTTGAAAACGCCAATGTAATATATTTACCTGTTTACCTCCAACCCAATACACCTGGTATTTGGAAAACATGTTGCCCAAATATAAAGCAGTGTTAACAATATTTGGATGTTGTGCAACATTTTTATCTTTTTTTTTGTTCTATACTTTAGCAAGTAATAATTTATAACACAAATAAATGTCAACGTGTGTACAGATGTTTGAATTTCATGAGATCTAGTACACAATTCCGAGTCAGTTATTTAAAAAAAAAATATCATTGCGTCATTTTCCCATTTCTGGGGTCTGCCGGGGGTGGGAGTAAGGAATCTATAGGACCGGAAAAAAGGCAGTTTGCGCAGTGCGGTCGCCAAAATGTGTTCGGGTCTGATGTTTTATTTCACCAGTCAGTTGTAATTCTGTCTAAATAAGAAAAAAAATTCCCGACGTTAACGTTATCACACAACCACACTGACACTAGTTGCTATCACGAACAATATAATATAGAGAACATTATAATTCACTTTGTCCTGCGACATGAATTCACGATATTAAAATATTGAATTCACTAACACACACAATAACACACATTATGAGGAGGTTTTCGGAAAATTATTAATCTCCAAAAGAAGTGATATGTATCATTATCAAAGTTGCTATGGTAACAATAAGACACAAATATGTGCGATAATTTCAGACGTCGTTCTTTCGCTCTCAATCCAAAGGTTGCTTTCTCCTTCACAACAGTGTTTCACCTTCACAGTTCACGTACATACTTCACTCCACCTTCACCAGATCTGCTCTCGCTAAAATTGTCTAATTCTTAAATTACTATTTACTATAGATAAGGAGTTTTAAGTTCCTATCTTACAGCAGAATTACCCCCACCCCTTGCAATAATGTCCTCATTCGCATCTCTTATTATTGCTTCTATCTACTGATTCTAGAGAGGTTCTCAAATTATTACAATAATATTTCAATGAACGTAACCGCAAAACGCAAAATTAAATTTAGGTAAGTAAAAAAAAGTCTCAATTTATTTATTTTTGTTCCTGTTCAGTCTAGCTGTGACGTATCTAATGTTAGATTTAGCTTTCAAGATAGTAACAACGATTGGATGATAAATAGCTGTGTTATATGATCATCATCATCATTATCATCATCATCATCATCATCATCATCATCATCATCGAGTGCCATCTCCGCAACGAAGGTTGGCACCATGGAGCGCCATTCTGTTCTATCTCTTGCTTTCATGGTGCAGGTTGTCATAGGCTGATTTGTCCATCTTTTGATGTTACTCGTCCATGTTAGTCTTGGTCTGCCTCTGCCTCTTTTACCTTGTATTTTCCCCTCCAAGATTACTTTCAGTAGGCTATTGTGTCTTTTAACATGCCCCAAAAATCGCAGTTGTCTTGTTTGAATTGTGTTTAGTAGTTCTCTTTTCATTTGCAGTTGTTTTAAGACTTCATCGTTTGTTTTCTTTTTTTTTTTAATCCAATTCTACATATTCTTCTATATATCCACATTTCAAAGGCCTTAATTCTCTGTTCTCTTTTCTTGTCTAATGTCCATGTTTCTGCACCTTATAGGAATATTGAGAAGATATAACCTTTTGCTATTCTATGATTATAGTCCGTCATAATTGACGTAACTTAACTATTACAAAAAAAGTTAGGCGTGAGATTAAATGATTTAAAAACAGAACATTTATTCGAACGTTCATTTTGCGGAAAAAGTGGGAAAAAAAACATCCAACATTTTAAAATGTGAAAAAATAAAATATATATTTTTCATAAAATTGCGAAATCAGTGGCGAAACAGATAAAGAGACCATAAATTAGATATATGTCTAGAAAAACACATTATTTTGTGTCTGCCCTTGTCTTGTTTTCCTTTGTTTGCTATCTTTTCAGGCTAGTGGGTTTTTTTTTAACGTGACCAAAATATTTCAAATTTCCCTGTAAAGTATACATTATAAAAAGTTATTCTCAATGTTTAGAGCTTTTAGTATGTCTTCACTTTTCCTTTTTTATTATCCTAGGTATTCTGAGATTTTTAAATGCAGATTTGTTCTGTAGTGTTTTGCTTAAAATGAACCAATTTGCTTGAAGATTGACTTCCTGGGTATCCATGATTCGCATCCATGAGTTGCTTCCAGAAAGATACATTCCCTCAGTAGTTTTACTCTTTTCCGGTTTTGCTGATGTTGTATGTGCCACGTGTTCTTCGTGGTATATAATTATCACCGATATCTTTGATATTTAGTGACTCTTTGAGAAAGAGAAAGGAAGAGAGAGAGAGAGAGAGAGACACACACAGAGAGAGAGAGAGAAGCACTTATCTATTTGTCCGGAATGCTGTAAGGTCCATCCTATTAAAAAAAATATTAATTATTCCCTGTCTCTTGCTTTGATAGTGCAGGTTGTCATAGGCTGACTTGTCCATCTTTTAATATTGCTCGTCCATAATAGTCTTGGTCTGCCTCTGTCTCTTTTACCCTGCATTTACCATTCTAAGATTACTTTTTGTAGGCTGCTGTGTCTTTTAACATGCCCCAAAAATCGTATTTGTCTTGTTTGAATTGTGTTTAGTAGTTCTCTTTTTTAATTTTTAGTTGTTTTAAGACCTCATCATTTGTTTTCTTTTCTTTCCATCCAATTCTCCCTATTCTTCTATAAATCCACATTTCAAAGGCATTAATTTTTTTGTTCTGTTTTCTTGTCTAATGTCCATGTTCCTGCACAATACAAGAATGTTGAGAAGATTTAACATTTTGCTATTCGTAGTTTTAACACTGTTGTTTTTTGTTTTGATGTTAGTATACTTTTCATGGCATTCAAATTACTTTTTGCTATTCCTATTCTTTTGTTTATTTCAGTTTTACATTTGCTATCACTGCTTTTAGTATGTCCAAGATAGTTGTAGTTCTTAACTGTCTCCAGGTCTATTCCTTCAACTTTGATATTCACTTGTAGGTTTTGAGTATTATATTTGTTTATGATCATTGCTTTAGTCTTTTTGATATTCATATCTAATCCATATTTTTTGCTTGTCATGTTTATTTCATTAAGCAATTGTTGTAGGTCTTTAGGATTTTCTGCTAGTATTACAGTATCATCAGTATATCTTAGGTTATTGATTATCTTCCCATTAATGTTTAGGTCTGGCATCTCTGCGATGTTTCTAAAGATTTCCTCAATGTATAGATTGAACAAGCTTGGTAATAGGATGCATCCCTGTCTTACTCCCCTTTTTATATCAAAAGTCGAAATTTTTGTTCTTCTAATTCCATATCAATTTTATTCTGAATCCTTCCTTGCATAACTTTTAGCAAGGTTTTTGTTCCATGGCTTATTGTTCTAAATTAACTGCATTCATTGCATCATTCATTTTAGGCAATGCAAAGTTGATGTTTTTAGTTCATTTGGTATGTATCCTATATGGTATATGTCGTTGCCTATGTCTGTGATCATTTTAGTACCAAAATATTCTAGGCCTTTATCATCTCTATCTGTATGTTATCAGGTCCTGCACTTTTTCCCATTTTCATCGTTTGTATAGCTTTTTCCACTTCGGATTTTACGATTTTATAGCCTATCGTACATTTTATAATTGGTTTCTTTTCCCTTTTGTCATAAAATAACTCTTTTATGTATTCCTGCCTTCCATTGATTATATCGTCATTGTCTGTTAGCATTTTTTTTTTAACTGGTCAATTTCTTTATTTCTATATGCATCCCTCTGAAATCTTGTTATTTTACAAATAGAAAACAAAGGAAAAGTAGCACTAAATGGTGAAATTCAGTTATTTTGGTTAAATTATAGTGGTCTGTGTGTGACTGGCATTTCTGTTTCATCCCAGGATGCTCTATTTTCGTCCTACTCACACGGCTGGTCATGATGTAAACACGCGAGAAAGGCAAGATGGATGGGAGAGGTGGAGAACCTCAGTTTATTAACTTAGAGTGCAGCGTTCTGGGTCATAAGGTGCAGAGATCTCAGTCAGGTTGTACGTTACGTCACGGGCTGCGAAATGCTATTTTCAGAGTAAAGATGAAACACTTGGCTACCGGAAACTGAATCGGAATATATGGCGGTTGGGCAAATATATATATTGATATGAAACAATGGTGCGTGGATTTTTGGTATGTGGGTACGTGCGTGGATCTTGGTGTGTGAGTGCGTGCGTGGGTTTTGGTATGTGAGTACGTGCGTGGGTTTTGGTATGTGAGTACGTGCGTGGGTTTTGGTACGTGAGTACGTGCGTGGGTTTTGGTATGTGAGTACGTGCGTGGGTTATGGTATGTGGGTAGGTGAGTCCATTTTAGAATATGGATAGGTGAGTGGGTTTTGGTATGCTAGTAGATGGGTTTTAATTATGTGGGTAGGCAGGTGGTTTTATTTTTAGGTAGATCAATTTTGGTATGTGGGTAGATGGGTTGGCTTTGTTATGTAGGTAGATGGGTGGGTTTTGTTATGAGGGTAAATATATTTTAGCATATAGGCAGGCAGGCAGGCTTGGGTACTTTGGGTAGGTAGTACCAACAGACAGATAGTTAGACTGGACAGGCGGACAGATCGTCAGACGGATGAATGAAAAGACGAACGCTATTTTCGGTACAGGAAAATGGACGAATGGATAAAATTATGAATTAATAAATAAGAATTGTTAGGACATGAAGGAATAATACTATAGGGAGAAATAGATACATTTTTAAAGTAAATTAGAAAATTAAAAGAAATAGTTGTTTGCTGATGGGAGGGTGTGAGAGAGAGAGAGAGAGAGAGAGAGAGAGAGAGAGAGGGAGGTGGAGGGAGAGGTTGAGAGAGTTCAAGAAGACAAGTTATAAAGAAAAAAAAAAACTAAAAAAAAATAAACGGTTAGAGAAAGAAACTGGATAGCACATATCTTGTAAATAAGTTATTTTTAATTAAGCTGGGGAATAATAAAGGATAAAAAAAATAACTGTAAGCTTTTTTTTTTAATGCACATAACCAGCGAGATAACTAACAGTTAACGAGGTACTTGTGCAAACAGACAGTAATTGAAGGTAATGCCTGCATAAGCTTATCAACAAACACAGATTTGTACTTGTCACGGAGTTTGAGAAAACACAAAAACATCGTTCCAATCGACAGCAGTAAAAGTGCAATGGAACATTATTTTAAGATGAAGAAAAAACACTTAGTTCTAGAGAATTCGTATGTGATAAGATATATTAATATAGCTATCCCAGGAAAATAGAAAATGTTTTTAAAAAGTTCAAAATATTGACGCTGTTTTGTAAGCTTGCTTGAACTTGGTTACTTCGTTATTTGTTGCTACTTTATATACCTCCACATTCCATCTACCTTCACGTGGGCGTAACGAGATGGTGAGAAACAGGTAGAAAGGTGGAGTGAGTCAGATTTTAGTTGTTTAACGCCCTCGCTATTGAAGGAATAAGCTTTTTTTATTCTATCATGATTCGCATTCTTCTTCTTCTTCTTTCCTTCCTCATTTTCCTTTCAGCGTCGAGGGGAGATATAATTTGCGGTATTTTGCTCTTCTGTACGCCTCTGCTGCTGTTATGTTTACATGTTATTTCTAATATTCCATCGATTCATCTTTTTCGTGGTCGACCCTTGGGTCTGGTATTCCCACAACGTTTATTGAAGGCTCGTTGTGTTGTGTTTTGATCTTTCCGCCTTGTCACGTGGCCAAGTTGTTCGCATTGACTCCTTTATTCTTATTGAAACTGCTAATCAAAGATTCTTAACTCTTGTGCTGTATGATATATTTGGTACAAACTCAGTGCTTTTGCATTAATCAAATTGTGCAGAACGAGGGGAAGGGAAAACGCTTTTATCAATTCATATAGCCTGCCAGGAGGACTGAGTGGTCTAGAGGCAATGCGTCGTCCTCTGAACGGGAAGGCTCCGTGTTCAAATACACCACAATAACTGGGAATTCTTAATTTCGAATTCGTGGCATTATCCTTCCCTGGTATCTGGGTAGTGAAATCCGTTGTCAAGCCCTCTCGAATAACGACGAAAAACAGGAAGTCTCGCGTGCACTTGCGCACGTTAAAGAATCCTTGGCAGTTAAAAGTCGAAAGGCAAAAAATGACCACTGCCCTGGCAAAATAGCAAGCCAAAGTCTGCTCATTCCAACGACCGATGTATCGGGTATCGTAGAAGCGGATATCGCGACTTTGCTGTAAAGTAGCGACACCACATAATGCACGATTAAAAGATGAACGATAAGAAGAAATGAAAATCTGTGAAAATATCTAGGAATAATTCCTGCCATGGAATACACAAAGAAACAATTGATACAATTATTCGGCCACGTGATAAGGCAAAAAGATCAAAATATAACACAACGAGCCTTCACAATAAACGTTGCGAGAACACAATTCCCAATGGCCGATCACTAAAAAAAAATAGATCGATGAAAAATTAGAAACACTAGGACCCATGTCAGCAGATGCCAACAGAAGAGCAAAAAAAAACTTCAAATTATATCTCCCCTCGACGCTGAAAGGTAAATGAAGAAAGAAAGAAGAAAAAGCTAAAGAGAAGTAGACGAATTTCACTACCCAGTCATGAGGAAATATTTGGGATAATTGGACAAAGCAAAAATAGCAACCAGGATTGGCTCAACCAGTGCAGACAAAAAGAGATGTAGATAATGATGGCAGGTAGACGTTGGAGTTGGATACACTGAGAAGTACGGAGTTAGAAGTACGGTCACAGAGTGGAATCAAGAGAGAAAGCAACAGAAAGATAGATAAACAACACGGTGGGGAACAGCAGAAGGCCGTGATAGAGTGAGCCAGACTTTGGGGCATTCTATGATAACAACAGATGGAGTAAGAGGAGGGGAGAGGATTTTATTTGTCATCATCAAGCTACAACAATCATCAAGCTACAACAATCATCAAGCTACAACAACCATCAAGCTACAACAATCATCAAGCTACAACAATCATCAAGCTACAACAATCATCAAGCTACAACAATCTGTGCTGGTCACGTGACTGGCCGAGTTGATTGAACATTTTTTTCAGTCACGTGAGCACGGGCTCATTTCCTGGTTTTGTCAAGGTTTCATTTTCTTACCAAGGTCAGACTATAAACGTTAAACTATACACCCTGTTGTGACTTCACTGGACTCTTTGTGTCCCACAGATCAAATGTATCATTCAACGTTCTCCTATATTTTCCCCCGGTGGATCCCCAGAAATGGAATAAGTGCAGTGATGATTTCATCAATTTAACAAACAAATATTTTTTTATTATAAACTTTTTTTTTTCATTACACTACTCAGTCAACCCTTTATCATCATCATGTGTTGCTTGTGTATCGAAGGTTTGCTCCCATGGATCGTCCTTCCACTCCATCTTTTGCACGCTGTCACATTCTCCTGTCTTTCTATTAATGTTATCAGTCCACTTATGTCTTTACCTCGTTTACCTTGTATTTCCACCTCAACAACAACATCCAGGAGGTTATTATGATTGTCTGTGTTTAAATGAATTTAATCTGTCGTGTTAGAATTGTGCTAAATAATTCATGCTTTGCTTTACTTTTTAATTCATGCTTTATTGTGAAGCGTTTCACATTCTCATTGTTTTATTATTTGTTCCCGCAATTCTACAAATACATCTATATATTGTATATATGATTTATCATCTGCTTATCATCTGCTGATTTATCAACTGTGCGCGTGGCTGTGCGGCTAAAACCACTGTTCCGCTGGCTGAAAAGCCGGTGTACGGTGTACGAAGCACGGGGTAGACAGAAAGGATTTTTTCTATCGGGGGTGAAATAAAAATTGTGAGTCTCACACGTCGTGACGACTGTCGTTGCTACCCGACATACACCAGCAATGGTACTATGTGTCGTAAAGATAGTTTTATCATCTGCTCGGTTGAGAATATTTTTAAGAAAAAAAAATGGTTACTTTGGCTCTAAATGTGCCATTTTGATAGAAAATCAAGCACTGCGCCATTTCGTGATGCGGAGTAGGAAGCTGGGCAAACTACCACTCTGATGTTGAGCTCGCATGGATCGCTCTCTTGACAATTATCCTTCAAGATTTAGATCTGACCAGCACCAACTGGTAGACAGATGTCAACCACGTGGACGGATACACGATAACTTTTGTTACGTTCTAACTTAACAGCATCAAGACTGACGTCCTTGATACACATGACGCAACCAAATGTTAATAATAAACAGGCACCGGTTTAAAATTAACCCTTGGTTCCAAAAAAAAAAAAAATACGGTGTGGAACTATACCGCCTATGGAGTGGTTTTCAAAATATAAAGCAACGGCTCATTCTGAATTAAAGAACGGCAGAAGAGTCGGTGAACACATCGACTAACCTTTGGCTAATTTTATGGGTTTTTTTTTTTAAATGGCAATATAGGAGTCTATTTGAACTTTTTGCACATTATTCCTATATGAGTCATCATACATTTTTTAAAATTCCGGACATTCTAATTTTCTTTTTTTCAATACCGTTTTGCTTCGAATGGACCCATTTTCTTCTCATCGGCTGCATGAGTATTCGCGACCTTAAATTGCTATCGGAAAGATACATGCCTTCAGTAATTCTACTCTTGCTGTATTGCTGTTATATTGTGTGACATGCTCTACATGATGTATAATTATCAACAAGTGTAGTCTGTGATATTTAGTGAGTGTGTGAGAGAAAGAGAGAGATTGAGAATTCCCGGAATGCACGTTCTATAAATTGTTTTTCAGGACAACGCGATTGAACGGCGTTTCGGCTCAAAAGACCCTCATTGGACAATACACGCAACCACACAGACACACATACACAGATATATGTTAGCAAATAAACTTAAGACTAGATACGAAAATAATATATAAAAAGGACAATAATATATAAAGAAGACAATAATATATAAAAAGGACAATAATATATAAAGAAGACAATAATATATAAAAAAGACAATAATATATCTTCTTCTTCTTCTACCTTTTTAGCTCCCTGTGGAGCATAGGTCTTCAACAAACATTTTCCAAGTCGTTCTGTTTTTTTGCCATTCTCTTAAGTTCATTCCATGTCTTCCCCATCATCTTCATCTCTGCTTCTATCTGTCTTCTCCAAGAATTACTTGGTCTTCCTCTTTGTCTTTTCCCCTGGGGATTCCAAAAAGGGCTTGTTGTGTAATACTCTCAGTTGGCTTCCGTAGTGTGTGTCCTATCTAGGGCAATCGTCTTCGCTGTATCTCTTTATCCACTGGTGTTTGACTGGTACAATTCCATAATTCTATGTTAGTGATTTTGTCCTGCCATTTTCCATCCTTTTATCCTGCGTAAACATCCATTAATGAAAGTCTGTATCTTAGTGATTGTCAATTTTGTTGTTCTCCATGTTTCACAGCCATATAATAGGATCGCCTTAACATTTGAGTTGACAATTTTTATTTTTGTATTTAACCTAATTTCTTTGGATTTCCATGTTTCCCAGTGCAATGAAAGTTCCTCTTGCTTTTGATATCCTTATTTTGATAACATTTTCTGTTCCTCCCTCTTTATCTATATTATTGCCCAGATATATGTAAGATTGTACATCTAATAGAGATAATTCTCCCAGTTTTATTTGGTTATTGCCAACTGTATTAATTCTCATAATGTTAGTCTTATCTCTATTAATCTTCAGTCCTAGCTGTTGTGATCTCTCATCTAATATACTCATTTTATCCTGCATCTGTTGATGGCTGTGTGATAGGAGAGCTATGTCATCAGCAAAGTCTAAATCATCAAGTTGTTTGGTCAGTGACCACTGGATTCCATTTCTGTTGTTATGAGTTATTTTCATAATCCAATCTATGGCCAGTAGAAAGAGAAATGGAGACAGAAGGCATCCTTGCCTTACTCCCGTTCTTATTTCAAATGCTTCTGTAATCTGTCCTTCACGAACTACACTACATTTCGTTCCTTCATACATTGTTTTTATCAGGTTAATAAACTTTATGGGGATTCCGAAATGATTCAGCAACTTCCAAAGCATTCTTCTGTCAAAACTATTAAATACCTTTTCGTAATCTATGAATCCAAGATAAAGTGGGGATTTTAGTTAACTTTGTTAAACTATTATACGTAGAGTAGTTATTTGATCAGCACATGATCTGTTCTTCCTAAAACCTGCTTGTTCATCTCTCAAATGTTTCTCTATGGACTCTTTTAGTCTCTACAGAATGATTCCGCTAAATATTTTTCCTGGCACTGATAGTAGCATAATTCCCCTATAATTTGTGCACTCCTGTTAACTTCCTTTCTTTGGTAGTTTGATCATATAACCTTCTTTCCAGTCTTTAGGTATTTCTTCCCTCTCCCAAATTTTATCTAATAGATTATGTAGCATCTTGGTAGAGGTGTTAATATCTGCTTTGATGGCGTCCGAAGGAATTTCATCTGGTCCTGTGGCTTTACCATTTTTTAATAGATTGATGGCTTTCATTGTTTCTTCTTTGCTTGGTTTTCCACAGTTAACGTGTAACTCTTCTTCTGCTGGTAGTACATCTGGAGGATTATTTGAGCCGGGTCTATTCAGAAGTTCTTCAAAGTGCTCTTTCCATCTCACCATGTGTTCCCTTATATTACTAAGCAGATTTCCTTTCTTATCTTTAATAAAGGCATTGATCTGTTTGTATTTTCCACTTAATTTCTTTGTGCTGCTGTACAGTTCTTTCATATTTCCTTTATTTGCTGCTTCTTCTGCCTCTTTAGCTAGTTCCTCTATATATTTCCTCTTATCCCTTTTAATGCATCTTCTCACTTCTTTGTTCACCTCTGTATAAGCTTCCTGTGTCTTGGCTTTATTACTTCTCGTTTTGCTTTTATTTATGTCTGCTTTCTTGTTCTTTCTTTCTTTAATTTTGTCCAGGGTCTCTGCTGTCATCCATGCCTTATTCTGGCGTTCTCTTTTCCCTAGTGTTTCTTCGCATGTCTCTTTCCATATATCTTTTACCTGTTTCCAATGATCTTCTATATTTATTGTATTTTATAGTTGTTGGAGGACTTGGTATTTGTTTGATATTGTGACTGCGAATTTATCTTTAATTCCTTGTTCTTTAAGGAACCCTACATTGAAATATTTTCTACCCTTATTCGTTGTAGTATACCTTTTTAGTTTAATTTTAAGTTTAGATGATAATCAGAAGCTATATCTGCCCCTCTATATACTTTTACATCCTGTAAGGATAGCTTAAACTTATTATTAATACAAATGTGATCAATTTGATTTTCCGTCCTATGATCGGGTGACACCCATGTAACAATAATATATACAAAAGACAATAATATATAAAGAAGACAATAATATATTTAAAAAAAGAGTAAAAAAGAAACATACCCGCAATGCTTGCTTGTGGCTAGGAGTGACTAGGCATAAACGTGGACCGGAAGTCATGTGGTCAGGGTGGAAATGAGCCTAGCTAGGAGTGACTAGGCATAAACGTGGACCGAAAGTCATGTGGTCAGGGTGGAAATGAGCCTAGCTAGGAGTGACTAGGCATAAACGTGGACCGGAAGTCATGTGGTCAGGGTGGAAATGAGCCTAGCTAGGAGTGACTAGGCATAAACGTGGACCGAAAGCCATGTGGTCAGGGTGGAAATGAGCCTAGCAAGGAGTGACTAGGCATAAACGTGGACCGGAAGTCATGTGGTCAGGGTAGAAATGAGCCTAGCTAGGAGTGACTAGGCATAAACGTGGACCGGAAGTCATGTGGTCAGGGTGGAAATGAGCCTAGCTAGGAGTGACTAGGCATAAACGTGGACCGGAAGTCATGTGGTCAGGGTGGAAATGAGCCTAGCTAGGAGTGACTAGGCATAAACGTGGACCGAAAGTCATGTGGTCAGGGTGGAAATGAGCCTAGCTAGGAGTGACTAGGCATAAACGTGGACCGGAAGTCATGTGGTCAGGGTGGAAATGAGCCTAGCAAGGAGTGACTAGGCATACACGTTGACCGAAAGTCATGTGGTCAGGGTGGAAATGAGCTTAGCTAGGAGTGACTAGGCATAAACGTGGACCGAAAGTCATGTGGTCAGGGTGGAAATGAGCCTAGCTAGGAGTGGCTCGGCGAAAACGTCTCGGAAGCCAGGTGGAAACATAGGAAGGATTCTAAGATCATAAGAAGAGATGGGTAGCTAGGAATCAGTGTCTAGTTTGTTGTGTTAATTATCTAAGAAAGGGGTATTACAAGTATATACGACCCAGGTAAGGGTTTAAACAGAACAAGTGAAAATGATACTGACAGGTAAAATGAATAATAGACCAACAAGGACAACAGGAGTGGTGGGGAATACAGGAGAGTAGTAGTGGAACAGAGGACACCATACAAAGCTGAAAGGAGGAATAGGAAGAGCGGCTGAGAAAGAGAGGAGGAGAAGAAAACATGTGGACTATGTGTATAAGTGTGATACATTCATGCATGAAAGGGTCAGAATCCCACTGGACTATAAGGCGGTTCTTTAGGGCGAAACGGCTGCGATCGCCAGAGTGGCACAAGAAAATGGCAGTGATACAGACGTCTTGTTCGTCCCTGTGGTCTAAGGAATTGAAATGGCCAGCCACTGGAGTACCAATATTTCGGTTGACATCTCGAAGGTGTCCACATGGTGACTCCTAGTTTCATTAATATAAGTCATATGGCACCGTTGGCATATAATGGCATAAATAATATTGCGGGGCACGCAAGTGAAACCGTCCTTGATTTCAAACCATCCATTTGGGGATGCGATAGCATCTGTACGGAGTACATAAGGACAGGTAGTGCACTCCTGTACAAATATATAGGAAGCTATATACTAAGAATTTTCTAAGTACAGAGGCTTTGATCACGTGCGTGTTAGAACAGAAAAATGAACAAATATTTGTACTGTGCAGGTGTTAAAGGAAACATTTATTTCTGTCTTTCTTTCTTTCCTTATTCTTTCTTTCTTTCTGTTATTTTTTCTTCCTTTCTTCCTTCCTTTCTTTGTTATTTCTTTCTATCTTTCTGGCACTCACCTGATGACTACAAAAGGAAGAAACGGTCACGCCGTCACCCGTACTTAAAAATACGCTAAATAGGCGTAGATGTATTGGTTTGTGTTTTATTTGTTTATTTAAGCTTAATACATCCGACTTCAGCATTTTTTGAGCACATGGTTTCTTTCCCTCTTTGATCCCTACTCTGTTGACCTGACTAATTAGTTTCTTTCCCTCTGTGATCCCTACTCTGTTGACCTAACTAATTAGTTTCTTTCCCTCTTTGATCCCTACTCTGTTGACCTGACTAATTAGTTTCTTTCCCTCTTTGATCCCTACTCTGTTGACCTGATTAATTAGTTTCTTTCCCTCTTCGATTCCTACTCTGTTGACCTGACTAAATAGTTTCTTTCCCTCATCGATCCCTACTCGGTTGACCTGACTAAATAGTTTCTTTCCCTCTTTGATCCCTACTCTGTTGACCTGACTAATTAGTTTCTTTCCCTCTTTGATCCCTACTCTGTTGACCTGATTAATTAGTTTCTTTCCCTCATCGATCCCTACTCGGTTGACCTGACTAAATAGTTTCTTTCCCTCTTTGATCCCTACTCTGTTGACCTGACTAATTAGTTTCTTTCCCTCTTTGATCCCTACTCTGTTGACCTGATTAATTAGTTTCTTTCCCTCTTCGATTCCTACTCTGTTGACCTGACTAAATAGTTTCTTTCCCTCATCGATCCCTACTCTGTTGACCTGACTAAATAGTTTCTTTCCCTCTTTGATCCTTACTCTGTTCACCTGACTAAATAGTTTCTTTCCTTCTTCGATCCCTACTAATTGACCAAACTAAATAGTTTCTTTCCTTCTTCGATCCCTACTCTGTTGACCAAACTAAATAGTTTCTTTCCTTCTTCGATCCCTACTCTGTTGACCAAACTAAATAGTTTCTTTCCCTCTTCGATCCCTACGCTGTTGACCAAACTAAATAGTTTATATCCCTCTTCGATTCCTAACCTGTTGACCAAACTAAATAGTTTATATCCCTCTTTGATTCCTAATCTGTTGACCAAACTAAATAGTTTATATCCCTCTTCGATTCCTAACCTGTTGACCAAACTAAATAGTTTATATCCCTCTTCGATTCCTACTCTGTTGACCAAACTAAATAGTTTATATCCCTCTTCGATTCCTAACCTGTTGACCAAACTAAATAGTTTATATCCCTCTTCGATTCCTAACCTGTTGACCAAACTAAATTCGTCATTAGGTGCCATGCCGGTTGGAACAGGCGATCAACTCTCTTCATACATCTTATAATTTCAGTCGGTGACATTTTATTAAACCACCCATTAAACATTAAGATCAAAGATAAAGAAATAAAACAAGTAGAAGAATTCAGGTATTTGGGCACAATGTTCACAGAAGATGGAAAACTAAACTGAGAAATTGACATGAGAATACAAAAAGCAAATGCTGTTACAACATTTCTATGCCAGCTAAACAACAAATGATAAATAGCATTTTCATACCAACTTTGTGCTATGAAAGTCAAACATGGACCCTTTCTAAATAAAAATTAAGAAAGATAAATACATGTGAGATGCGATGCTTGAGAAAAGTAACAAAGAACACAAGAAGAGATAGAATACCAAACGAAACCATAAGAAAATTGGAAGGAACAAAACCCTGCCAAGAATATATCTATCTATTGACCTTTCGAGCCGTAACCGGCCCATAGGGCGTAGACCAAGATACACCTTCTCCTATATGAATTTTTGTTCTAGCAGTTTTCTTTTAAAGATATTTTATCAAATCTCGCCATCTGTCTCTGTTCTGTGCAAGCAGTTCTATCTCATTGAGGGAGCCGATTCCTGCTGCTCTTGCCTCTCTCATCAATGTTCTTCTCAGTGTCTCCCTGGGTCTTCCTCTTTTTCTTTTACCTGTTGTTTCCCATATGAGGGCTTGCTTTGCTATTCGATTATTATCTCTTCTCATCACATGTCCAACGTATGACCATCGTCTTTTCTTTATTACTGAAGATATTAGTGGTTGATTGGCGATTTCTCTAATTCAAGAATATATAGAACAACTTAAATGGTTTGGCCACCTGGTCAGAATGAATCCTCACCAATCACCATCAAGTGCGTTCTTCTCGAGAATGCATGAGAAAAGACCAAGAGGAAGACCCAGAAGAAGATGGATATATGCAGTGACAGAGACATGTAACAACAAAGGAAAATCACTAATTCAGACAATTCGAGCAGCTCAAGAACGACAAATGATATAAACCACGACACCTTTTTGGTATCAGTGAAATGAGAAAAGAAGAAAAAGACATTTTATTATCTCTTGTCTATTTCACCTTTCAGTTCCCTGTGGAGTGTTATGTCTTCAACAAACACTTTCCAATCCTGTTTCTTGCAATTGTTTTAAGTTCATTCCATGTATTCCCCCATCGTTGTAATCTCTGTTTCTATCTGTCTTCTCCAAGAATATTTTGGTTTTCCTCTTTGTGGCTTACCCTGGGATTTCAAAATAGGGCCTGTCGTGTAATACTCTTAGTCAGCTCTCGCATTGTGTGTCCTATCCAGCGCCATCGTCTTCATTGTATCTCTTTATCCACTGGTACATTTCCATAATTCTATGTTACTGATTTTGTCCAGCCATTTCCATCCTTTTGTTCTGCGAAAAAATCCATTAATGAAGGTCCTTCGTGATTGTCGTTTTTGTTGCTCGCCATGTTTCACAGCCATATAATAGGACTGATTTAACATTGGAGGTAAACATTTTTATTTTTGTATTTAACCTAATTTCTTTGGAGTTCCATATGTTTCCTAGTGCAACGAAGATCCCTCTACCTTTTTGAATCCTTATTTAGTATAATTCTCTATTCCTCCTTCTTTGTTTATATTACTACCCAGATATATACAAGATAGTACGCCTAGTAGAGGTGTTTCTTCTATTGTTATTTGGTTTTTGCAAACTGCATTAATTCTCATAGTTTAGGTCCCAGCTGTTGTGATCTCTCATCACGTATGCTCGTTTTATCTTGCATCTGTTGATAATTATATGATAGAAGATCTGTCATCATCAAAGTCTAAGTCATCAAGTTGCTTGGTCAGAAACCGCTGGATTCGATTTCACTTATTCTGAGTTATATCTTTTATTATACCATTTGGATAAATTGGTCAATATTTTTTTTCCTCTTGCTTTGCATCTGCTCTCCTTTCCATTCGTTGTGCCCGTTGTTATAGTATTCTCAATACCTTCTTTTCGCATCACATCCCCAATCAATTTAGTTGTCGCTTCCGTATGATTCTGATATTTCTGGTTTCTCCAGCCCTTAAAAAATATACTTCATTAGTAATTTTTGCTATCCACGGAACTCATAACATTCTTCTGATAAACCACACATCTCAGCCGCCTCAGTGTTGTCTGTATTGTCTTACTTATTGTCAATGACTTACTTCCATGTAGTAGAGGAAAAATTTAAAAAATGGTATGTTACAAGCTTTACGTGATTAGTGGACGACACAGATTAAACGACGTTTCGGCCCAACAGGCCTTCAGCAGGAACAAACAAAAAAACACACACACACGGATATGTAAGTAAAACTAATAACGAAACATCCAAAACAAAAATAATCGAAATATGTTAAAGAAAATAAAAATGTCTATCCTGTGTGTAAGGCCGAGGTCAATTTTTTATGAGGTCAAACTATTTCATATGAGGTTAAACAGTGCACCAAATATATGTAGTAGAACAAGTTCGACTTAACACTTTAGGACACGCTTTCTAACAGTAATTGTCAATGGTTTGTTACATAGGATTTCTTTCGGGGAGGCAAATGTGCTTTTCATTGATTAACAATTTTAGAATAAAACGTTTTCTTGACGCAGCTTTTCTGAGATTAAGGAATGTTACGGGTTTAGCACTTGGTTGTTATTGCTGTTACGTTGTTAGCCCAAAGTTGGTTATAATGAAAATAATGTCTAGTTTATGCGACAAAACATAAACAAATCTCTAGAAATGACTACATTATGTTTTAGATATAGCCATTTTTGCAACAGACGTTAATCTCATCATCAGAAATGACCACACAACGAGCGAGTATTAAAGATGTAAGACGTCATTTGTTTCCATTTGCCTACTTTAACCACTCCCATACGTCCGCTCTAAAACTTTCTGACACCGGCTTAAAGATAGTTTCCAGAGGTGTAGGTTAAACGCAAACGTCAACAAAGACGAAAAATAGTAAATCCAATGATGGATCTAAGGTGATGCAAATGTATCTTCTAAACAAGAGACACGAATTAACAACGCATTACACCCAACTTTCAATGCAAAGATGACCTCTGGCCTCACCTTCAGGAATTTTCAAATATTTATTCCATCTTATCAACAATCTTTCCCACTCTCCTGCTTGGTACCACACCCTCACACACGTGATCGGTCTATAAAGGCGTGCGGGTCTCGCTGTAGCAGAGGTTTCCAAACTGTTGTGGAATAACGTCTCTAATATTTTACAGAAGTGACGTAATCGATTCCAGAGCAAATATGATTTTGTTCGCACCGATGTGTCTCCGCTCGTCTTATGAAAATAAACTGTTATCAGGGTCATCTTTGTACCACAAGCATCTTCTCACCGCCCCCTCCCCCCCCCCCGTGCCAAACATTTGTTCTCACCGCCCCTTTTGAACCATTAACATGTTTTCACCGCCCTTCTATACAACAAACATGTTCTCATCGCCCTCCTATACAACAAACTCGTTCTTACCTCCCTCCTATACAACAAACTCGTTCTTACCTCCCTCCTATACAACAAACTTGTTTTCACCGCCCTTCTATACAACAAACATGTTCTCATCGCCCTCCTATACAACAAACTCGTTCTTACCTCTCTCCTACACAACAAACTCGTTATTACCTCCCTCCTATACAACAAACATGTTTTCACCGCCCTCCTATACAACAAAAATGTTCTCACCGCCCTCCTATACAACAAATTTGTTCGTACCGTCCTTCTATACAAGAAACGTGTTCTTACCGCCCTCATGTATCACAAATATGTTTTCAACGCCCCTCCTGTACCACAGATTTGTTTTCACCGCCCCTCCTATACCACGAACTTTTTCTCACCGCCCTCATGTAACATAAAATGTTCTATAGCCCCTTTTGTACCACAAACTTGTTCCCATCGGCCTTTCTGAACCACAAACTTGTTCTCACCACCCGATTACTGTCAGACTACTGGTACCTTGTACTTAGTATTTGATTTGATCATAGAAGCCTTTCCTACACTGATTTGTTTGAAGTTCGAAATAATTTTTTTTTTTAATATTATTTCTAATATATAGCCAGTCTTAACATATAGATGTGAATCATGGAAACTAGGACAACAGACAAGACCATCACTGGAGGCTGTAGAAATGTGGTTTTATAGAAGAATGTTGAGAATACCATGGACAGCTATGAAGAGTTATGAAAATGTTCTGAAGGAGGTCAAAGCAAAAAGAAAGCTAATTTCCAAAATAAAAAAGAAACAATCATAATTTTTTGGCCATGTAATGAGAAGAGAACAGCTGGAATATATTGTAACAACTGGCAAAATTGAGAGGACGAAGAGATAGAGGGAAGCAAAGAGAAAAGTTACCAGACAGCTTAAGAGAATGGCTTGGCAGAATGTCAACAACGGAAATTATAAATAGCAGTTGAGATCGAAAGTTGTGGATGGACATGATCACCTACGCCAGCAGTCATGATACTTGATGGTGATCATGAATAATATGCAATTTAATTCTTTCCAGACACTAAACAATACTCACTTTTTTTTACAAACGTTTGAAAAGCAATAATTACACATGATTTTTAATGTAAAAATAGCAATTGAATGTTATAAATAATGAACTGAAATATGAAAACATTAAACCCTTAAATTATATATAATAAAAGTGAGATTTGCTTTTACTAGAAGTCAGCGAGTAGTGATGATGTCTTCTGTAGCTGTTGTTTTTTTTTTTCTTCTGCTTTTTCTTCTTCTTCTTCTATCCTTCCTCATTTGCGTCGAGGTGTAATTTGCGGTCTTTTGCTCTTCTGTTCACCTCTGCTGCTGTTATGTTTCCTAGTGCTCTAATATTCCATCGACCCATCGTTTTCGTGGTCGACCCTTGGGTCTTGTGTTCTCACAACGTTTGTTGAAGGCTCGTTGTGTTGTGTTTTGTTGTTTCTGCCTTGTCATGTGGCCAAACCATTTTATCTGTTGTTTCCTTATATATTCTATGGCGGGGGCTATTTCTAGTTTCCCCCCCCCCCATATTCTGCTGTGGAGGAAGAAAAAGATTACTGTTTGGAATGGGGTGTTCCCTTTCATAAACAAAATAAAGAAATGAAATAACTGTACTTCTTTCTTTCTTTCTTTCTTTCTTTCTTTCTTTCTTCTTTCTTTCTTTCTTTCTTTCTTTCTTTCCTTCCTTCCTTCCTTCTCTCCTTCCTTCCTTCCTTCCTTCCTTCCTTCCTTCCTTCCTTCCTTCTTTCTTACTTACTTTCTTTCTTTCTTCCTCACTCACTCTCTCTTCTTCTTCCAGAACCAGTAGTTTAAGTACTTTGTTCACTTTCCCTATTTTCTAAATCCGTCACACGCGTGCCGTTTCCATGTTTCGTGATTAGTGTCTTGATTCACTTCAATCGTTGATATCTATCTATCTATCTTTCGTTCGCTCGAAGTATTATCTATATCAGCAATGTCGTTTTCTGTATGAATTTTACTGTCTTTTGTAATTCTTGCAGTGGCCCGTATAGTTTTGTCTGTAGTGTTGTATCTATGGGCCAATGGATTTTCCTCAGTCTACTATATTCAGTGCAGTCTTGAAGTATGTGTTCAGCAGTCTGGGACGCCTGTCCACATGTACAAGTAGTTGATGTGCCGATCTTGAATTGTGTATACATGTGACTATGGAGTCGATTGTGTCCTGTTCTGAGGCGTAAAATGATAACTTGTTCATATCTATTCATATTATGAAAGGCATCCTGATTTGGGGCTTGTGGGCCTCTGATTGATTTGATTATCTGTTTCTTATGATGGTATATAACCGGTGTATCTAGTTGTGTGCCTGTTTAACCTTCCTTTGCCAACTGATCTGCTTTCTCATTTCCTGGTATTCCACAGTGAGACGGGATCCACTGCAGGGCAACCCTGTGGTGCTTGCAGAGTTCAGTCAATAAGGTCTGCAGATGTGGTAATTTTCTGGATTGTAGTGCCTGGAGTACTGATCTTGCATCTGTCAAAAACACTACAGGCTGTGGACTAAGATTTGTGTTCAGCAGTTTTTCTATTGCCAACTTTATTGCTTGTATTTCTGCATCATAATTGTGACAATATTTCCCTGTTGCTATTTTATTCATATCCCTAGTGTTATTTGGGTACTCTATATATGCACCTGCTCCCCCATTCTTTACTGCATTCTGTGCTGATCCATCTGTGTACACACGGATTCATAGGTCTTGTGGGTATTCTTCATCCAGGAAACTGAGAGTTATTGTTTTTCGCTGTAGACTATTTTGTTCCTCTTTGTCAACTATTCATTTCACTTCTGTCCGTATTTGAACTGATAATCCAGATTCATCTGTCCAGGGAGTATGTTCTGGTATGGGCAGTAGGGGGTTAACAACTCTTGGCATGTCTGGTGTTTGTCTACTAATACGCTTGGCTTGGTGGATAAAACTGCTTCTTTTAAGTCGTCCCAATGCAAGATTTTGGAATCGGTCCTTCATTGGATGTCTTGGCATGCATGCAAATTTTTCTGCCTGTATCAGCACCTTTGTGTCTCTCCGTTCTCTCAGTGCTGGTATCCTCCACAATTTCTCCATCTCCAATATTGGTGTTGATTTAATTGCTCCTGTGATGACCCTAAGTGCCTGGTTTTGTACTTTATCCAGTTCTTGCAATGTGGTGTTTAATGCTGAGCACCATGCGGATGATCCATATTCTAAATGTGGGCGTATACTCTGTTGGTAAACTTTACTGAGTATTTTCCCACTCGCACCCCATGTGGTTCCACACAACTTTCTTAGAATAGCCAATTTCCTCCTTGCTTTTTGGGTTGCCTTATTTATCTGCTGTTTCCAAGATAGTTTGTTATCAAATGTAACTCCGAGATATGTAGCTTGTATGTCTTCTTTCACAGGCTCATTGTTTATGTAGATGGCTCCTGCTTTTGTTTTGGGGAGAGTGTGAAAAGTGTAGTACTGCATTTGTCTGTATTGATGCTGATACACCATCTATTTGTCCATGAATTCAGTGCATTCATAACTCTTTGTAGCAATTTGGAGGCCACTGTTGCATACTCCTCTGTGCACCACATTACCAAGTCATCTGCATACATTGCCACTTTGATGCCATGTGGTAGTTCAGTAATGAGGTCATTGATGTAGATCAGAAAAAGTGTTGGAGATAGTACCCCTCCGTGTGGAACGCCCTGACGCAGTAAGACCTTCTTACTCTTAAGACCATCCAGTTGCACTCTGGCTCTCCTGTTATGCAGGTATGCTTTGACCTATTTGTACATCCTGCCATTTACTCCATAATTTCTCAGTTTCTTCAAAAGCTCTTCCTTCCATACCTTATCAAACGCTTTCTTTAGGTCTATCCATGCTGCTAGTACCAGTTTCTTTTCTTGAAGCGCATCTTCAATTTCCTGGGAAAGATAGGTTGCCTGATCTTCGGTGGAGTAACACTGTCTAAAGCCTGCTTGTTGTGGGACAAGGAGATTTTCACTTTCCAGGTACCACTGCAGTCTGAGATTGATTATACGTTCCATTGTTTTACACAAACAGCTTGTAAGGCTGATTGGTCTATAGCTGGGCGTCGTTGAACCATCTTTTCCTGGCTTTAGTAATGGTATCATAATTGCTTCTCTCCATGCCTGTGGCACTCTACCTGTGATCCAGCAAATGTTGTAGATCTGCAGTAGTTTTGCTTTAGCTGCAGTTCCCAAGTTCTTAATCATTTCATTAGACACTCCATCATTGCCTGGTGACTTTTTCATTTTTAATTTGGATATTGCCAGCTCTAGCTCTCTTTGTGTAATGGGTATTTCCATGACTTCATGTGCGGTCTCTTCTTGTCTTGCATTTTGTTGTTTTAAACGGGTCTCTTGATGTTTCTCTAGGCTAATTTCAATATTGTTGTCATTTGCAAAGAAGTCTGCAAAGTGATTTGCTGCATGCTTACCTGTTAGGATGTTTCCATCCTTCTTCAGTGTAACTTTATGTTCCTTTCTGTACCCTCATCATTCAGCTGTTTTACAAGCTTCCACACTTTTCTTGTGTCTCGTTCAAGATTCAAGGACTCTGTTTTCTCTTTCCAGCTTCTCCGTCTGGCTTGTAGTTTAGCCCATTGAAATTTGGCTTTAGCATGCTGGTAGTTGTTGTGATGTTCTTGGCAAGGGTTATTTTCTGCTTGCTTTCGAGATGTTTCCATGTCATTGTGCAGTTGCTCTAGCTCACTACTCCAGTATGGTTTGTAGTGTTTCCGTGCCCCTCTAGGTATTGTTTCACTGGCAGCTTGTATTATTAGTCTACTGAATTGATCAACTATTTTGTTGATGTCTCTGTCTGTATTTATATCTTTAGTCAGTACACTGGTGTAGTGTTGATACATTTTCCAGTCTGCCTTTTTGTAATTCCATCTAGAGAGAGTGCTGCTCTCCCTGACGGCCTCATTTTGCACCACTAAAAAGACTGGTCGGTGGTCGCTGCCTCCAAGTTGTTTCCCAACAATACGTGTGATATTCCAATCCAGGTCTGGTGAATGGAAAGCAAGGTCTGGTGTAGATGTGGTATGCCATGATCTGGAGTAGAATGTTGGTGGATCTGTTGTCTGGTTTAATAGTTTAAGCCCATTGTCATTCTGCCAATTTTCAAGCTCTTCACCTATCGTGTCCATATGTTCATAGCCCCAGCTCTGTGAATGGCTGTTAAAGTCTCTACATACAATTATTCTTTCTTTTAATGTAATTGTGTCTAGTGCTAGTGGGCGGTCACTCGGACAGTAGTAGTTAAGTAGATGGAAGTCTGTATTTCCTGTCCTGAGGTGCAGTATTTGATATTCCGCCCCATCCATACACACTTCAATCTGACATGCATTGACGTTGTTCTTTACAAGAGTCAATATTCCGCCCTTCTGTCTGTTTTTCCTGTCAGATCGGTAGCACTGGTATCCCCTAATCTTCAAGGCTATGTCGTTGTTTAGATGGGTTTCCTGCAAACAGCATATGCTTATTTGTTCTTCATGCAGGATATTTTCTAATTCTATCTTTTTACTGTACCCATCTCTTTTGCTGTTGATGCCGTCAGCATTCCAGTGCATTATTTTGAGTGGTCTTATTTTGGATTGGCCAGTAGCTCTATTCTCTCGCCCCCTGACTCCACAGAGCGGTTGAGAAGGACATCCAGTAATAGAGGTTGGACCCTTTCGAGGCTGAGGGCCCGGCGCTGCACCTGCCTGAGTGTCCATCACAGGGCGAGTGCCATATTGATTTGCGGTTATAGACATACTTCCATTTGCGTTGAGTGCGTGGCATCCTGATTTTTGTAGTGCTCCTTTTGGCTGGTTGCCTCCGACTTCAGCACTTGAACTTGCTAGAGCAGACTGTGGTCTTGCTCAGTTGTAGGAAGGCCTAGCCAGTTTTGGTTTTCAGTCCCTGGTGACTGTTAAGCCCCATCCCCACGACAAGGAGCTGGTCTTGATGAGGGTTGATACTACAACCTTGCACTTGGACTTTGTTGCTTTGAGACTCCTCTCAGATGCCATATATAAACCAAACACATACAGCGAAGTAAAAAAGAATCTTTTAGGAAGTAAAAGCGAACGCTGAGACCATAACTTCAAAGAGAGACATCTCTTTTTGGGTCACTATTGTTATTTAAAATAATTTTACAGGAAATTTTATGACAAATCCGTTAATCACAGCCATCTATAGTTTTAAAAAAGGTCTGTTTTCTGAGTGGGAACTCCGGGAATCACTCAAAGTTTGTCACGTTTTCAACTATATGAACTATTGACGGCAAACGTCATTTTTCATACAAACAACCACCTCTACTTGTTGCTACTGTGAAATGCATGTCATCAGTAATTTAAATTGTACTGCCTTGCAGTGTCACATGATCATTGCGCTTATTTGTTGTGTTGCTATTGCTAACTTTTCTTTTGATCTATTTCAGGCAATCTCCATTGTTAGTTATTACAGATCCCAGATATTCATAGTTTGTTACAATTTCAAGTTCTTCAGTGTTGATGATTTTGGCTTGGCATTTTGTTCTATCAATAGATATTATCTTAGCTTTCTGTATGTTTAGATAGAGGTTCCACTATATATAAATTAAAATATTAATTTATAATTGAATTGTAATTAAGTAATTTCAATGTCATGAAAAATATACTAACATCAAAACAAATAACACAAGGGCTAAAACTAAGAATAGCAAAATGTTACATCTTCTCAATATTCCTGTATGGTGCAGAAACATGGACCAGAAAACAGAACAGAAAATTGAAGCCTTCGAAATGTGGATTTATAGAAGAATGGGTAGAATTGGATGGAAAGAAAAGAAAACAAACGAGGAAGTTTTAAAACAACTAAAAATGAAAAGAGAACTACTAAACACAAATAGAGCAAGACAAGTGAAATTTTTGGGTCATGTTAAAAGACACAACAGCCTAATAAAAGTAATATTGGAAGGGAAAATACAAGGTAAAGAGGCAGAGGCAGACCAAGACTAACATGGACGAATAACATCAAAAGATGGACAAGTCAGCCTATGACAATTTGCACCATCAATGCAAGAGACAGAGTGGATTGGCGCTCCATGGTACATGGTAGCCAACCTTCGATGCGGAGACGGCACTCAATGATGATAATGAATTGAATTAACTTACTGAATTATTCGGGTCAGATGTTGAAATACTAAATATTGGATATATGGTTAGGTTTAACAAACATTTACAATTAAGTTTTAAAATGTATTAAAACATTGAGCAACATAGACACTACCCGACGTGACAGATGTCAGCACCTCAAGGCTGACTACTTGCATCAGGACCGGTGAATCAGACTATCCAAATCTTACTACCTTTATTCACAGCGCCCCTAGAAACAGACTAAACAGCATGGCGAACTGGGTTGGGACCGAGAGGGAAGGCAAACCCGGTACTCAGAAACAATATGAAGAAGTTAGATGTTGGACAAAAAGGCGCCAAATGAAATCTATCATAGTTTTCATCCAAACCACAACAGATCTACGCTCACTTAACATAAGGTAAGGTTGTATGATGAAAAGGATCATTCATTATTTTAGTAATCATCGTGGACGAGAAGGAACTAAAGAATTAAAGGAAGGCAGAAATACAGAAAGAAAGAATTTGAATATCGTATTTAATATTCTATATTTGGCTCAATTTAGAATTTACTGAAATGATTTCGTTGCATTCATAATAAAACTAATGTTAGCTGATGTTGTGATGGTATCTATATTTTAAAATAAACAAAAGCACATATTCATTAACATATATCAGTGCAAATATGGGCATAAGCATTCATTAATGCACTTTAAAGATAAATTAACATAATTTCAGAGGCATTCCTCTAAAGCCACAGTAATTTTTATTTTTTTATTTTTCATATACCAGTCCAGGAAATTTGAGATTCCACATGTTTATGCTTTTAATGTAGCATGAAAACTTCATACCGCCCACCTGAAAGTTAAAACTGGTAACAGGTGGGCGGTACAACCCCAGAATGAAGTGCACTGATCTAGACAGCGGCGTTAACGAGTGCCAGTCGCAAACAACGGCCATTCCGTTTAGTCTTTCAGCTCACCTTTAGGCTTTTCAGTCTAGCGACACGATCTACACGTCATAGCTCTAGCATCACTTCCAGTATCATATTGTTGTAATGGTTCCTGAAAAGGGGAAAGGTTATGAACACATACTCTTAAACTGTGAGAATCATTACTTTAGTGAATGTCACGTCACACTTCCCGAATTGTTAGAAAGCGATCTAGTCTCAGTTAATCTGGCTAAGAAAACTATTGCGCCTAGTAAAAAAGTAAGTAAAGTACATCCGTCACGCCAAGTGGAATAGGGTGTTATAGGGAATAAGGTGTTAGTGACCATAATTTTTACAGACCTTCGGCACATGATTTTTGAGGTAATGTGGTCGGTATTGTGTCCGTGCCGCTTTACTTTCCCAGAAAAATATCCGGTACCCATAAAAGCCTGAGTGAACCCGGAAGCCGTCGCTCAGCATCGACCCGATATTCTCGTCCTTTGTAGGACGGTTCGCTATCCACTGAGCTATAGCGGCTCCCATTTGCGTCTTTTAACTTTCTTTAAAACAAAACCACGTTCACAAGGAAATAAACACCAGAACACGGGGAAAAAAAAAAACCACATGCGCGCGCACACACGCACACAACGCACGCACACACCTCACACACGGAACACGCACACATACACCACACACACACACACGCGTGTACACACACCGCACCCACAAACACCTCACACCGCACACACAAACACACGTGCGCGCACGCACAAATACTTACACACACCCATCACAAGTATTAACTTTCTGTTCAGGAATGCCGAAGCACCGTCTACGAAAGTTTTAAATAAGAAAAAACTATAGTCGGCGCCATTAATCTTTCCCTAAATAGATCGCTATTTGATGAGACATCTCTTTTGTAAACAAGTGCTAGGAGAACTTGGAACTATTCAGCCACAAGAAGGGAGGCTAAATTTGGATTAAAGAAATGGAATACAACATGTCAATGTGTTTGATGAATACAGTATGTTCATTGTTTATTGTGCGATCTATCTATCTATCTACCATGTGATGTACTGCTATTTATTGTGTTTGTAATGTATATTTACGGATTGGTGAATTTATTAGGAAATATGTTTTGATGTGTAATTATTTTATTGTTTGATAAATCTGTATTGTGGTATGTGTTTATTGAGTGATACACGTATATTTTATGTAATATAAAAGTAAAAAAAAGTAAAGTACCCCCGTCACACCAAGTGGCGTATAGGGAAATATGGTGTTAGTGACCCTATATTTTACAAACCTTCAGCACATGACTTTTGGGGTAATGTGGTCGGTATTACGCCCGTGCTGATTTACTTTTCCAGAAAAAATCCGGTACTCATTTAAGGCTGGGTGAGCCCGGAAGCCGTTTGTTGGGATCGAACTCTACCCCTTGTCCTTTGTAGTCCAGTTCACTAACCACTGAGCTATCGCGGCTCTCTTTTATGTAATGTATTTATTGTATTATATATTTATTTTAATAGTGTATACTGTATGATGTGTTTGTTGTCTCATTTAGAATGGACTTGGAAAGGAGATGACTATCTTTGGAGAAAAAAAAAAACGACTCGTCGAAGGAGATCAATTTGTAGAGAAGCCGTTGAAGCAGGAAGCATTGAATATCGTTTATAACATCCAGTAAAAAAGAAAACAATAAAAAATAGCACAGTACTATCAGTAAAGAAGATGCACCACATAAACAAAAAGCAGAATAGCTGAGGCCAAAATAGCACTTCAGAAAAAAAAAAAAGTTATTTATGCAGCAAATATATGTCAAAAGAAGTGAGAAAGAGAGTTCATCGGTGCTATATAGAGTCACTTCTGACCTACGGAAGTGAATCATGGACAGTAAACAAACAAATGAAAAGACAATTAAAGGTTACATAGACGGGCTTTCTCAGAAGAATGGTAAAAGTTCCCAGGACAGATAAAAAAGAATAACGAGAAAATTCTCAAGGAGGCCAACACAAAAAAAGGGAACTCATAAGAAACAGAATGAAACAATCAACATATTTCGGGCACATTATGACAAGGGGGATGTTGGAATACTTGGTTACAACTGGCAAAATACAAGGAAAGAGAGATCGCGGACGACAAAGAGGAAAAATACTAGACAGCTTGGTGTCATGGCATGGAAAACAGTCAACAACAGAACTGATACGATGCTCTGTAGATAGAAGATTGTGGAAGGATATGATCACCTACGCCAACCGGTATGGCACATCATGATGATGAAAGAATATCAATCGCGTGACCTGTAGCGTCTGAGGAGATATTAGGTTAGTGCTCAAATGGGTTATGTGATCGTGATAACCGATATAAGAAATAGATAAGATAAAAGTGTCGCGCGTTGAGGTGTCATACGCACAGTAATGTTTGATGTGCGACTCGGATAACCTGACGACTAACTGTGTTTTATCTGTTCGGAATTGGAGTCAAAAACGATGTCTTAACATCATCAAGAGCTATAAATTAAAAAAAAATTATGACGATCATCATTTTCAGGAGGACATGAACTTCCGGCCAATATGGTGGATAGGCAGCAGGTACCATTGAAGGCTATGTATGAAAGTGTTCCTTGTTGCAGTTTCCTCATATTCCAAGTCCGGTTTGTTGCAGTAGCTACTGAGTTAGGTGCTCTGTGTACACCGAGAGCTGCGTGTTTCATCCGTTTTGATCATGTTTCGATATTCCAATTGTTTATGATGAATAATGATATCGTATGACAGGGAACAGTTGGTTGTGTTCACTTTCTGTGCGGTTTCGCCTTATGTCTTTTGGCGTGTACTGAGACTGCTATGATGGGGACTACAGTTACCTTTCTTTGTTTGGGAGATGAGATAGTAATTCGGATGATTCCACTAGCACGGGCGGTTGAGCAATTATGGATTTTAATTCGTTTGCAATGATACCGGGGCCTTCCATAACCAAAGAACGCACAGTAAAGTTACACATTTACTCAGTGGAGCTGATAATGATGTTAAGACACAAATAGATATTCAGTTCAGTCTAACATAATAACTATAATAAAGTAAGTAAAGTGCCCCGTCACGCCAAGTGGCGTATAAGGAGTGTGGTTGGTATTAGTGACCATAACTTGTATAGACCTTCGGTACATGATGTTTGGGGTAATGTGGTCAGTATCACGCCCGTGCTGATTTTTCCCAGAAAAAAATCCAGTAACTATATAAGGCTGGATAACCTGGAAGCAGTTGATCAGGAGCGAACCCGACCTTTTGTCCTGAGTAGTCCAGTTCACTAACCACTGAGCTATCGCGGCTCCCATATTATAATAAGATTAACAATAATTCATATCAGACTAACAGAGAACTGCTCAGGATAGTAGTTACTTCAATCTGATTAATAGTGCCAGCCTGAAGGATACTCAGAATAATATATTTTTTTAAGTATTTAAACATTTAGACCAGCTTGGGCCGCGAACAAGACGCGTTAAGTCATCAACGGGCCCAATAGCTTGTTATATAGGGTTGTTTCTGTGGGCCATATTTGTGTTCTCCTTTTTCTTCTTCTGGCTTATTCAGACTAGGATTCCGGACTTTCTTATGAAGGCAGCTGTCTACGTGAGTTGCCTCGTATAGTTTCTCTTCCAGGGAGGTGGGTGTGGTCCACATTGTACTTCTCATGTCTGTGTACTGGGGGCAATCCTGTAGAACATGTTTTGTTATGATGTTATCCAGTGTACAGTGGCATTGGCTGATAGTACCTATTTTGAGTTTGTTGAACATGTAGTTTCTCATTCTGTTGTTGACATGTGCATAGGCGAATTATGATGATTTGATAGTTGGATGTATCCGTCCCTCTCGTTATACTTTGGGTGTTCTCGTTTCCATTTTTCATGGAACTGACCTATTTGTGTTCTAATGACGTTTAGAGTGCTGCAGTCCTATTATGTATACTCTGGACTTTGTTTGGCTCCTCCGCAGTCACATGTTGCAACGTTGCTGAGTCATATCTTGTGTAGATGTGCTCTGAGGCCACAATGACCTGTTCTGAGTATGAATATCTTGGTCTGCTCATGTCTGCTAAGTTTGTTTAGGCTGTCATTTTCTGGCTCTTATTTTCCATGCAGCTCCCTCCATTCTGTTTTCTTAGCTTGCTTCATGATTGCTTTTATTTCGTTGAGGCTCAGGAGTTGGTTTGGGAGCCGCGATAGCTCAGTAATTAGTGAACTGGACAACAAAGGACAAGAGGTAGGGTTCGATCCCAACCGACGGCTTTCGGTTTCACCCAGCCTTTAATGGGTACCGGATATTTTTCTGGGAAAGTAAAGCGGCACCGGCATAATACCGACCACATTACCCCTAAAATGATGGGCCGAGGGTCTGTAAAATTTATGGTCACTAACACCATATTTCCTACACGCCACTTGGCGTGACTGCGGTACTTTACTTTTTCGACTTACTCGACATTTTCATTTCGAGAAAATATAGCTTTTCATGTAAAGGTAATAGAGAACGGCCTCTCGGCTGCCATTTCATTTTTTCCGGAAGTCTCATGTCAGTAGTCGTTTGGAATCGTCACCTGTTCAATCGAACAGAGCATGCACGAAAGTCTACCTGTTAACAGAATATGCCAACGGCACCAAAACGCTTTGAGGGACGCTGTGAATAGAGGCGAAACGGATATGGGAAATTCCCGACTGCAATGAAACTGAATCCACCAATGGAATAGAACAGAAGATAATAGACTATAAGTGTGCGTGGCCTTGTGAAAATCGTTGTTGAAAATAATGTTAGGCTGAACAACAAACATTACTCTTCAAAGATATCTTTGACTTGCAAACCGGTTTGTTTCACGCTACAGGATATGCTGGGTAGGAGATGTGAGGATAGTTCGACGACTGACTAACTAACTAACTAACTGACTGACTGACTGACTGACTGACTGACTGACTGACTGACTGACTGACTGACTGACTGACTGACTAACTAACTAACTAACTATATAACTGAATAACTAACTAACTAACTAAACTGACTGACTGATTAACTAACTGACTGACTGACTAACTGACTAACTGACTAACTAACTAACTAACTAGCTAGCTAGCTAGTTAACTAATTAATTAATTAACTATTTAATTAAGTAATTAACTAACTAACACTAACTAATTAGTTAACTAACTAATTAACTAACTAACTAACTAACTAATTATCTAACTAACTAGCTAACTAACTAAGTAACTAACTAATTAACTAACTAGCTAGCAAGCTACAAACTAATTAATTAACTAATTAATAAAGTGATTGACTAACTAACACTAATTAATTAGTTAACTAACTAACTAACTAACATTCTAAATCAGACAGTTGAATGCTTATCACAGTGTAATTGAAGATGCACATAACATATTCTTAATTTCAATGTTGTTAGTTTTCCAGATGGTCCAATATATCTGGGAAAGAACAAAACAAGGACCAATCAAGCAACAAATTCTAAATAGAAAATGAAGATGTTTTGGAAACAAGATAACCTGAACATAGCAAGACTGATGCTGTCATCGAACAGGGTAAGAAAAAGCCAGGAAGGCCCAGAAATACATGGAAAAGGAAGATAATTCACGAAAACCCTTAAGAACAATGGCCTAGACTGGAGAGAAGTAGAGAAAATGTCCAGGAATAGAGATGGACGGAGAGACCTATGCTCTATAAAAGGGTATAAATGACTTCGATTAATTGCATTGAATCGATGAATTTAACTTATTAATTTGACTTGCCTAAGGATAAACGACCAATAGCTGATCAAGATCCTACCTTATCTCCACGTGATACCAGACTAACCAATCTGGCGAGAACGTATTGAGATGAATAGGGAAGGTAACGCGATATGCGCTTTAGTGAGAACCAATGTGTTGTGAACCAATGTGTTGTGAACCAATGTGTTGTGAACCAATGTGTTGTGTGAACCGATGTGTTGTGAACCAATGTGTTGTGAACCAATGTGTTGTGAACCAATGTGTTGTGTGAACCGATGTGTTGTGAACCAATGTGTTGGGTGAACCGATGTGTTGTGAACCGATGTGTTGTGAATCGATGTGTTGTGAATCGATGTGTTGTGAACCGATGTGTTGTGAACCAATGTGTTGTGAACCGATGTGTTGTGAACCAATGTGTTGTGTGAACCGATGTGTTGTGAACCGATGTGTTGTGAACCGATGTGTTGTGAACCGATGTGTTGTGAACCAATGTGTTGTGTGAACCGATGTGTTGTGAACCAATGTGTTGTGTGAACCGATGTGTTGTGAACCGATGTATTGTGAACCGATGTGTTGTGAACCAATGTGTTGTGTGAACCGATGTGTTGTGCAAAAAAGGTGCAGCTATCGCAGTTTTGTGCACATTACAACACTCGGTGCATTTATGCCCGAAGTCAACAATTATAATATCTTTAAAGATTCTATCTTCTTAACTTATAATAAAGATGTACAACAGAGGTGAGATGCAGAATGGCTCAGGCTAAAGCAGCTTTCCCAAAAAAATTAGGAAGATACTATGCAATCCATTTATTACAATAGAAACAAGAAAGAGTTCTTAAATGTTATGTAGAGCCAGTCTTAACATATGGATGTGAATCATGGACAATAGGACAACAGACAAGAAAATCACTGGAGTCTGTAGAAATGTGGTTTTACAGAAGAATGTTGAGAATACCATGGACAGCTAATAAGAGTAACGAAAACGTTCTGAAAGAGGCCAACGCAAAAAGAGAGCTAATTTCCAATATTAGGAAGAAACAATCATAATTTTTTGGCCATATAATGAGAAGAGAACAGCTGGAATATATTGTAACAACTGGGAAAATTGAGGGACGAAGAGATAGAGGGAAGCAAAGAGAAAAGATACCAGACAGCTTAAGAGAATGGCTTGGCAGAAGGTCAACAACAGAAATGATAAATAGCTGCCGAGATCGAAAATTGTGGAGAGACATGATTACCTACGCCAGCAGGCCCGGTACTTGATGGGAAATGATGATGATCTTCTTAATGTTATTTTAAGGGCGGACGATGAAGGAGTAGTTGTTGAAAGAACGCAGAATCTGTTTATTACGAATCTAGCCTAGTCGATTCTTACATTTTGTGCATTACTCCTCTTTTCAGTCTTTGATGATAAACGCTGGATGTAGACTAAGTAATTCGTCTGTAGGTTAGCACTCAAGGGAACTAACAAGAAAAATATCCAAGTTTCAAAATGTTAAATAAATGAGCCATGGTGACGTTCGCTTTGTTTATTTTATTCTGGTAGTTTCGTGCAAACCCCGCACGCAACACGGGCGTTCGCTCACAAACACACGCGCACGCACACACACACACCACACACACACCACACGCACATACAAACACCACACAAACACATACACCCTCACCCTTTCCGATTGGCCTATCCAGTATCTAGATTGAACATTTGGTGTCTCTGATTTCCGTGACTGCAAGAAGAAGCATAAGAACGCAACACAAGGAAGCCGGGCAGACAGGGAGCTGCCCTACGCCTGTTGGATGATACAAGTATGTGTATGATTCTTCATAGGGTCGCATATGTTTTTTTTTTCTTTTCTGTCTTTTTTAATCCGAGGTGAAATAAAAGAACAACTCTTATCTGTATAATTATTAGGGAACATGCAGCTTCGTCTGCATAGACCTACAGCCCTATAAGTGTCATCAATGCCTCCATTGTAAATTTGTTAATGGACGATATTTATATATATTTATATGTATGTATGGCATGACATTTGATAACATCAAAAGGTGGGCAGGTGAAGCTATGCATTATCAAGACAAAAGATAGAGTAAAATTACGCTCCATGGTAACCAACCATCGATGTGGACACGGCACCCAATGAAAGCAAATTATTTATACATGTACATGAATATTGAAATGATAAAACGATAGTGGCTTTACATCAGGAAATATAGATGACCAGAGATATCAATGAAGCTATAAATGAAAGAACTAGAATAGAAAGAATGATGTTCTGATTATAGCGTCTAAGATAAAGTCTAGTAACATGACAAATTATTTAGAAAAAGAGAGCTTTTCTATCTATCTTTCGTTCGCCTGAAGTATTGTCTATATGTGCAATGTCGTTTCCTGTATAAATTTTACTGTTTTTTTTTTAATTCTTGCAGTAGCCCATATAGATTTATCTGTAGTATTGGTCAATGGGTTTTACTCAGTCTACTATACTCACTTATGGTTATGGTTTTTCGAAGGCCCCATTATCACTGCAAACGAATAGAAATAATGTATTCAGTACAGTCTTGTAGTATGCCTTCAGAAGTCTGGAGCGCTTGTCCACATGTACTTTGGTTGAGGTGCCAAAAAGAGTGCCTTTTATTTCAGAGGCAACATTCTGAAATCTCTTCCGTATACTTTTGGATATTGATTTATGGTTAGCGGTACCCAGATAATATTTTTGAAATGATTTGACATCTAGGATGCCGTCAGTTTCATCATTTGATGGATTGGGTGATAACGTAAATAGAATCCAGAATACAGAAAGCGAACATTATTAACTACCAACTGACTCCACTCTTGAAACTTCTAAATATTTCTATGACAGCTAAGACACAAGTGATAAACAACATCTTCATACCAACATTATGTTACCAATGTCAAACATAGCCGTTAGACAAAGTTCAAAAACAGAAAATCATGAAATGAAGGGTCTGAGAAAATAACAAACAACACAAGGACAGATAGAGTATCAAAATCTTAAAATCAGAGAAGAAATCGGAATTAAACCATGCTTGGAATATATATTTTAAAAAAGTAAAGTGCCCCGTCACGCCAAGTAGTGTATATGGAATATTGTGTTAGTGAACTCCACTAGCTGAAAGTGTTTGCGTACGGTGTTCGAAGCCCGCGGTAGATAGAAAGGATTTTTTCTATCGGGGGGTGAAATAAAAATCCTGAGTCTCACACGTCGTGGCGACTGCTGGACCAAGCGGCCTTTATCCCTCTGGTTCTATCGTTGCCCCCCGACATACACCAGCAATGGTACTATGTGTCGTAAAGATAGTTTTTTTTTTTTGTGTATAGACCTTCGGGACATGATTTTCGGGGCAAAGTTGAAGGTAATACGCCCCTGCCGCTTTACTTTCCCAGAAAAAAATCCGATACCTATATAAGGTTGGGTGAACCAGAAAAGCGTTGATTAGGATAGAAACCGACATCTTGTCCTTTGTAGTCCAGTTCACTACCCACTGAGCTATCGAGGCTCCCTCTGGAATATATATCTATCATCACCATCATCATCATCATCATCATCATCTATCATATATCTACACGAAGCACAAATGAAGAGAGAATGAAATCAGACCAAATGCCATTAAGAGCATTCTATGAACATCAAAACAGAGGAAGACAAAGGAAAATATGGATAGATGAAATAAAATAGATATGAAAGACCAAAACATTTCCTTTTAACAGCGACCAGAAACGTCAAAGAAAGACGTTCATTTATGACAAGAGAGAATCAAACAACAAGCAACCAAATATCTAGAGACGCCATAGTTTACTGACAACAAGCAGCCAAATATCTAGAGACACCATAGTTTACTGACAACAAGCAACCAAATATCTAGAGACATCATAGTTTACTGACAACAAGCAACCAGATATCTAGAGACACCATAGTTTACTGACAACAAGCAACCAAATATCTAGAGACACCATAGTTTACTGACAACAAGCAACCAGATATCTAGAGACACCATAGTTTACTGACAACAAGCAACCAAATATCTAGAGACACCATAGTTTACTGACAACAAGCAACCAGATATCTAGAGACACCATAGTTTACTGACAACAAGCAACCAAATATCTAGAGACACCATAGTTTACTGACAACAAGCAACCAAATATCTAGAGACATCATAGTTTACTGATAACAAGCAACCAAACATCTAGAGACACCATAGTTTACTGACAACAAGCAACCAAATATCTAGAGACACCATAGTTTACTGACAACAAGCAACCAAATATCTAGAGACACCATAGTTTACTGACAACAAGCAACCAAATATCTAGAGACATCATAGTTTACTGATAACAAGCAACCAAACATCTAGAGACACCATAGTTTACTGACAACAAGCAGCCAAACATCTAGAGACACCATAGTTTACTGACAACAAGCAACCAAATATCTAGAGACATCATAGTTTACTGACAACAAGCAACCAAATATCTAGAGACATCATAGTTTACTGACAACAAGCAACCAAATATCTAGAGACATCATAGTTTACTGACAACAAGCAAGCAAATATCTAGAGACACCATAGTTTACTGACAACAAGTAAGCAAATATCTAGAGACACCATAGTTTACTGACAACAAGCAAGCAAATATCTAGAGACACCATAGTTTACTGACAACAAGCAACCAAATATATCTAGAGACACCATAGTTTACTGACAACAAGCAACCAAATATATCTAGAGACACCATAGTTTACTGACAACAAGCAACCAAATATATCTAGAGACACCATAGTTTACTGACAATAAGCAACCAAATATCTAGAGACACCATAGTATACTGACAACAGCCACCTTTCTCTGGGACGCTTGAAGGCTTCAGCCTGCTAGACAGAAGAAAAGAAGAAGATAATTCTCTGATAACTTTTGTTTAAGAAAATGAAAACCATCGATTGCCGGAAACAGCCCAACTTGCTGTCTATGTGTAACTCGTAGACTCCGTGTTGGTGAACAGCTTCTCTGTGTGTATGTGTATACCTGTATTTATGTCCGAGAGTAGAATTAACAGGGCACCTTATTGTCATGGGATGTCATGTCTTTTCTCCTGCGTCTTTACTTGATAACTTTAACTTCATTTTATATATGTATACAAATACACTCGTCCATGGGAGCCGCGATAGCTCAGTGGTTAGTGAAATGGACTACAAAGGGCAAGAGGTCGAGTTCGATCCTGATCGACGGCTTCCAGGTTCACCCAGCCTTAATTTGGTACCGGATTTTTATGGGAAAGTAAAGCGGCACGGGCGTAATACCCACCACACTATCCCAAAAATCAAGTGCCGAAGGTCTGTAAAAATTATGGTCACTAACACCATATTCCCTATATGCCACTTAGCGTGACGGGGCTCTTTACTTTACTTTTTTTACACTCGTCCACACACACACACACACACGCACACACGCACGCACGCACACACACGCGCACGCACACACACACGCACACACATACATAAATATACATACATACGCACATACACACATACATAAAAAACAAGAGAACAGCAAACATTCAGATTCGCAATTTTAAAAAGATACCTCCTGGACCGGACAATCTGTTTGGTAACGATATGTGCCTTGTATGTGAGTACATGTGTTTTCTATTTACTGCTCGCATGCAGGTTAAAGAAAATAAACTAGAAAAGAAAGAAACTACTTGATGAAGATATCCACTGTCTAGTGGGAAAAACAGAATTGCAGGAGAGTGATGTGGGAAACAGAAGATGAGCACGGAATAATAATATAACCAATCAGCTGAGAGAAGGAAGTGTTACTCTGACATAAGTGAAAAAACGCTCGGTGGTTGCCATGACAATATTCTCTACCTGTGATGTATACAAAGCCAAAGTCAGTTGCGTGAATCGTCATCATATCATTATTACGTAAACACGTGCGGGAACATTTTTGTCACATTTTTTTCCGATACAGCTGGCGAGGCATTTGTTATTGAGGTAATCATCATTCACGAGACAGGTTTTCCGTGCGCACTCAACTCTTCTCTAAGAGGTGATAATGAGTTGTGTTGCATTTTGTTGAAAAAAGAGGGAAAGGACAATTATATCGATTGTTTGTTGATATATATGGGGGCCAGAAAAATTAGAGTGGGATGGGATTAGTTGGTAATTTTTTTTATAAATTGCGTATGTGTGTGCTTGCGTCTGCGTGGTTGCGTGTAGCTGAATGTGTTTGGTGAGGAATTATAGAAGTGTTTTGAAAAGAGTAAAGATTAAATAAAATGGGGGAAAAAAGGATTACAAACTTGTAATTTTCTTTGATGGCATTTTAAGTTCTGCGATTATCATGTATACCTTCAACACTGAAAGGAACGAAAGAAGAAGATTATTATATATAAATTAAAAACAATATTACTATGAATATTATAAATACAGTGATTATCTTGTAAAAATAACTGCTGCAGAGGTAACATGCTCTATATATACAGTGATATTTTAGATAACAGGTGTGCGAACGGCCAATGTTTTTATTTATTAATTATTGAAACCTTCTATGTTATAATTTTAATTTTTAAAATTATGTATGCATGTATGATAACTGTATCACAGAACATTACACCGCATGGTTGGAGTGTAGGGTCTCTTTTTTTTTTTTTTTTTTTTCGTGCGAGGGTGCATTATTTGGAAACATATTCCAGTGTTTCCTCTCAAATATGGCTTTTCTTTTCTTGGCAGGGACCATTAATGGCATTTTTATTCAGGTAGATCGTCTGGAGAACGTGTTTCAAACTATAATGTTCTATTTGCAAAGCAATCCCATAACGGCTTCACTGATCCTTCTTCCTTTAGTGCTGTAAATAAAACCATTGTCATTCTACTGGAACTCTGAATGGGAGAAGAAAAAGCAATCAGAAATGAGGATATTAGATACAGCAATGTTGGAGTAATATCGATGCTGGATCTTTTGACAAAACTACAAATCAAACGGTTTGGAAGTGTAACACGATCACAACCAGACAGAATACTTCACTCAGGGAGTCTTCAAGCTTAAAAAGAACAAAAAATGGAGAAAAGATAGACGCAGAAAATAATAAATAAAAGAAGTAGCAGCACGTCAGATGAGTACTATACAGGAGACACACTAGAGAGCATTGACCCGAACACTCTGTTTTCCCTCGACATCGAGAGACAACAGAGGCAGGGTAAAGAAATCATTCTATCAGACAATATCCATTTAGCGCTCCAGTATTTGGCAGGAATATATAAACACGTTTGAACTCAACGTACAAACATGCAATAATTTGATTCCAATGCCCTAGTATCAGTTAACAGCGCTTTAATGCCGCAGTTGTAAATAACGTGTCTAATTGTTTAATGAACGAAACTTCTATGAAGAAACTTTCATTAACGTATTTCATTTTGAATTACTGAACATTTGACAAGAGTATTTTCTCTTAGTGAGCCGCGATAGCTCAGTGTTTAGTGAACTGGACTACAAAGGACTAGAGAAGGCTTCCGGGTCAACCCAACCGTAAATGGGTACCGATTTTTTAATGGGAAAGTAAAACGGCACGGGCGTAATACCGGCCACATTACCTCAAAAGTCATGGACGGAGGATATATAACAATTATGACCACTACACCATATTTCCTCTACGCCACTTGGCGTGACGGAGTTAGTTACTTTTACTGTACTTATCTTCCCTTAGTAATCCTATAGTTTCAATTAATTAAACAATTAATTACACAGGCTCCTTTCGATTCCTTTAATTACAATAAATAAACGTTACTGTCGCTGAAGAAGCAGCTTATTAATATTCATATTTTGATAAGGTTCTTGCCATTACTGTTTTTTGCAGACGTATTTTTAAATAATAATTTTGTGATTGGTTAATTCAAGTTTAAATCAGGAAATTTTATGAGCGCAGACATGGTTGTCAGGGAGTGTTTTATATTCAGACATGGTTGTCATGGAGTGGTTTATATTCAGACATGGTTGTCAGGGAGTGTTTTATATTCAGACATGGTTGTCAGGGAGTGTTTTATATTCAGACATGGTTGTCAGGGAGTGTTTTATATTCAGACATGGTTGTCAGGGAGTGTTTTATATTCAGACATGGTTGTCAGGGAGTGTTTTATATTCAGACATGGTTGTCAGGGAGTGTTTTATATTCAGACATGGTTGTCAGGGAGTGTTTTATATTCAGACATGGTTGTCAGGGAGTGTTTTATATTCAGACATGGTTGTCAGGGAGTGTTTTATATTCAGGCATGGTTGTCAGGGAGTGTTTTATATTCAGGCATGGTTGTCAGGGAGTGTTTTATATTCAGACATGGTTGTCAGGGAGTGTTTTATATTCAGACATGGTTGTCAGGGAGTGTTTTATATTCAGACATGGTTGTCAGGGAGTGTTTTATATTCAGGCATGGTTGTCAGGGAGTGTTTTATATTCAGGCATGGTTGTCAGGGAGTGTTTTATATTCAGACATGGTTGTCAGGGAGTGTTTTATATTCAGGCATGGTTGTCAGGGAGTGTTTTATATTCAGGCATGGTTGTCAGGGAGTGTTTTATATTCAGACATGGTTGTCAGGGAGTGTTTTATATTCAGACATGGTTGTCATGGAGTGTTTTATATTCAGACATGGTTGTCAGGGAGTGTTTTATATTCAGGCATGGTTGTCTGGGAGTGACGCTGACAGTATTTGTCCTTGTGTGTTCCAGAGTATCGTCTTGGCATAGAAAGCTGATTAAATAAAACCTGAGACACGAACACCTGGTGATGACTACACTGGACAAGCGGCCTTTATTCTCGTCCTACAACTCCCCCCCCCCCCCGGCTGACCCGAGTAATGGAAACATTATGTAAAGATAGTTTTTTACATTTTTTTAAACAGATAGCTGATTAACGTGAAGCTCTGTTTTACAAAAGGAGCCGCGATATATCAAATGAGTGTACTCGTGGTTGGAAAAACAAATACCTCCGCGGTCCACCCAGCCGCTGGCAGAAATGGGTACCAGGGTATAGTACTCTGGGAAGGTAAGTTATGCCGCCTCTTATCATGAGTTTCGATGCTTGAGGCGACACTATCCAGAAGTATCCGAACACTTATGGATAGGCGGCCGAGCACATATGGGTGAAATCTCTCGCGATAAGACGCCGATTCAGGTCTCGTACTTTACCTTTACCTCTGTTGTACTGTATTTCTCATCTTCTTTGATATACTATGTGATTTATCCATCAGTTCACTTTATCACTTGAATCTTTCCTTGTCACTATTTGTCAACTCTCTATTTCTTCTTTAATTTTAACAGTGAGGCAAAAGACTGGCGTTCACACCTTCAAATGCTGCGATTCAACACGATCTTTCCCACTAATTTATATGTTATGTGAAACCTGTTCCTCCTTCTAAGATGATTCTCTATATGTTAATATGTCATCGGCTCACTCAATGAGATAGAGTTGCTTGCACAGAACAGAGATAAATGGCGAGATTTGATAAAAAAAATCTTTACAAGGATTGAAAACTGCTAGAATAAAAATTTAGATAAGACAAAGAATATCTGGGTCTATGCCCTATGGGCCGGCTACGGCTAGAAAGGTCAAATAGATTGATAGATAGATTATGTCTCTATTATAAACTGTACACTTGTTTTCCTTGAAAGGTATTTAATTGTATTTATTCATTTTCAGCTGTTTCTAAACTTCTTTATTTGTTTTCTCAACCCACAAAGGTTTTAAGTTTTATTTTTATAAATCGATATTTGTAGCACTTCAACGCGAAGTTGTCTATGTACCTGCTACATACAGACGATTGGAATGAACATAAAACATGACACTTCTCAATGTTAGCTTTGAATACACTCGTTGAGATATAAGTATATACTTGATTTTGTTAAAGATACATTTTGCTCTTGACGTTTTCTTATTTTCTCTTGTCTCGCACTTTCCTTACGGATATCAAATGTTCCAGACAACTCATTTCTTGAATTCTTTCAAGATTTTCTACTTTTATTTAAATTTTCTTTCGTTCGTTTTTAATTTATCTTTTTTTATTATAATAATTTTTAGTCACATTGCAAATGATTTATTGCAAATAATCTCTACTTTTTAAAAAAAATAATGTAACTAAATGATGTAGCTCGTCTAGATTTTCTGCACCAGCATCATGTGCTTATCTCAGGTTACTGTAACATACTTCTGTTCATGTAATAAAAAAAGTAAAGAGCCCCCGTCACGCCAAGTGACGTATAGGGAATATGGTGTTAGTGACCATAAATTTTACACACCTTCAGCACATGATTTTTGGGGTAATGTGGTCAGTATTACGCCCGTGCCGCTTTACTTTCCAGAAAAAAATCCGGTACTCGTTAAAGGCTGGGTGAACCGGAAGCCGTCGGTTGGGATCGAACCCTACCTCTTGTCCTTTGCAGTCCAGTTCACTAACCACTGAGCTGTCGCGGCTACTTCTGTTCATATATAAGCTTAATGTTTTAGAGAGCTTTTGATTTAAAAAAAACATCGTGTATGGTTTGAAGAAACAAAAGGAGACAACAGTAATGTCTGTCTGAGATGAACGATGACAGAAACAGAAGGTAACCTTGGTTTTTTTAATGAAACAGCAGACGTTAGATCGTGACTGGAAAAAATAAAAAATCCTTGCTTGTGTGTGCCTAGAATCAAGGAGAAAGTTGGCTGACTGCTTTTGGGGCATACTGTCTCGTTGTTCTCACTAAATACTTCGTTCGAATTCCGATCCGTTTTTTTCAAAGTAAGACCTATCCGCAACATATACCATATCGAGTGTTTAGTCTTGTCACATATCATCATCATCATTAGCCATACCGGTTGGCGTAGGTGATCATGTCCTTCCACAATCTTCTATCTACAGTGCATCGTATCAGTTCTGTTGTTGACTGCTTTCTATGCCATGACACCAAGGTATCCAGTATTTTCTCTCTTTGTCGCCCGCGATCTCTCTTTCCTTTTATTTTGCCAGTTGTAACCAAGTATTCCAACTTTCCTGTTCTCATGATGTGCCCGAAAAATGTTATTGCTTCTTTCTGATGTTTTTTAAGAGCTCCCTTTTTGTGTTGGCCTCTTTGAGAACTTCCTCATTGCTCTTTTTAGCTGTCCAGGGAACTTTCAACATTCTTCTGAGAAATCCCATCTCTATGGCCTACAATCGTCTTTTCATTTGCTTGTCCACTATCCATGACTTGTCACATAAGGGCTATTTAAAAGTACCGATTTAACATTTTGCATCCTATGTTTTTTCCCCTCACTATATGCTATATATAGTGAGCCGCGATAGCTGTGGTGAATACAAATTTTTACAAAGGACACACATAGTGATGATATACTATATCTCAAATGCCAAATTGAATCATAGCATGACGATAAAACATAGGTGCCGGATTAAAGTTGAGATCGCAAACAAATCTTTCACAATCGTTAAGGGGAGGTTGTATGTTGCTGCCGGGTACATTTCCAAGACAAATAATAGCTTCTAGCCATGCTCTCCTCGGATTTTGTTTTGAGGAATTAAAGCTGAGTGGGCAGAAAGTCCACATAATCCAGGACATTTCAATGAGGTTACCAGAACATGCAAGGAGACAAGCTATTGGATAAAAGCAATCGACCGCGTGTTTACATTGGGAGGCAGGAAATAATTAATTTGGGAGAGTGAAACACTAAAGAAGAAAGAAAGTAAATAAGAAATAAGAAAGCAAGAATATAGGAAAGAAGAATAGAGGGTAGAGAAAGAAAGAAGGAAATAAAGAGTAAAGGAAGGCGGGAAGGAATAAAAATGAGTAAAGGAAGGATCGAAGAATGAAAGCAAAAGAAAGAGTAAACGAAAGACAAAGTGAAGAAAGAAAGAGTGGAGGAGTGCTGGAAGGAAGGAAGAAAGATAATAAGTGAAAAGGAAGGAATGAAGAGTAAAGGATGAAAGAAAGGAAGGAAGGAAGGAACCCTCATTACAAGTTCCATTTCAGTATAAAAAAAAGACACAACAAAACATCTCAGACTTGTGTAAATGTGCTGAATAAGATCAAGATGCTACTTAAGATCCCAATGACGCGGCTCTTTAGTTATATTGAACGGCTGTTTTGACCTTTATATTAAGTTCAGGCACATATGCCAGTGAAAGCAGGTCTACACATTACCTGTAAGATAGATCAGATCTCAACACACTCATACCCCTAACCGCAGCAGGTTAAAGTGCATGTGAGAGAACTGTGTACACTCAAATAGACAGGCACTTATGAGCAAGATCCCCGAAATTACACATACTGCAGCTTACCTGGCGTCCATGGCAACAGTCGAAAACACGGCTCCCTATATGAAGGTCAAAGGTCAGCGTGTAGGTAAGAGAACTCTCATAGGGAATTCATCTGCTTTCGGAAGTCAATTGTGTCTCTTTTATTTGAGATATTTGTATAAAAGGGCTCTTATGTGTGCGTGTTTTTTTGTGTGTGTTTTTTTTTTTTTTTTTTTTTGGGGGGGGGGGGGGTCTCTTTTAAAGTATTCTATTCTTCTTCGTCTTTCCTTCCTCATTTGCCTTTTAGCATCGAGGGAGATATAATTTGCGGTCTTTTGCTCTTCTGTTTGCTTCTACTGCTGTTTTGATTCCTAGTGCTTTTAATATTCCATCGATCCATCGCTGGAAGGCAAATTAGAAAGGAAAGAATAAGATTAAATGGCATGTCAGACTAGAGAAATGTGCAACCAATATGTTTTTATTTTTAGGCAGCTTAAGTGTTGTAATTTAATTTGATATATTAGTGAAATGAGTGAGGGGGGAGATAGATAGACAAACAGACAGAGAGAGAAAGAGAGAGAAGGTGTACGAATAAAAATAAGAACCGTCTGAGAATTATTGCGAGAACACATACTTGACTTTCTTTGAAAAGAGAATCAAATTTTATCAACAGCAAATATATTATCATAGCATTAAGGTATAGTAGGTAGCATCATATAGGGTGGATATGGGAGGAGTGACGTGGTTGGTTATTAAACAAAGCATGAATTAGGGCGGAATAACTTTCGCAATTGAAATAATCAAATAAGAAAGTAAGAAAGAAAGATAATAGAGAAAGAAGGAAAAAGAAAGTATCTATCTATTGACCTTTCGAGCCGTAACCGGCCCATAGGGCGTAGACCAAGATACACCTTCTCCTATATGAATTTTTGTTCTAGCAGTTTTCTTTTAAAGATATTTTATTAAATCTCGCCATCTGTCTCTGTTCTGTGCAAGCAGTTCTATCTCATTGAGGGAGCCGATTCCTGCTGCTCTTGCCTCTCTCATCAATGTTCTTCTCAGTGTCTCCCTGGGTCTTCCTCTTTTTCTTTTACCTGTTGTTTCCCATATGAGGGCTTGCTTTGCTATTCGATTATTATCTCTTCTCATCACATGTCCAACGTATGACCATCGTCTTTTCTTTATTACTGAAGATATTAGTGGTTGATTGGCGATTTCTCTAATTTCCTCGTTTGTTTTGAATTCGTTCCATTCTATACCAAGTATTTTCCTTAGACATTTATTTTCGAATGCGTTCAACTTTGTTTCTATATCTCTTGTTGTTTTCCAGCTTTCACACGCATACGTAAGGGTTGATAGTACATTTGATTTGAATAGCCTAAGTTTTGTGTTTGTGCTAATGAGTTTTGATTTCCACAACTTTTCAAGGCTTCTGAAAGACATTGCTGCTTTAGCCAGTCTGATTCTAATTTCTTTGCTCGTATCCCCTTCTCGATCAATGTGACTTCCAAGATAGATAAAGTGATCGATCTCTTCTACTGGTTTGTTTTCCATGTATATTTTGTCACTTGTTGGAATTAAACTTTTCATGACTTTAGTCTTTTCATGATTGACCTCAAGCCCAATTTTGCTGGCTATTGATGATAGTTCATTTGTGTTTTCCTGCATCGTTTTTATCTGACTGCTGATGAGAACTATGTCATCAGCAAAGTCGAGGTCCTCCAAATGGTCTCCTTGTATCCATTCGATGCCTTTATTACCAGTGCAGCATTTCTTCATTATGAAGTCCATAACAATTCCAAATAACAAGGGCGATAAAATACATCCTTGTTTAACCCCAGTTTCTATTGGGAAACATTCGCTCAGTCCTTCCTCTGTTCGAACTGCACATGTGTAACCATCATACATGTCTTTGATAATATTTATGATTTTTGATGGTAAAAAAGAAAGTATAAGAAAGAATAATTAAGAATAATTAAGAAAGGGTCCCATCATGCCAGAGAGTGGTGTATAGGAAATATGGTGTTAATAACCATGTTTTAATAACCATGGGCGCATTTTCTTGTATTTAGCAATGTTTTTTAGTCAGTAACACGCCAAGCCACATCACCTTTCTTACCCAGAAAATATCAGGTAACAGGTGAAGATCAGGTGGACCTAGAACGTGGTAGGTGAGAAAATTAACCCGACCTTTTGTTCTCAGTGTGTATGTTTGTATGTGTGTGTGTGTTTGTGTGCATTTATGTGTGTGTGTGAGTGTATGTTTATTTATTTTTGCGTGTGTGTATGTGTTTGTTTGTGTTTTCGTGTGTGTATATATATATATATATATATATATGAGTGTGATTTGTGTATGTGTGTTTGTGTGTGTATTTGTGTGTGTTTATGTGTGTTTATGTGTGTTTGCGTGTGTATGTCTGTGTTTGTAGGTGTATGGGTGTGTATGCGTGAGTGTTTGTGTGTACATGTGCGTGCTTGTATGTGTGTGTTTGTGTCTGTGTTTGTACGTTTATGTGTGTGTACATATGAGTGTGTTAGTGAGCGCGTGCTTGTGCGTGTGTGTTGCCGTGCGTTTGTGGACATATGTATGCGTTGTTTGTGTGGATGTGTCTGTATATATATATATATATACATATATATATATATATATATATATATGCGTTGTTATGTATGTGTGTGTTTATGCGTGTGTGTGTATATATATGTGTTTGTTGATGTGTGTGTGTTTCCTTGTGTGTATGTGTCTGTGTGCTTGCTGCGCACGCTAAATACTTTTAGATGCTCATATTGGTCTGAATGATGAAGATGGCAAATGCCATGGCAGTTTTAGGAGAGTTCACCACATTTGTTTTGCCAAGAGAATCGACCAGAAACGAATTGATCATTAAGTTCCACACAACAAATGCACACAACTTAACAATCAGACCAAGGCCACCTATAAGAAGAGACAACTGAGAACATCCATATATAATATTAATAAAGTCGGCGGGCTGAGAGAAATCAGGCAAAACTTTGAAAACCCCCCTCAGGAACAAAAAAGCTAGATGACTTGAGAATAACCCTAGACCAACTGTGCAATAATTTCCAGAGAGTGGTCATCCAGTGGATACCATCACACTGTAATATACACGGAAACGAACGTGCAGACAAACTAGCAAAGTAGGGAGGGAGATTACCACAAGAGAACCATCTGGATAGCTACGATGAAGCCAAATCCATCATCAAAGGTCAGTACCATGAACAATGGAAACAAGAAAACACAAAGTATATTGAGAGGGATGGATACCTCCAACTATCAAGGAGGGATCAAGTCATTTTACTTCGTCTACGCACTGGACACAATAGAATGAGAAACCACATGTTCACCAAACTCAAAATGTGAACTACCAGTCAATGCCACTGTACCCTGGATAACATGACAACTAAAAACGCTCTATAGGACTGCGCCCCCCCCCCCCCCCCGAGCAAACAGGGCTGGTGAGGACAATGTGGTCCGCTCCCCACCTCCCTGGAAGGGAAACTAAACTGGGCAACCGAATTACTGAAACAGACAGCTTCCTTCATAACAGAGTCCGGAGTCCTAGGCTGAATGATCCATAATCGAAGAAGAAGAAGCAGAATCGACCAGAAACGAATTGATCATTAAGTTCCACACAACAAATGCACACAAAATAACAATCAGACCAAGGCCATCTATGAGAAACAAACATGAGAACATCCATGTATAAAGCCGGCGGGCTGAGAGAAATCAGGCACAAATTTAGACTTTTTCAGATTTGTGAGGGGGCGTTTGTGGACGCAGTATGGACGTCACAAGTCTTTAGTTCTCATAGCTGAAGACGTCACAAACTTTGGATGATTTCGAAATTTCCCTCTCAGCCCGCAGGTTTTAGTAAAACTATAGATGGCTGTGGTATGACGGTGGAAAGGAAATCTCAAGAAACTCCTACTATAGTTCGTTCACAAATTCGTGCCCACAAAGTTTATTAATTATCTCGGAAACTGTTTAATGAATTTCTGTAATTTTTTTTTTGAAATCTTATTTTTTCACTGACCTTCAGTCTGATTTGTTGCCCTACTGTCATATATTTAGGAAAGATTTTTGCTTATTTGAGGTATATAAAAATATTATTTTTTTGCTTGTCCTAAAATTTAGGATCTAACGATGCCCACATTTGTTGTAATCAACTCACCAATTAAAAAGGAAAATTTCACGTGCACACCACACAATCTTAGCACCGTTTCGCACTCTTAACTTGTAACACTCTCACCACTCCGAGGTTTTTTTTTTTTTTTTTTTGGGGGGGGGGGGTAATTTCATTTCCGGTTTCTTGTTAAATTGGTCTAGAGGCGTATTTTGACAAAATATTTACTATTAATGAATATTCCTGTATGTGTGATAATTTGTAAGCTGTTTTGAAGTGACTACTTGATTTTTAAAACCATGAAGAGTTTAAAGTGTAAATTCATCACTATGCAAAAGGTAATTGTGTTAGTGTACATGCACTTTTGTAAGGAATCTAAAAGGGGTCGGTTACATTACGATATCAAAAAACCACCAAAAAAAAAAAAAAAACAGAACACGGGCAGCTCTAAATATAGACAGAAAGTCTTTCAATCGATGGATAGGACAGAACTTTGACTCTGCAGAGGCGACGGTCAAGCAAGGAAGAAAAATGAAAGTTGATGATTTTGACAAAGATGTTATTAGACGTGAAACTTTGAAAATGTTTGAATCCAATCAACTTGTTACACTGCGCAAACTTAAAGTTCGACTTCAATTAGAATGAGATATTGAAATCTCAAAAACGACTCTTTGGAAGATCGTAAGAGGCGTTGGTTTCACTTTTCGAAAATCTGCTATAGGTAGAAATATTGTTTGTGAAAAACCACACCTGATAGATGCCCGAAGCAAATACCTGAGGCGGATCCGTGAGCGACGAATGGACGGCTACGATATAGTATATTTGGATGAAACGTATGTCAATGCTCATCATACATATGAGAAAGAATGGCAATCAGTTGACAGAGAAAATAAAAGAAGCAATCCCAGCAGGAAAGGACAACGAAAATATTGGTACATGCTGGCAGTAGAGAGAATGGTCTTGTTAATGACACACAACTTATTTTTCAATCAAAGTCTACAGACAATAGGGACTACCACACTGAAATGAGTGGACGAATTTTCAGAGACTGGATATAGAACACTCTGCTCTCCATTTTGGAAAGACCTTCATATCTTGTAATGGACAATGCATCCTATCCATAATGCGGTAGCACTGGAGGACACAATTCCTAATTCGTCAAGCACAAAAGATCAAATCATCACATGGCTTAGAAAAGAAAATGTTTCCTTTCAAAACATTAAGACAAACTAAGAAGACAAAGTTATTTCAAATTGATAAAATAATTGCAAAGTATGGCCACACATCTCTTCGCATCCCATATTATCATTCGCACCTGAACCCAATAGAACTTGTGTGGGCTAAAGTAAAAGGGCAAGTTGTTGTGCAGAACACGACGTTTAAAATTTGTGATGTTAAAGAATTGAAGCGTGATGCCCTCTCAACGATAGACATTGAATACTGGAGAAAATGTGACGACCATGTGCCCAGAGAAGAGGAACAATACTGGCAACGAGATGGATTGCAGTTTGTCCAGCCGATAACAGTTGTTAACCTCTTAGAGACTTCTGATTCGGAATGACATATGTATGGCATGAGCACAATTTTGTTGATGACACTCTTACTATTTGCTGACTATGTGTGTTTGATATTCTGGTTGTTCCATATATTTTGTTGATGACACGCTTGCTATTTGGCGAATATGTGTGTTTGATATTTTGGTCAAAGTTTACCTATCTCTATGACGTAGATATAAAATCAAATGAGAAATTGCGCCGTATTCAATGTAATACGGATACGCCTTTGGCTTGCATTGTTAGAAAATTAACATAATTTACAGAAAAACCTAATGTTTAGAGCACACGGTTTAATATTTTCTTAAAATTATATAACAAAAAACGATTTGTGCAAAATTCAGACTACCTTTCTACTTAAATGTTATAAAATCTGAAGGTCGGCGAAATAAATCAGATTTCTCATGAAAAAAAGAATTACAGAAATTCATCAGTTTCCAAGACAAGTGATAACGAATTTGTGAACGAACTATAGCATGATGTTTTCAGCTGTAGGAACTATAGACGTGTGACGTCATTCTACATACAACCGCCCCTACCGGCATTGCTGAAAACGTCACGCTGGTTGGGGGTTTACCTGGGTTTCCCTTTCAACCCTCAGGCTTACTTTTATAGATGAAGATGATGAGACGACGCAGCTGGTAATGTCACTAACTAAAACGAACTCCATAGACCATAATTTGAACTTTCATGGTATAGCCTACTGTTGAATGTGAAACAAAGGTAAACTGAAGAAACAGACAGACAGAGAGACAGACAGACAAGCAGACAGACAGACAGACGGACAAAAGGAATGGACGGACGGACGGACGGACGGACGGACGGACGGACGGACGGACGGACGGACGGACGGACGGACGGACGGACGGACGGACGGACAGACAGACAGACAGACAGACAGACAGACAGACAGACAGACAGATAGATAGATAGATAGATAGATAGATAGATAGATAGATAGATAGATAGATAGATAGATAGATAGATAGATAGATAGATAGATAGATAGATAGATAGATAGATAGATAGATAGATAGATAGATAGATAGATAGATAGATAGATAGATAGATAGATAGATAGATAGATAGATAGATAGATAGATGGATGGATGGATGGATGGATAGATGGATGGATGGATGGATGGATGGATGGATGGATGGATGGATGGATGGATGGATGGATGGATGGATGGATGGATGGATGGATGGATGGATAGGTAGGTAGGTGGATGGATAGATGGATGGGTAGGTAGGTAGATAGGTAGGTAGGTAGATAGATAGGTAGGTAGGTAGGTAGGTAGGTAGGTAGGTAGGTAGGTAGGTAGGTAGGTAGGTAGGTAGGTAGGTAGGTATTCGGTGTTGGCCAAACTTTAGTAACCTTGCAAAGGATGGGCCCGATTAGACTAAGATGGAGAACGCTTTTGTTGTTGACATGCAAGATGTGTCAGCAACTCTCTACTTTGTTGATGGTGAAAGACAGAAAGAAAAAAAAATATATATGTATATATATATATTTATTTATTAATATGGGCATCGTTTAAAATAAAACATACATATATATATATATATATCCTTCTCTTTCATAGACAATTCTTCATTTCACTATTCTAAAGCATAATTTATGATTTTTTTTTAAATGTGTTTTACGAATCTCTTCGATGGCCACTAACCAGTGCCGGACTTAGCCCTGGTGAGGCTCTAGACTGCATGGAACTTTGAGGCTTCTCCAAAGCACGAAATCATTACGCTAATCACACGCCCTACTTTTCCAGCGCAACAGGTACAAAATAAGTGCATGCTTACCAATTATATTCTTACCTGTTCCGAATCGTCATTTTTTAAAAACTGGACAAGTTAAAAAATGTGCTGATAGCGTATAAAATGAGAGACTGGTGGTAATTGCAGTTCAAGTTTGCTTCAACAAATGTACCATTTATCAGAGGGATGTCTTCTATATTGATGAAACAGCCAGACTTTTCATTATAGAATGTCATACATTTTCCGAATTACTAAATGACTGATCCTCCCACTCTAGATTAGTGGTTCTTGATGTTAGCCAGGAACGAGAATTATCTGCAAAGTAGAACAGAACATAACTGTATTACACAATAACATGTGATTTGATTGCTGCATTAAATATAGTTACAATTTCAAAATAGAAAGTGGGGGGGGGGGGATCATGTAGATCATTAATATGTGTAGAATGTAGATCATTAATAAGTGCAGCATGTAGATCATTAATATGTGCAGTGAAAGAGGCTGATGTAGAGCAGTAGTTAATTATCTGGTCTCCTGCAGTGGTTTTCAAAGTGTGCGCTACGGTTTCCATAACCACTGTCAAAATATGGCAAAATCGACACACCGAGAACACTGTCGTGCGCCACTACTCAGTAGTTCATCTGATCACATGTCCTTTGCAGAACGTTGCATTCACTACAGCCCGTCTGAAAGAATCTCTGTTAACCAGGCAGAACTCCCTCACAACGTTGCATTCACTACAGCCCGTTTGAAAGAATCTCTGTTTCAAGGCAGAACTCACACAGAACTATGCATTCACCTCAGCCCGTCTGAAATAATCTATGCTTCTAGGCAGAACTCACACAGAACGTTGAATTCACTACAGCCCGTCTGAAAGAATCTCTGTTTCTAGGCAGAATTCACACAGAACTATAGACCTCCTGAAACAATCTCTGTCTCTGGGCAGAACTCCCACACAACGGTGCATTCACTACATACAGGACGTTTGAAAGAATCTCTGTTTCTAGGCAGAACTCACACAGAACTACAGTCCGCCTGAAAAAGACATCTCTGTCTCTGGGCAGGACTCCCACACAACGGTGCATTCACTACATACAGGCCGGTTGAAAGAATCTCTGTTTCTAGGCACAACTCCCACAGAACGTTGCATTTACCACAGCCCGTCTGAAAGAATCTCTGTCTCTTCTAGCCAGAACTCCCACTTATGCTTTTGTTGAGTTCAAGGTCTCCTTGATGTCTTGAAACAACCTTCATCCTGGTCTGTCTCTGCTCCGTCGCCCAGAAACCACAACTTCCATTATTATCTTTACAGATATAATCAGTGGTTCATCATCAAGTACCAAGCCTGCTGGCGTAAGCGATCATGTATCTCCACAACTTTCGATCACGGCAGTTATTTATCATTTCTGTTGTTGACCTTCTGCCAAGCCATTCTCTTAAGCTGTCTGGTATCTTTTCTCTTTGCTTCCCTCTTACTCTTCGTTCCTCAATTTTCCCAGTTGTTACAATATATTCCAGCTGTTCTCTTCTCATTGCATGGCCAAAAAATAATGATTGTTTCTTTCTAATATTAGAAATTAGCTTTCTTTTTGCTTTGGCCTCTTTCAGAACGTTTTCATTACTCTTCTTAGCTGTCCATGATATTCTCAACATTCTTCTGTAAAACCACATTTCTACAGCCTCCAGTGATTTTCTTATCTGTTGTCCTATTGTCCTTGATTCACATCCATATGTTAAAACTGGTTCTACATAACATTTAAGAACTCTTTTTCTTGTTTCTATTGCCAAAATGGATTGCATAATATCTTCCTCATTTTTTTGGAAAGTTGCTTTTGCCTGAGCCATTCTGCATCTCATCTATGTTATACACCTACTATATGAGGTAGGTATCATCATGCGAAGAATGCGAAACAAAATCAGTCCAGAAATTAGTGATAAACAGTGTGGTTTTGTTAGAGATAAATGAACAAGCAATGCCATAAACATCATAAGATATTTAGTAGAAAGTGTCATAGAGGTGAAAACAGATCTATACCTATGTTTCATAGATTATACCAAAGTATTTAACAAAGTAATGCACCAAGAAATAATCAAAATTTTAGAAAGCATAAACGTAGACAGCAAAGATATAAGAATAATAAAGAACATGTACTGGCAACAAACAGCGGCCATAAGAAGCAATTGGGAATGTTTCAACAAATATAACAGCGTGTTAGGCAAGGTTGTGTGCTGTCCCCAGATTTGTTTAATATTTATAGTGAGATTATTTTAAGATCCATAAGGGGCATCCCTGGAATAATAATCGGAGGTCATAATATAAATAATCTAAGGTATGCTGATGATACAGTCTTAATCGCTAAGAGTGAAAATGAGTTACAAGAAATGTTGGACATTATAGTGAAAGAAAGCAAAAATAAAGGACTCAGCCTTAATCGCAAAAAGACAGAAGTAATGGTAACAACAAAGAAAAAGAAATCACCTCAGTGCAAAATAAAAACAAGTGGAACAATATTAAAACAGATAATGATTTTAAATACCTGGGAGCAATGTTAACCTCAATCAATGGTTAGAAATCGTAAAATGGCAACATCCATAAGGGTTAATAATTTTTGGTACATAAACGAGTTTTTACGTTATGGTGTGTTAATTATGTCGTTTTTTATCATCGTTTTCGTGTTAACTAAGTCGTTTTTTTATCATCGTTTTAGTGTTAATTATGTCGTCTTTTATCATCGTTTTAGTGTTAATTACATTGTCTTTTATCATTGTTGTAGTGATGATTATGTCGTCTTTTATCATTGTTGTAGTGATGATTATGTCGTCTTTTATCATCGTTTTAGTGATGATTATGTCGTCTTTTATCATTGTTGTAGTGATGATTATGTCGTCTTTTATCATTGTTGTAGTGATGATTATGTCGTCTTTTATCATTGTTGTAGTGATGATTATGTCGTCTTTTATCATTGTTGTAGTGATGATTATGTCGTCTTTTATCATTGTTGTAGTGATGATTATGTCGTCTTTTATCATTGTTGTAGTGATGATTATGTCGTCTTTTATCATTGTTGTAGTGATGATTATGTCGTCTTTTATCATTGTTATAGTGTTAATTATGTCGTCTTTTATCATTGTTGTAGTGATGATTATGTCGTCATTTATCTTCGGTATAGCGTTAATTATGTTTTATTTTATCATCGTTATAGTGTTAATTATGTCGTCTTTTATTATTGTTGTAGTGATGATTATGTCGTCTTTTATCGTCGTTATGGTGATAATTATGTCGTCTTTTATCATTGTTATAGTGTTAATTATGTCGTCTTTTATCATTGTTGTAGTAATGATTATGTTGTATTTTATCGTCGTTATGGTGTTAATTATGTCGTCATTTATCTTGGGTATAGCGTTAATTATGTTTTATTTTATCATCGTTATAGTGTTAATTATGTCGTCTTTTATCATCATTATAGTGTTAATTATGTCGTCTACTATTATCCTTATATCCTGTCAGGGAAACAGAACCCAACAGACGGTCGTAACTGCTAGTCCTCCGCTGGTAAATGATTACCAGGGAAAAGGAGCAGCAGGTGTCAAAAGTTTGAAAACCACTGATTTAACCTCTCGAATTTCTAGAATCATCCAATATCATGTGTGTAGGCTTTACCAAAATTTTTGTGGAAAAGAAATGCGGTCTAGCTTAGAGCTGACTACATTACTCTAAATAATGTCAATGGTACAAAAAATATGGCCTTCAATATCATATTGCATGAAGGCCATGCCCGAGATATGACAGAGTTCATTCTACTTCTATATCAATATCATAATCATCGTCGTCGTCTTTGTAGAAAAAAATGAACAATTTTTTCGTAAGCAAATGCTCGTGTGATATCTTTTACAATATCTGTCTGCTAGCATGTGTGTGTGGCGCTCTTTCTTGCCACTTTGGCGTATGTCCATAATATTTTCTCTTTAACGTTTAAGGTTTCTTACGTTATTAATGTTTTTATATTTTTCCTTACACAACCCTTAATAGTCTACATTATTCAGTTTGTGACTTACGAGAGCGACTTAACTGATGTACCTGTTTGGGAACATTGTTATAGCGTCGTATAATTCTCTTATGTTAATTGTTCAATTGTGTTATCAGATGCGGTGACGGTACTCACTGATGATTATCAAATACTGCTGGCGCAAGGCTCAAAACAACTGGTAGGCTGAAATAAGTCAGCAATTCATGGCTGATTGAGTGCGTCAGAATCAGAGAATCAGAAATGATCAAGACCCCAATCCACCTTCCCATGAGTACATGTAAATAAACTAACCAGCCTGGCAAAAACAAGTAAAGATCGAAAGGGAAGGCAATCTGGTAAAAGAAAATTGAATTTTGAAGTCGGGTGCATTGGATCGAAAAGTGCAAGTACTAAAATATGCTGTAAATGACGATACAACGTATTTACGTCCACTTATCGACCTTTTATGTGTTTGGGTGATAACTAAACGTAGGGAAACGATTATTTGTGTTCCCCTTATACTTGTTCAAAGATACGATATGGAACGTTCACTCTGAACTCCATCATCCGCTGGAAGCAAAGAATCTGACTCAAGACCTTATGGTTGCCACTAAAAGAAGATAGACAACAGAGCGTTATCACGTCCAGTGCTATTAGTGATAATATAATGTTAGTGCACATATAATGTTTAACTAACGACACATTAATGTGGTGTGTAGTCAGCAAACGTCAAAGAAATCTTGGCGACCCGGCTAAGTGAATCTAGAAATCATAGATCGGGAACGAACCCTACCTATTGTCCTCAATAACCAATCACTGTTCGATCTAAACTCCCTTTGTTCTTATAAGATTAACGTACACAGAATATTGATGTTCGGTACCATAAAGTTATTGAACACAGTATAACAGACTCGGTATAAAACAAAATGTGCATGTTGATAAATCAACAAAGTGGCAACCAACACGAAGGACTCATATATCTCTGCTTGCCGTCAACCACAACAGAGCGCATCTACACCTAAGTAACGACCTTTTAAAGGCGGACATCTCCTCCTCGCAGAGATGTGATGTACCTATTTTTTAAATATCATTCTGGGTTCTGTATATGTCACTGGATGCCACCAAGCTTGCACATCAATGCACATAATACAAAGAAACTAAAGGTAGGAAATCAACAGGCAAACAAGAAATGGAGAAGCAGATGTTGGCACAAATGGCACTAATCTTCCAATTGATGAAAATGAGTTACAGATGTGAATATTGCAATGACTGCTGCTTATGGCCAAATACTGTCTCCCTAACTCTGTTTTTGTATGTCAAACTGCTTTAACGTTAAAGTCGCAGTAGCGAAGTGGTTAGTTTATTCGTCTGCTTGTCAAAAAACATGGGTTCCATCTTAAAAGGTGACACTTCTTTTTTCTTCTTTTTGTTTTTAATGGCGGAATGAGGTTGATTTGGGGGGGGGGGGTGAGAGAGAGAGAGAGACTCATTCAGCCTCTAAAAATTGGTTCCAGAGTTATCTGCGGGAACAATACGGCCTGGCGTGATGCTGACCACGTCCAGCATAAATATACCGAAGATCATGGAAAAATATGGATAAAGTAAGTAAAGTAAAGTACCCCCGTCACGCCAAGTGGCGTATAGGGAATATGGTGTTAGTGACCATAATTTTTACAGATCTTCAGCACATGATTTTTGGAGTAATGTGGTCGGTATTACGCCCATGCCGCTTTATTTTCTCAGAAAAAAAATCTGGTACCCATTAAAGGCTGGGTGAACTTGGAAGCCGTCGGTTGGGATCGAACCCTACCTCTTGTCCTTTGTAGTCCAGTTCACTAACCACATGGCTATCGCAGCTCCTACCTGTACATACAGCGGATATATAGCTCATTGAACTGTAAAGGTAACAGCAGCGAGCAAGATCATTGGGTGACCTTATCTCTGAATGCGATATCTATAAAATCAAAGACGACAAATGAAACGGTTTAGTCACCTGGACAAGAGATTCGCTACATTCAAAATATATATTAAGAGAGGAGATGGAAGAAAAGCTGGCTCTAAGCCCAGATCAAGATGGACTAGCACATTCGAAAAACGTTAGAACTTAAACTGACAATGAAGGTGGCTGCCAGAAGAACACAAACTAGACCTTTATATCTCCCTGCTCACCCGAAAATGTTTAAGAGAAAGTGAAAAGAAAAGAAAATAACGGATCTCATGCCCCTCTATAAACCTCTATCATGTAGCAGTTCTACAGTTGATCTTGTCCAGTACCACGCTGTGAATTCATCCAGCATCATCTTTCCTTTGTCTACATCTATCTCTTCGCATTCTATTTTTCCTGGCGTTTTTAAGGCAACCTAACCCGTCTCATATCCACATGCTCCATAATTTTGGACTAGGGTTACTATATGATAGAAAAGAAAAAGCAGGACACGCTATGTCAACAATTAGAATTTTCCCAACAAAAAGCAGGAAACGCTATGTGAACAATTAGAATTTTCCACACTGAAACCAGGAAACGCTATGTGAACAATTATAATTTTCCACACAAAAAGCAGGACACGTTATGTGAACAGTTAAAATTTTCCACACAAAAAGCAGGACACGTTATGTGAACAGTTAGAATTTTCCGCACAAAAGCAGGACACGCTATGTGAACAATTAGAATCTTCCCAACAAAAAGCAGGAAACGCTATGTGAACAGTTAGAATTTTCCCAACAAAAAGCAGGAAACGCTATGTGAGCAATTAGAATTTTCCACACAAAAAGCAGGACACATTATTTGAACAGTTAGAATTTTCCACACAAAAAGCAGGAAACGCTATGTGAACAGTTAGAATTTTCCACACAAAAAGCAGGACACGCTATGTGAACAATTAGAGTTTTCCACACAAAAGCAGGACACGCTATGTGAACAATTAGAATTTTTCACACTAAAAGCAGGACACTCTATGTGAACAATTAGAGTTTTCCGCACAAAAAGCAGGTACACGCTATGTGAACAATTAGAATTTTCCACACTAAAAGCAGGACACGCTATGTGAACAGTTAGAATTTTCCACACAAAAAGCAGGTACACACTATGTGAACAGTTAGAATTTTCCACACAAAAAGCAGGACACGATATGTGAACAATTAGAATTTTCCACACAAAAAGCAGGACACGGTATGTGAACAATTAGAATTTTCCACACAAAAACAGGACACGCTATGTGAGCAATTAGAATTTTCCGCACAAATAGCAGGAAACGCTATGTGAACAATTAGAATTTTCCCAACAAAAAGCAGGACACGCTATGTGAGCAATTAGAATTTTCCGCACAAAAAGCAGGACACGCTATGTGAACAATTAGAATTTTCCACACAAAAAGCAGGACACGCTATGTGAACAATTAGAATTTTCCATACAAAAAGCAGGACACGCTATGTGAACAGTATAATTTTCCACACAAAAAATGAAGGGCGTTATAACGTAGACTCTTATTTTCAATGCTTTAAGTAATGATTTAAATTTTATTATGTCCAGAGCAGTAAATTGTATTATGTCCAGAGCAGGAAAAAATATCACGGAAAATTCATCGAAAGAAATAAATATCGAAAAAAATGTATTCGAAAGAAAAAATATCACGGAAAATTCATTGAAAGAAAGAAATATCGAAAAAAATGTATTCGAAGGAAAAAAATATCACGGAAAATTCATTGAAAGAAATAAATATCGAAAAAAATGTATTCGAAAGAAAAAAATATCACGGAAAATTCATTGAAAGAAATAAATATCGAAAAAAATGTATTCGAAAGGAAAAAATATCACGGAAAATTCATTGAAAGAAATAAATATAGAAAAAAATGTATTCGAAGGAAAAAAATATCGCGGAAAATTCATCGAAGGAAAAAAAAATCGCGGAGTAATTTCAACGCAGGTAAATTGTTCTCAGGGAACATTGGTCGCATAATTTTATCTTTTTATCTTCTTTTTTCTTCGTCTTCTTCTTCATCTTTCCTTCCTCATTTGTTTTCAGCATCGAGGAGAGATATAATTTGTGGTCTTTTGCTCAGTTCACCTCTTCTACTGTTATGTTTTCCAGTGTTTCTAATTTTACGTCAATCCATGTTTTTTCGTGGTCGGCCCCTGGGTCTGGTGTTCTCGCAACGTTTATTGAAGCTCGTTGTGTTGTGTTTTCGTCTTTCTGCCTTATCAAACCATTTGGCCAAACCATTTTATTTGTTGTTGTTTTTTCTATATTCTATGTCTAGTTGTTCATTTCTGATCTTATCTCTCAGACTGTTTACTGTCATTCGCCTAACACATTTAATCTCCGTAGTGGTTATTTTTCTTATTGCTCTTGCATCTAGGGTCCAGGACTGGCATTGGTAGCACAACGTTGGGATGAACATTGTATCCGGATTTTATAAATGTCATCATCATCAAGTACATACTGGCCTACTGGCGTAGGTGATCATGTCTCTCCACAACTTTCGATCTCGACAGTTATTTATCATTTCTGTTTTTGACCTTTTGCCAAGCCATTCTCTTAAGCTGTCTGGTATTTTTTTCTCTTTGGTTCCCTCTATCTCTTCGTCTTTCAATTTTTCCAGTTGTTACAATATATTCCAGTTGTTCTCTTCTCATTACATGGCCAAAAATGATGATTGTTTCTTCCAAATATTGGAAATTAGCTCTCGTTTTGCTTTGACCTCTTTCAGAACATTTTCATTACTCTTCTTAGCTGTCCATGGTATTCTCAACATTCATCTGTAAAACCACATTTCTACAGATTCCACTGATTTTCTTGTCTGTTGTCCTATTGTCCATGATTCATATCCATATGTTAAGACTGGTTCTACATTATATTTAAGAACTCTTTTTCTTGTTTCTATTATCAAAAATTGATTGCATAGTATTTTCCTCATTTTTTGGAAAGCTGCTTTTGCCTGAGCCATTCTGCATCTCACCTCTTTTGTACATCTTCCGTCTGAGGTTAACAAAGTTCCCAAATATTTAAATTCATTTACCTGTTTTAATATTGTTCCACTTGTCTTTATTTTGCACTGAGATGAAGTCTTTTTCTTCGTTGTTACCAACCATTACTTCTGTCTTTTTGCTATTAAGGCTGAGCCCTTTATTTTTGCTTTCTTTCACTATAATGTCCAACATTTCTTGTAACTCATTTTCACTCTTAGCGATTAAGACTGTATCATCATCATACCTTAGATTATTTATATTATGACCTCCAATTGTTAATATAATATATTTTTTAAAATGTAGGAATTGGAAAAGCAGGAGTGGCGAATAGAAAGTTTGTAGGATTTCTGTCGACAGTTCAAACATGATCTTACATGACAGCTTATTACTTTGCTTTTCTTCTGAAACGATGAGGGTGCTATCAAAACATAATTAAAACGGTTGTAGGACTTCCGTCGACAAGTCAAACATTTTTATCGTACACTTCTTCTCTGTTATGTATTCTTGATATCTGTTATTTATTACTGAACTTTTTCTCAGGCACGATTAGAGCCCAAATTAAAACCTTAGTAGGATTTGCGCTGATAACTCAAACATATTAAACTGATCGAACATATTTCAAATATTATTTTCCTTACTTTATTATTTTTTTCGTTCGCCAGCTTTGACCTCTGACGAAATCCGTAGAGACTAGGAACTGAATTTTGAGAGTTAATCCATTTTTCCCTGGCAGCCGTATGCACAGGGGTCCTTCGCCACACAGGCAGATAACTCCGACTTAGGAGGTACTCATATTTTTTCCGTCGATGAGTAATCGTCGCTGCTGAGACCAGGGGTGGTTGCAGCAGAGAGAAATCATACATACAATTCCCAACCAGTGTAGCCGGGATTTGAACCCACAACCTCCGGCAAGACGCCGGCCTCGAGACCAACCAGTCCCCCATTTTGAAATAAGCGAAATCATATTTGTGTTTTTATAATTGCAGCTGTAACTAAAGATTAATTTTTGTAACCAGGATAGATATTTGGAGGTGGCATGAATTTATATTTAGCCCCAACAAATTTACTAAAATTAAAAGACATTGGTCACTTCTTTATCAAGGATATTGATTGTTGCGTTCTTGGTATTTATTACTTTTATGCAACTGTTAGTTTTCCACTGTAGGAAATGATGTAATATTGTAATTCGCGTAATATATTATCCACTTTTTATTATATTACTTATTATATTTTATCTTATATTAAAGTAATCTTAGACGGGAAAATACAAGGTAAAAGAGGCAGACCAAGAGTTACATCAAAAGATGGACAAATCAGCATATGACAACATGCACCATCAGAGCAAGAGACAGAGCAGAATGGCGTTCCATGGTAGCCAACCTTCATTGCGAAGATGGCATTCGATGATGATGATGATATCATCCACACAACAACATTCCATTTACATTAAACCTAGTCTGTGCAAAATCTAACCAGCATGTTTTCCTGTTGTCTCGATGAATCTGCTAAATCGTGTGGGCGCAGTGATCCGCACAAAAACCAGCAAACACACACGTGTTCTTGATATATGCAGCTTATAACTTAACTTTCCTTCTAACATTTCTGTGCTAGTAATTCTAGTTCTGTTAGACGTTTAGACGTACTTTATGTGATCAACACACTCTACTGACTTCCTACATTTATAATTACATTGCTTTGTGACTTGTGATTACTCGAATCATATTATTGGCTCATTTGGTTCAGACGAGTTCGCCAGGACCATTATTATTATCCTTTGGCTCTCACTACCATTGTGCCATCAAATATTCTTACTTCTTCCATTTACAGCAATCCTGAGATAAATTTCCCCTGAGATACATTTTCCCCGCGATAAATTTTCCCTGAGATACATTTTCCCCGCAATAAATTTTCCATGTAATAAATTTTCCCCGCGATAAATTTTTCCCGATATAAGTTTTCCTTGAGATACATTTTCCCGGCAATAAATTTTCCCTGAGATAAATTTTCCCCGCGATAACTTTACCCGATATAAATTTTCCATGAGATACATTTTCCCCGCAATAAATTTTCCCTGAGATAAATTTTTCCCGCGAAAAATTTTTCCCGATATAAATTTTCCATGAGATAAATTTTCCCCGCGATAAATTTTCCCTGAGATAAATTTTTCCCGATAGAAATTTTCCCTGAGAAACATTTTCCCTGCAATAAATTTTCCCCGCAATAAATTTTCCCTGAGATAAATTTTCCCCGCGATAAATATTTCCCGATATAAATTTTCCCTGAGATAAATTTTCCCCGCGATAAATTTTCCCTGAGATAAATTTTTCCCGATAGAAATTTTCCCTGAGATACATTTTCCTTGCAATAAATTTTCCCCGCAATAAATTTTCCCTGAGATAAATTTTCCCCGCGTAAATTTTTCCCGATATAAATTTTCCCTGAGATACATTTTCCCCGCAATAAATTTTCCCTGAGATAAATTTTCCCCGCGATAAATTTTTCCCGATATAAATTTTCACTCAGATACATTTTCCCCGCGATAAATTTTCCTTGAGATAAATTTCCCCGCGATAAATTTTCTTGTGATAAATTTTACCAGAAATTTCCCCGCGATACTTTTTCCGCGATATTTTTTCCATGAATCGTACAATGCCTGTTCGGGACTCACGACTAACATAAATAGCAGGACATGTCCGGCGAAACCTTGACGCAAGGTAACTCTAAACCGTACTTCCTTTTCCTAATGTGTATTATGATGTTCCTCTTTTCACCTGTCCTATAACTTCTTCTTGAAATTGTTGCCGATCACTGTGCCTTTTGCATTTTTCTAAGTAGCGACACATTAACTAATTATATCGGGCGTTGTATATATTTGGTTACGATTCGCACCTATAAAACATAACTGGTTGAATATATTACTGAAAAACTTTCTTTCTATCTCTTAGTGATAATAATTTGTTGCATAAAATATTTCTAATTTTATGAAAATTATTTTTGGTGTTTAACCAACCTAATTTCAATCAACCCTAATCTAACCAACCTAATTAAAAGTCTATACATCAACATCAGCTGCACAGTCAGGACAGCAGCAGACTACACAGACCACTCCAAAGTTAGATCAATTGTAAGACAAGAGTGCGTACTATCCCCCTTCTCCTACTGTTTATTGCATATATGGACTATATTTGCAAGTTAGCCAACCCATCAGAGAGAGGGGAGATCAACGAGCTTTTATTTGCAGACGATCAGACACTCATTCATGGAAAAATAGAAGACCTACAAGAACACTTAAATAGACTCAACAGCACAGGCACAAAATACAACATTAAAATCAACATCAACAACACAGAAGTCATGAATGTCGCAAAAGAGAAGCAGAAAATCAAAATAACTATAGAAGGCAGATAACTAAAACAAGTAGAGGAATTCAAATACATAAGAAGTTTGATGACAAACGACAATTGACAAACGGTAAAGGTAGACTCAAGATGCGTTAAAGCTTGGCAAATCATTGAACAACTGTCACCACTATTGTCCAACAACGAAATAACTCTAGAGGAAAAACGGGCACTCTACAATATAATCTTCATCCTAAAGTTGTGCTACCAATGCCAGTCCTGGACCGTTGATGAAAGAACAATAAGAAAAGTAATCTCTACAGAGATTAAATGTGTTAGACGAATGCCTGAGAGACAAGATCAGAAATGAAGAACTGAGAAAAAAGATAGGAATAGCCCTCGCCATAGAATATATCAAGAAATAACAGATACAATGGTTTGGCCACGTGACAAGGCAGAGTGATCAAAACACAACACAACGAGCCCTCAATAAACGTTGCGAGAACACCAGACCCAAGGGTCGACCACGAAAAAGTTGTATCGACGGAATATTAGAAACATTAGGAAACAACAGCAGCAGAGGCGAACAGAAGAGCAAATGACAGCAAATTATATCTCCCCTCGACGCTGTAAGTCAGATAAGGAAGAAAAGAAGAAGATTGTTGGTGTAACATTGTCTGGTATAAACTATCACGTGCTATAGGTGATGCCAGATCATCATTAGGACGTTTTTGTTAAATGAAACACAACAACCTAAAAACGTGTGGCATATGGAATGTCAAGATAATCTATATGGAATGTCAGGATAATCTATATTGAATGTCAGGATAATGTTAAGAATTTAACAGATTGGAGAATCTCTCACAAGAAACTGAGAGAATGTAATACAAGAAATAGGGAGCCGCGATAGCTCAGTGGTTAATGAACTGGACTAGAAGGGACAAGGGATAGGGTTCGATCCCAACCGACGACTTCCAAGTTCACCCAGCCTTAAATGGGTACCGGATTTTTCCGGGAAAGTAAAGCGGCACGGCCGTAATACCGACCACATTACCCCAAAAATCTGTAAAATTTATGGTCACTAACACTATATTCCCTATACGCCACTTGGCGTGGCTGGGGTACTTTACTTACTTTACTAATACAAGAAATGGAGAAATTGAAAATCATTATTTTGGAATTGGCCTAGATGAAATGAGGTGAATGAGAGTCGAAGTGGGAAATATGAACATCACACGGCAATTTACTGGGGAGGTAATCATTGCGAAAGACAAGAGATTAAAAGCTAATTATTCAAAGGGTTGCTGGAAGTATCAGAGTTTTGTTAATTAAGTTGAAGGCAATCTTAGTGTGTATTTTAACGATGCACTGCACATAGAAGATTGTGGAAGGACATGATCGCCTACGCCAACCGGTATGGCACATGATGATGATGATGAATCTTAGTGTGTGTATTGTTGTGCAGGTCTAGTGCTGTGACTTCATCTGGAGACGGTTCAGAGCTACAACTACCTTGGACATACTATAACCAATGAAGGAAAATGTAAAATTGAAAATAACAAAAGAATCATCACCATCAAGTACCGGGCCTGCTGGCGTAGGTGATCATATCTCTCCACAACTTTCGATCTCGGCAGCTATTTATAATTTCTGTTGTTGACCTTCTGCCAAGCCATTCTCTTAAGCTGTCTGGTATTTTTTCTCTTTGCTTCCATCTATCTCTTCGTCCCTCAATTTTTCCAATTGTTACAATATATTCCAGTTGTTCTCTTCTCATTACATGGCCAAAAAATGATGATTGTTTCTTCCTAATATTGGAAATTAGCTCTCGTTTTGCTTTGACCTCTCTCAGAACATCTTCATTACTCTTCTTAGCTGTCCATGGTACTCTCAATATTATTCTGTAAAACCACATTTCTACAGACTCCAGTGATCTTCTTGTCTGTTGTCCTATTGTCCGTGATTCGCATCCATATGTTAAGACGTAACATTTAAGAACTCTTTTTCTTGTTTCTTTTGTCAAAAATGGATTGCATAGTATCTTCCTCATTTTTTTGGAAAGCTGCTTTTGCCTGAGCCATTCTGCATCTCACCTCTTTTGTACATCTTCCGTCTGAGGTTAACAAAGTTCTCAAGTATTTAAATTCATTTACCTGTTTTAATATTGTTCCACTTGTCTTTATTTTGCACTGATGTGATGTCTTTTTCTTTGTTGTTACCATTACCTCTGTCTTTTTTCTATTAAGGCTGAGTCCTTTATTTTTGCTTTCTTTCACTATAATGTCCAACATTTCTTCCAACAACAAAAAAATGGCAAAAAGTAATTTCAATGCCATGAAAAATATACTAACAACAAAACAAATAACAGCAGGGCTGAAACTAAGAATAGCAAAATGTTACATCTTTTCAATATTCATGTATGGTGCAGAAACATGGACATTAGACAAGAAAACAGAACAGAAAATTGAAGCCTTTGAAATGTGGTTTTACAGAAGAATAGGTAGAATTGGATGGAAAAAAAAAGATAACAAACGAGGAAGTTTTAAAACAACTAAAAAAAAAAAGAGAACTACTAAATACAATTAAGACAAAACAAATGACATTTTTGGGACACGTTAAAAGACACAATAGCCTACTAAAAGTAATATTGGAAGAGAAAATACAAGGTAAAAGAGGCAGAGGCAGACCAAGACTAACATGGACGAGTAACATCAAAATATGGACAAGTCAATCTATGACAACCTGAACCATCAAAGCAAGAAACAGAGTAGAATGGCGATCCATGGTAGCCAACCTTCGTCTCCGCATCGAAGATTGGCTAATCTTTTGACTGTTGATGTCTAAGTTAAGCATTGACTGTTGATGTCTAAGTTAGGCATTGACTGTTGATGTCTAAGTTAGGCATTGACTGTTGATGTCTAAGTTAGGCATTGACTGTTGATGTCTAAGTTAGGCATTGACTGTTGATGTCTAAGTTAGGCATTGATTGTTGATGTCTAAGTTAGGCATTGACTGTTGATGTCTAAGTTAAGCATTGACTGTTGATGTCTAAGTTAGGCATTGACTGTTGATGTCTAAGTTAGGCATTGACTGTTGATGTCTAAGTTAAGCATTGACTGTTGATGTCTAAGTTAGGCATTGACTGTTGATGTCTAAGTTAAGCATTGACTGTTGATGTCTAAGTTAGGCATTGACTGTTGATGTCTAAGTTAGGCATTGATTGTTGATGTCTAAGTTAGGCATTGACTGCTGATGTCTAAGTTAGGCATTGATTGTTGATGTCTAAGTTAGGCATTGACTGCTGATGTGTAAGTTAGGCATTGACTGTTGATGTCTAAGTTAGGCATTGACTGCTGATGTGTAAGTTAGGCATTGATTGTTGATGTCTAAGTTAGGCATTGATTGTTGATGTCTAAGTTAGGCATTGACTGCTGATGTGTAAGTTAGGCATTGATTGTTGATGTCTAAGTTAGGCATTGGCTGTTGATGTATAAGTTAGGCATTGGCTGTTGATGTCTAAGTTAGGCATTGACTGTTGATGTCTAAGTTAGGCATTGACTGTTGATGTCTAAGTTAGGCATTGACTGTTGATGTCTAAGTTAGGCATTGACTGTTGATGTCTAAATTAGGCATTGACTGTTGATGTCTAAGTTAGGCATTGACTGTTGTTGTCTAAGTTAGGTATTGACTGTTGATGTCTAAGTTAGGTATTGACTGTTAATGTCTAAGTTAGGCATTGACTGTTGATGTCTAAGTTAGGTATTGACTGTTGATGTCTAAGTCAGGCATTGACTGTTGATGTCTAAGTTAGGCATTGACTGTTGATATCTAAGTTAGGTATTGACTGTTGATATCTAAGTTAGGTATTGACTGTTGATGTCTAAGTTAGGCATTGACTGTTGATATATAAGTTAGATATTGACTGTTGATGTCTAAGTTAGGCATTGACTGTTGAAGTATATATTAGGTATTGACTGTTGGTGTCTAAGTCAGACATTGACAGCAGGATATTGAGGTGAACAATGTTTTATGCAGTTCTCTCTTTGTATTTGATGTTGCCTGTTTGTTCTGTAACATTGGGACCTATTGCAAACAAGTAAAAAAAAAAGTGAAATCGAGAATGGCTTAACAGAAGGTCAACAACAGAAATGATGATAAATAACTGTCGAGATCGAAAGTTGTGGTGAGACATGATCACCTACGCCAGCAGGCCCAGTACTTGGTGATGATGATTAAGCAGCAACAAATAAAGAAGCAGTCTGGCCACGTGACATGGCAGAGTGATCGAAACACAACACAACAAGCCTTCAGCAAACGTTGTGAGAATACCAAACTCAAGGGTCGACCACGAAAAAGATGGATAGGTGGATTATTAGAAGCACTAGGAAACATAACAGCAGCAGTGGCGAACAGAAGAGCAAAAGACCATAAATTATATCTCCCCTCGACGCTGAAAGGCAGATGAGGAAGGAAAGAAGAAGAAGGAAATGCATAGACGAAGAGATGGATAAAAGTTTCAATAAATGGATTGGTTGGGGCAAGACGTCCACCCAGCAACTGAGCTAAGTGATACCATCGACCCACAGCTGACGTCATGTGTTAGGATCGGCGAACAACAGAGCTGATCAAGATCCTGCTCCACTTCCTAGTGGTGCTCCTGGAAAGTGATTATCTAGTCTGGCCAACCGAGCATGAATTGAAGAGGGAAGGCAAGCATGTAGGGCCTACTAAAAATGTGTTGAAGTCGGATATGTTGGCCCGAAAGACACAAATATGCTTATTTAACGTCTGATAAGGGCGGATGACGAAAAGGACCACTCGTTTCTTTAGTAGTCGTACGGTGAACGCCAGAAGGAGAAATGGATGGGTGAATAGACGGGTGGGTGAATAGATGGGTGGGTGAATAGATGGGTGGGTGAATAGATGAATGGGTGAATAGATGAATGGGTGATTAGATTAGGTGGATAGATGGATGAGTGAATAGATGAATAGATGTATGGGTGAATGGATGGATGGGTGAATAGATGAATGGGTAAATAGATGAATGGGTGAAGAGATGGATGAGTGAATATATGGATGTGTTAATAGATGAATAGATGGATGGGTAATATATGTATGGGTGAATAGATGGATGGGTGAATAGATGGATGGGTGAATAGATGAATAGATGGACGGGTGAATAGATGGATGGGTGAATAGATGAATGGATGAATAGATAAATGGGTGAATAGATGAAAGGGTGAATAGATGGATGGGTGAATAGATGGACGGGTGAATAGATGGATGGGTGAATAGATGAATAGATGGACGGGTGAATAGATGGATGGGTGAATAGATGAATGGATGAATCGATAAATGGGTGAATAGATGAAAGGGTGAATAGATGGATGGGTGAATAGATGGGTGAATAGATGAATGGGTAAATAGATGAATAGATGGATAAAGAGAAAGAGATCATCTGTAACAGGAAACCAAGTCATTACTAAAATCATAGCTGATACTCTGATATCATGGTCAGTGAACCATAACTAAAAAAGACCCTAATTTATATCTAAGCTGTAACAGAGAAACAAGGATCAAGTAATATACGGATCGATGAGGAAACATATTCCTGTTTTTTAAAAAAATGTACACAATAACGAAATCGAATTTAACGGCTTAAAATACGCATGCAATAAAAAAAAATGTCTGTAAAGTGTTGCATAATGGAAACAACAACCTTACCACGATGAAAGATTGTGAAAAGAATCACTAAGAAGTAATGACAACATAATAGGATTTCAGAGACCATAAAACATATAAGAAATAGGAACCTCTTATCGAGTAAGCCAAATTATTTAAATAGAAACACCAGAAATTAGAAGTAATAAACAAGCTTGCATGATGAAATGTTATTCGAAAATCACGCACACAAACTTTGTACACGAAACAAAATGTAAGTGAAATCTCAGCTGTGTAGTGACACACCGAAACAATGATGTGTTTTAAATCAAATGAATACTATGGATATAGGAAGTATCATCCACTACGAGTCCAGCATTTCCTTAATGGTTTTATCACTACAGAGGATATTGCAAATAATTTCTGACAAAGACTTATATCTTGTGGTAAAAAAAAAAAACTTGATTACATGATAACCTATTCTGGAAGTGACCACCATTTGCGCCCGGACGGGATAATAATTATTGAGGAGATGCTGAATTCTGTAGCGAGTGATACATCCTGTAGGATATTAATACAGATCGTATAAATATAAATACAAGAAGGAATCAGCAGAAGAAGAAGAAGTTGAAAAAAAACTGTAATTTAGTAGGAAATTGACAGGTTATGATGATCATAAAATTAAAAGACGATATCAAGCAGTGCAATCAAAAATAAAAAATAAAATCCCCGTTAACATTAACAGCACCTTTCTACCTGTACACGAGTACATGCAAATAAAAATGTGTTCTACTTAATACCTCAAATTATGTACACACATACACACATATATATATATATATATATATATATATATATATATATATATATATATATTTATACACAAATGTACTGAAGCCAAACAGAAATAAAGCTTCACTCACAGAAAAGCTGGAGTTCCGCTACACTTACCTGGTCCGTATCGACATCAACACAGTACCCCAGCAGCTAAGGCACTATTAGTCAACGAGAGTTTCGCTCAGTGACCTCTAACACTAATAACCGGTTTATCAGATTTGCGCGTGTTTTCGAACCCATTTATTTATGCAAATGCATGAGAGAGACAAATAATAGAAGTCTTACAGCTTTCAAACGTAAACTTTGTTGCTCCGTCGATTAGGCACTGTTTTACTTGTTTGTTTTACTTGTTTTTTTTTTTTTTTTAATTCAGACTTTGCTAGAAGAGATTCTTTATCTTTAAAGTGAGAGTTACCGAATGCAAGAGTCAAGACTGCACCTGTGCTGAAAGAACTGTTACCAACATGCAGGTGACTGCTTGCGCCAGGTTCAGGTTGAACCAGAAAATGGTAAAGATCTTACTCAACACGAGATGGACCTCAATACTAACTAACTGGTCTGATTATGAAATTAGGGATCGACGAGAAATTAACCCGGGGCCAGAAAATGCCACTTTGAGGAAGGATGTTTGGGCCGAACATAGTACATTGTACCTCCAAAGTACCATCCTGAAGTAGGACATATGGAAAGTAAGGGGAACTAATCCCAAATTGATGTAAACCATTAGCACAATGTGGCTACGTCTATTTCACTAACTTGTAAGAGGGAAGTTTAATGACAAACGATAATTCTTAAACAGCAGAGATAGAATCAAGATGCAACAAAGCTTGTCAAATCATTGGACAGTTATCACCACTATTGTCCAACAAGGAAATAACTCTGGGGGCAAAACGAGCACTCTACAATACAACCTTCATCCCAACGTTGTGCTACCAATACCAGACCTGGACCCTAGATGCAAGAACAATAAGAAAAATAACCTCTACCGAGATGAAATATGTTAGACGAATGACAGGAAACAGTCTGAGAGATAAGATCAGAAATGAAAAAAATGAGAAAAAAGCTAGGAATAGCCTTCGCCATAGAATATATAAAGAAACAACAAATAAAATGGTTTGCCCACTGGAGAACACCAGACCCAAAGGTCGACCACGAAAATGATGGATCGATGGAATATTAGAAGCGCTAGGAAACATAATGTAGCAGAGGCAAACAGAAGAGCAAAAGACTGCAAATTATATCTCCCCTCGACGCTGAAAGGCAAATGAGGAAGGAAAGAAGAAGAAAAAGTAAGAGGGAAAGGGTCAAAACTATGACAACAAACAACAACAAAATAAATGTCATGCTAAAGTTGCATAGACGATAATTGAGGCATTCCTGTCTCTGGTGTTCTGTATTATATCTACCACAATATATCTGTTAACTTTCCAAACTGTGGTACTAGTATTTACTAGCGTTATATTCCAGTCGTTACGACCTTATCCTGCTAGCTGTTTCATTCAGACTTCTATCGAATAACCAACTCTGAGGATCTGCAAGAGGGAACCAGCCCCTGGATCAACTTCTTCAGTTGTGCAACAACAGCTTAGCTGAACCTCGACATCAAAACTAGCCCAGCGACACAGATGTACAGTTAAAACCTAGCGGCACTAAGACTAGGCGGGGGCAGCGAGCTTCGTCCTGGCGACAGGAGAAAAGACAAAGCATGACTTCTCGAACGCGAAGAGAAAGAGTAAATGAAAGAGGTAAAGAGACTTTTGTCATATTTCTCTTCTCGCGTGACATGCCACTATACGACCACAAACAGGCCGCCTTTTTTTCTAATTCTCTGCAAAGTTATGTTTGTGCATCAATTTCATTGTCATTACTTGCTGTCCGCGGTATTTCAAACATTCCTCTGTTCAAATGTATTTATATTAACTTCAATGATCTCTTGTTTGTTCATTAATTGTCCATAACTCACTTATATAGGAAGATCTGAACTCAAAATAGTAAACCAATCTGATGGGAGCAAGAGACAGTGTTCCATCTCATTCGACATCAAGGTTCAAACAGCCGCAAATATGTACTGGAGTTTTTTTTAACTGGTAAAAAAGACAACACTAACATAGTGACCCAAAATTGTGTCGATATTCGGCAATTATGGACAATAACTCCAACTTCCCGTATGCAACACTGGAGTCGTAATAGGATTTTCCTTTCATTTTGTTGGAGAAAAATGCTTTTATTTTATGGAACTCAGCATTGCCATTCTTTATTTTTTTTTATTTCTCTGGATCTTTCTTCGACGTAGAAGTTTTCCTTCTCGTAGGGTGGACACCATCCAGGACTTTTGGGCCCATCCTGCCAGTGGTTTGTGTCTGGAATTTCTCCAATAGCCTTTCATTCTCCAGACGTTAACTGCAAGGCAGTGGTTTCTTTTCAGGGGCGTCCTTCCCCATGGATAGAGTTTTGAATGCAACTCTTACTTGCATAGCCCTTCCCGTCATTGGACATATGGTGCGTTTAAAATATATATATAAATTTGGAGTCCTTACAATTTATATCACATCAATACGAGTTCTCTAACTTCTTTCATTGTTTTGCTAGTGATTGTTAGTTGAGTAATGCTTGTGAAATAAAATAAATCTTCTGCTGTTGCGATAGCCCGGCTGGTACTCCACTACATCGTCCGCCATTTAAAGGATGTCGAGAGAAATGTGTTTGTGTTGAGGTTTATATCAAACAGCGACATCTGTCCACAGCTTTCGACTTCATCATGGCAGGGAGGAGCCAGTGGTCGGTTGTAACGTACACTACTACAAGGTTTGGGGGCAGCTTTACAAAAGAAGAGCACAACAAAAGTAAGTCGTTTCGGCCTACATGCGGCCTTCTTTAGAAAACGCGAACACAGAAACGGACAACGAAATGAAGAATAACTAAACTACAAGTTCTAGAGTAAACAGAATTAGTGGGTCTAGAATAGAAAATGAAGTGAAAAGAGAAAACGAGGAACTATATTACAGGAAAAGCATTAATTAAAAATATGAAATAAATGAAGTATACAAGTTAAATGAAATGTAAATACGCTTAACTGGAAGTCTAGGCGGAGGCTACTATCTGCACACATCTGGGCGTCAGATGTAAATGAGAGAGAAGGTAAGAGGACAACCAAGCCACGGTAAGGGAGAGAGGGGGACGAATGAGACAAATGTTGACTGAGGGTGTGAATGACGAACCTGTGATACCGATGAGAAGAGGCGGGTATTAGTAAGACAAGGATCTGTAAAATACTAAAAAGTCATCTTGAAAGGGAAGGTACAAGGCAGACGAGGCAGAGGAACCCCAAGACTAAAGTGAACTGATAACATCAAAATGTAAACAGATGAACCCATGAAAACGTGCAGCATCAAGACAAGAGGCAGAGTGAAACGATGTTAAATGGTACCCAACCTTCGACGTGGAGACTGCACCTAAATGAATGAATGAAAACGATTGAATATTTACAAATTCATTATGAGTAAGTGTATTAAAGTTAAAGGTCCTGGAAATGTTATTGCTCCTCCGTAACGATGACGTCATCAAGAAAATAACGAATGGTTTATAAGACCTGAAAAAGATCACTAACGCGATTTCTAAACTAACGAAGGATATGCTAGTTTAGGTAGTTTTCAATAATTTTTGTGTTACATGCCTTGATATCGGAGGTAGAACATATGTAATTACATGTTTAAAAGAGGTCGAGAGGTTAGACGTCGGCATCTGGACATAAAGGTCCCGGGTTTGAATCCTTCCACAGGTGATGGGAATTTTTCACTTTGAATCCGTAATTTCTTCAAGGTTTTACTCTCCTCTGGCCTCTGAGTAGTGAGATCTGATGGTCTAGCCGTCTCGGAAAACAGCGAAGAACAGGACGTCCCGTGTACAATCGTGCACGTTAAAGAATCCTTGGCAGTTCAAAATTGAAAAGAGTAGTCTAAAAATAGCCGCTGCCTTGACAAAATTGTAGAGAAAATCTACTCATGCCGTAGAAGGATGTTTCTGGAAGGGAAGAGCAGATATCGCTGCTTTAAGAATGTAGTAGAGAGGAAATAGGTTGAGAGTCAAGATCAGAAATGAAGAACTGAGAAGAAAGATAGGAATAGCTCTCGCCATAGAATATATAAAGAAACAACAGATAAACCGGTTTGGCCACGTGACAAGGCAGATAGATGAAAACACGACACAACGAGCTTTCAATAAACGTTGTCAGAATACCAGACCCAATGGTCGACCACGAAAAAGATTGATCGATGGAATATTAGAAGCACTAGAAAACATAACAGCAGTAGAGGCGAACAAAAGAGCAAAAGACCCCAAATTATATCTCCCCTCGACGCTGAAAGGCAGATGATGAAGGAAAGCAGAAGAAGAAGAATGTAGAGAACAACTAAATGGAAAAAATCCTGAGACAAGTGCATAGATTCAAATACCTCGAATCAATAATAACATCAGATGGCATATGCACTCAGAAATTATAGCTCGTTTCAAAACATATGCCCAACTTCAAAACACTATTACTCTCTAACCGTTTGTTAAATACTTTTGAAATTTTCCAAATGTTATTAGAATGCAAAAGACCCTTTAAATGTATATTTAACAAATATCTTGCAGCTGCAGTTTTCTTAAAGCGGCGATATTTCTTTGATGTTTGTCAAAATTGTAAATTGTGAAGCCCTAAAGAATAGAAATTACCGTAGTTGCTGGTCTACGATTAATTTTCACTAGGTAAAGGCATGGCCGTAATGGGGAAATAACTGGATAAAACAAAACACCAGGATAATTATTGTCTGCTCAGTTCGAGGACGGACGATAATAATATCAAGGTATACCTGTATGTCCAATTTTCATAGTTGTGTGGTCATGAAAAGGACCGTTTGTTGAAATAATTTAAGGTAATATAGGGGCCAACATTGTGGGGGCTATATACTTTCATTCTGAATCAGACGAGTCTAAAAGATTAATAACTGTTTGGGGTTGAACATTCCACAAACCATCATTTTTCCAATATTCCTCTTCCTGTTTTAAGACGTGGTCTTCACATTTAGCCCAATAATCTTTGTCTATATTTAATAAAGCGAGATTAGCAAGAGTCTTTACATCGCATATTTTGAATGTTGTATTTTCATCTGCCACTTGTCCTTTTAATTTTGCCCAGATTAGTTCTATTGGATTTAAATGAGCATGGTAAGGTGGCAGCCTCAAACTTATATGACCGTGCTCTTGGATAATCTTATCTATTTGAAAAATCTTTGTCCTCTGTTTTTGCTTTACTAGAGATAGTAATTCAGGTTTTAAGTACATGTTATTAAATTGTATGTGCTCCTTTGTGAGCCATATCTTAATAGCATCTTTTGTACTGGATGACGTCGGGACTTTATCTTCAAGTGCAACAATGTTGTGGTACGCTGCATTGTCCATTATTATGCAAGATGGTCGATCTAGTGCTGGGAGAACAGAATTTTCAATCCAATGTCTAAATATGTGACCATTCATCTCAGAGTGATAATCCCGATTGTCTATGGATTTTGAAAGAAAAATGAGCTCTGCATTCTGTATTAGTCCATGTTGTCGACTACCTGCATGAGCAATTATCAAGCGCTGTCCTTTGCTGCTAGGTATTAATCTCTTAATCTTTCCATCTGATGACTGCCATTCCCTTTGGTTAGTGTGGTGAGCATTGATCCATGTTTCATCCAAGTACACAATATCATAACCTTGCTTGCGCACCTCTTTTACTTCACGTAAGTACTTGCTTCTCATGACTACTATATGTGGCTTCTCACAGATGATGTTTCGTCCATTGGGATACTTTCTGAATGTAAAGCCTGCAGCTCTCACATTCCTCCATAATGTAGACTTTGATATTTCAATACTGTTGTTCTTTTTCAGCGATACTTTTAATTTTCTTATTGTAACAGTTTCATTCATACCCAACATTTTGCGAATTTCACTTCTAATAAGTTCACTGTCGAAATTATCCAACATTTTTGCTCTTCCTTGTGATTTTGTATATTTGGAACATTGACGGTCACGTGCTTGAATCCAGCGATTAAATGACCGTTTAGATAAATCCAAAATGTGTCTTGTCCTATTCTCAGGGTTTTCTAAAGAATGAAATAATCTTCCTCGTTTAGCCTCTTTGCAAAAATAGTCATACATTTTTATTGCGATGTTTTGTAAACTGCAGAATTTCATTTTAAGACTCATGATAAATGTTATTGTTCCACGTTACGCCGCTGAATTAACGGAAATGGAACACACAATGTCTCGTGTTTACTACAAGTGTCTATTTGTGTCAGAAAACTCACGTGGAAAGCGTGAAAAATCGTAAATTTCAGCGTGTATAGATTTGTAATCGCTATTTTTAACTTAAATACTGTAAACACTAAGTTTTGAATACATCAATGGGTCGTTATAAATTTATATAAATCAAATAAGCAACAATAATACCCAAATATTTGTTTTTAATGAAATTAATTCCCTGTTGGGTTCTAATCATTATAACTTTACATGCAAATTTTGAAAAAAATACAAAAAGCAGTTTAAAAGATATTGATTTTTAAAGTTGGGCAAGACTTATGAAACAAGCTATAGAAGCAGAATAGGACAAGCAAAGACAGAATTCCATCGAATGTAAAACATCCTATGTAATAAATCATTGTCAATTAATGTTAGAAAATATAAACTAAAGTATTACTTTGAATCTGTTCTACTATATAGAAGCAAATCATGGACGATAAGTAAGACAACAAGAGTGATCAATAAAGGTAGCTGAGATGTGGTTTATCAGAAAAATACTACGAATTCCACTGATAGCACAATTTATAAATGATGAGACAAGCTGAAGAAACAAGAAATATCTTCCAAATCATAATATTTAAGATAATAATCTAAATTTATTGGACATGTCATGCTAAAAGAAGACATTGAAAATACTATAACAACAGGCAGAAAAAATGGAAAGAATAGCAGAGAAAAACTAAGAAGAAAAAAATATTGAACAGCTTATCCAAATAGCATAATAAAAGATCACCGACTGAAATTATGACTTGTATGAAGGACCGAGTGATGTGGAGAGAGATTATTGCCTACGCCAACCGGCAAGACACCTGATGATGATGATCGCAGCTTTAATGTAAACTAACGACACATCGCATCAACGCCCACAAAAAGGATGAACGCCAATAAACCGAATAAGAATGACGTGTGCAAAATCTTATTTGGAAGCTTTTGTACAAAAATCCTCAAATTATATAAATGTAGTATTTTTAAAATGTGCATCATTTATATTTTAAAATTATTTTCTGTTGGTAATTTTTTCTTAAAATATATCATTACTTTGTTATTTCTTTATTAAATGTTAAGAGACAGGGGTGGGGGTGTTAAGTCAATCCGGATATATGTAGATCGATCAATATTTTGGAATATGACTTAGCTGCAAGTAGCTAAGTAGTTCTAAGTGATAGAACGGCTAATTGCAAACTTGAAACCCGAGGCCCCCCGAGAATGTTGACGTCATTCATCGACGTCACTGGTTATAGATGCCTGAAATAAAAGAACGAATGACGCAAATAAGCTCCTCCTCCTCGTTGGTCGCCCAGAAAAGAGCGTTCAACTACGTTGTGTTCAAACGATAGCTGCACTTTTCGGCCCGACCATCCGACTCAGACAAGACTTTGGGGATCGGGTTTACCTTCCCTCTTCTAACCTGCCTTACTTGACCAGGTTGAGTCGTCTGTTTCCGAAACCACCATGTAAAGATGGAAGAGAGTCTTTTCCAGCTCTGATTTGCTGACCCAGATGTCAGTACTCAACTTTCTACAATCACATCTTACATTGCGCACCTTTGCTGCCTAGAAAATTCACGATCCGCGCCAATAACAGAAGGGTGTAGATACCGCTGAAAGTGTTGACCTTTTGAACTTGACTCGCACAGATCTTTTACACCAACAGAAACTCACGTTCAGGAGAAGCTGTGGTAAATGAAAGAAAGCAGAAAGGAAGTGTATGTATGTACAGAATATGGTGTTAATGAGCACATGTTTCTTGACTAGGTAATTTACCAGTTGAGACACCTGAGACGAAGAATATAAAATGAATAACATTAACATAAGTATTGAAAAAAATTGAAGTTATAGGAAGACAAAAGAAGATATTAAACAAAACATAGTTATAAAATATGAAGTCTTCTTTTCTCTTCTGCGCTCATGTCTCTGTCAGAGTCGGATTCCGGACTCTTTCATGAAGGCAGGTAGCTGTCTGTTTAAGTGATTCGGTTTCCCCGTATAGTTTCTCTTCCAGGGAGATGGGTGTGGTCCACATTGTGCTTCTCAGGGTTGTGTACTGGGGGCAATCCTGTAAAGCAAAACATGAAGTTATAAACAAGTAACAAAGTTTAAATATATGAGAACAACATTCTCTGAAGATGGTAAAATCGACAAAGAAACAGATATACGATGCAACATGGGAAACTAAATATTGGGACAGCTATCCCTTATACTTCAACACAAAGCAACACCTATTACCACAAAGAAACATATGATTATCTGACCACTGATCTGCTTCTTTGTCTGCTGGTTTCTCTACCTCTCTGTCTGTCTATCTGACCACGAATATTTCTCTTTGTCTGTCAGCTAATCTGCCTGTCTGTCTATCTGACTACGTATACTATCTCTTTGTTAACCTCTGTGTATATCTCTTTGACTATCTGTCCATCAGTCACTATTTTCTACTGTTTGATTATGTGCCTTCCTGTCAACATGAACGTATCTCTATTATGTAGTTTTTTATGATATATTACCTTTCAGTTTCAAATATCTTATTCAGTTAACCCTCAACTTTCATTTCTCAAACACAATCTCTAATCTTGGCTCATCTATAATGATGCCAGATTGCAATTTCTCCAAATTTTGGCTTTATCGTTCAAAACATCGCTACTGGTATGGCACTTGGCCAATCAGCTGTCATCATCAAATACTGGGAAGTATTTTGTGTTTACCAGTAAAAATAAAAAGGCACAACAGTTTGACCTAACCGGATATATTACTGTAACACAGCGAATGTTTTGTTTAATGCTGCGTTAGCATTTAATGTATAACTGTCGGAGCTACTGAGTTTACTGCTCTCTGCACACCACGAGCTGTGTTTTTCATCCGGATCATGTTTCGATATTCCGATTGCTTACGATGAATGATGATATCGTATGACTAAGAACAGTTCGATTGCGTTCACTTCGAAGCGGCTATGCCTTATGTCTTTTGGCATGTACTGTAGTTGCTATGATGGGGACTGCAGCTGTCTTTCTTTGTTTGGATCCTTCATTGAGATGAGATGTTAATTCGGGTGATTCCACTGGCATGGGCGGTTAAACAGTTATGTATTTTAATTCGTTTGCAGTGATGCCGGGGCCTTTGACTAACTATAACTATAACTGTATAACTGATACGAGAAAGTGAACTATTTGTTTCCAGTTTCTGGCTTGGATTATCTGTAAACATTTGTTGACCAAGATTACGTGCATATAATGAAGGAACTAGTGTTCTTGTACATTAGTTTTGGAACTATATAGTATAGTTTTAAACGATGGTGTTGGGTAGGAGGATATATGTTATAGTGTGACTCAGTCATGGGCGATAATGGAAGAATAGAAGAATATGACGATAGACAGAAGAATAAAAGAATGAGGCGATGACGATGTGAAGTAGGATAGTTTTAGGCGGCGTAGAAAAGACACTCTTCAGAGGATTAGGAAGGAGACGTTAAGTCTACCCAACTCAGTCGCTGAGTCGTAATCAACTTGAAGATTACCAGTGAAATGCGTACAGGTGGTCAGCCTAAAGCCAGACAGATGTTTGCTCTGGTCGACAAAGTTGCGTAACGCAACGACACGGCCGCTGGTTCCTAGGAAACTCTTATATCGGCAGACGCCTTGAAGTCCAGTGAAGACCTGAGATGAAAGCGGACAACTAAACTGCCCCGCGTAATCAAAAGACCAGGTTATCTTTACGTTCAGCAGTGATTACTCTTTGAGTCTCTGAATTGGAAATCGCCTCGAGTTTTAGTTGTTAGGGGACGGACTTAGGAAGATGGACAGGTTCGACAGGACTCCTAAAGTAATAAGACTTTAGAGATAATTTAAAAAGGCGGAGCTAGAGAGATAGTGACGGTCAAGAGACGTAGGTTAGGCCGTATCAGTGGTCGGGGGGTGTGGTCACCTGGGACTTAAACCCCGAGACCCTGGGAACTGAGGAGATTAGGAGAGGAGAGGCCCAGAATGCTTTTGGGGCGAGGAGCAGTAGCTAGAGAGACATTCAGCTACACTCGGTGAGACTCAGCTACACTCAGCAGACTCGAGACAATTCGGCCACACTCGGCCAGACTGAGCACATTCAGATACTAGTTCCTCAGCACTATCAGAAAGAGACAGGCAGATGTACTTAAGAATACTATACGGAGTATACGGTCAACAAGATAGATAGATAACCACAGATAGAACTTTATGAATACGAAACGGCCACACACAAACGTTATTTGACAATTCATCATCGCCGATAGGCTATGTCAAGTAACACCAATAAAGACCTTGTTTATACTTGTACTAAAAAGATTGATGAGTTATATATGTGTGTCAAATGAAAGTACAAGTAGTAAGGACAGAAAGAAGTTTGAAAGAAACCCTGCAACATCACATTACTTTCTGGTGCCGTGACCAGGATTCTATTCTTTAGAAAGGACCTGGAGAGAAAAAAAAAAGAGTAAGAATCTTCTCTTAATTAACCAAGACGTCCATCTACGCACTTCCAGCGTAAACCTACGCACTTCCAGCGTAAACCTACATACTTACAGCAACGAGTGCCGTCCTCATAATTTGCAAGTACCCATGAAGTTGAGCCTAGTAATGTGTTTGTGTACAACACACCAGCGAACCTTGTCTACAGAAGTTAATCAAGCCTAGCCATCTGTGTCCAAAATAGTACATCGAAGTCCAGTGTAAGAATGGCTGCCTGTTTGTGAGACTACACCCTGTTTATCTTAAAATCCCGAAGAAGCGACTAGAAGTGCCAACCCGCAGTGATCTTTCCCCGAGCTATATCAAAGTAGAAGTGAACATTCATATTCATAAAGTAGAACTTCCTGTAAGGAAAGAAGTAAAAGTGAAATAGACAGAGAGAACAAAATGTGAAAATGATGTCCACATTGAGAACCTGAAAGAAGACTAAGTAGTTAATTATTGTTTTAAATTAGTATATTATTGTGTAGTTGTTAGGATGTTATAAAGGTGTGTTAGGTATTCCATGGACTTCAGAAGCATGTAAGTTGGATTTTTCTTATATATTTTAGAGATGCATATGATATGTTGTAACAAGGTTGTGTGAAGTAAATAAGTTTTTTCTTGAGTGTTAGTGGAAGAAAGTAGAAATTCTTTGACTGATCTAAATAACTTGTGTGTTAATTTATACTTAATTTATAATTAATTAATTAATTATCAAGATGAAGAGAGGCATGACTCCCACTTTGCAGACCCTGCAAGAAATTAGTAGAGTCATCACCGGTTTAGAAAATAGTTTTAGACAGCAAGAAATGAGTGCCAGTATCTCAAATTACTCTGGCGACCCATCCATGTTCAGACAATGGATGGCAGAAATTGAAAAGTATGCTCTCATTTTTCCTATAAATGAGGAAGACAAGAAATTAATAGCTTTTAAAACAAGTAGAGGCGAAGTATCTGACTTCATCCAGAGAAGGCTAAAGAATGAACCTTCAAGCACATGGAAGTCCCTCAAGATAAAATTAAAAACTAGGTATGCTGCTGTAGGAGATGCCTACACTGCTTTCATACTTTTGAGGAAGTTTAAACAAGAAAGAGGAGAGACAATAACTGCATACAGTAATAGACTTTTAGAGCTAGCAGAGGAATCTGGTTTAGATACTGACAGTTTTGGTAGACAATTAATAGAGACTTTTATAGATGGACTAATATCCACAGATCTAAAACTACACTTAGCGAGGCTGAACCCTGAGACGCTAGATGAAGCGATTAATATCTCTATTAAAGAAATCGGGTTCATGAAGAAATTGAATTTAAACCTACCTGAAGAAAGCCCAACCATCAGTGAATGGTTTAATAAAAGAAAAATAGTAGAAAAGCCTAGGGAAGTTAATCAAGCGAGTAATAGATGGAGAAATAAGGGACGACTAGGTGAAATGAGTAAAGAAATATATGCAGTGAGAAGGGAAACAAGGCATTTTCATGGAAGATTAGCACCCCAGGAATCTAGGTGGAGATGGAATGACAAAAGACAAACTGCTGGACGTAAGAGCTATGAAATAAATAGTGTAGACAGGATTGAAATGAATAAAGTGAATGGTAAATCAAACTTGTGGACACATCATGTTAACCCAACACCCAGGCGTGGTTGGCAAGATCCCTCTGGAGTCAAAGAGAAGCGCGCAACCAAGCACGTGGATGCGAGAACGACCAAGTGGTCCAAATCAAACGGCCCAAACATCAAGACAAACAGACTGTCTAGCCTGAAACAAAACAAATTAATCAGAAAGGAGAAGGAATTAGAGGGAATGGAACATAATTTAGAAGATAAGTCGAGTCATGCGATCAGCAATAAAAATGAATGTATGTTAGTGAGAATTAAAGAGACTGAGAACAGAATGATCGACAGTGCTACACAAACAGAAGGTACTGATAGAGAAGTATTGGTGACACAGGTTAGCTGCGCACAAACACAGACTGTAGAGGTTAGAGGACAAACTAAACATAACGATAAAATAACACAAACGAGGGAGGTGAAGAAACAATTTAGAGACGCCTGTGTGGCTACAAACATCCTAGAAGATGTGATTTCAAGAAAAGATGCCGAGATAAGAGTTATGGAAAAGAGAAGTGAAAGAGATGAGTTGATGCTATTAGAGCTGAAAGACACAGTAGATAGGCTAGAGTGCAAAAACAAGTGTCTAAAAACAAGAATTAAAGAGCTGGAAGCACTTGAAGAACAAAAGGCTGAGACTGACAGACACAGTGTATGTATGAGTCGAGAAGTTGATGAGATGAAAGCACAGAATAGCCAACTTTTAGGTGAAGTCAAAGAGTCCAAGGATTTAGTTGTAAGTTTAAGAAAGGAGAAATCAGAAGCAGATGACCAGGTAAGGAACCTAATACGTGAGAAGTCTGACTTAGAGGAAGAGGTAGCGTCTCTAAGGCGAAAGAAATCTGAGATTAAGAAAGCGGTCAATCGAAGACCAGATGTAGAAAAGAGTAGCGCAACAAAAGGAAGGATAAAGAAGCAAGTAGCTACAGTTGATGTCTATGAGAGACAAGAAGCTAATGTTGATAGTTCTTCAGGTTCAGGAGTGGTGTTCTGGCCACTTGGAACCCCAGAGCGAGACAAGATAATTCAAGAAGGAAGAAGGCGGTGTGATGAACGAGTGAAAACAGATCCTTTTTATGCCCAAAGAATGGGAAGGATGAATGATTATCTGGAACATGCCAAGAAAAGAAATCGCGAGAAACATCCATATTAAGAATTGTAATTATTTTACTGGTGGATGTTGTAACTAATAATGTGTAAGAGTCTACTAACTTTTAGACGAATTTAATATGTATAATGTCGATGTGCACTGAATGATGAGTAGGAGTCTGTAAATGTACTGTTGCCTTAATGAGGAGACAGAACTATATGTATGAAGATGTTAGTGAGTCACCTGAAGTAAACAAACAAAATGGTTGTAACCATGTTTACATTCGGTTAAAAAAAGTTTGAGTCAAGTTAAGAGAACTCAGAATTTACAGAAAATAGAGTATTCATGGAGAGAAAAACATAGGGAACTAAGAAGAGTGAGTCAGTGACCCGAGTTGGAGAGACTCTATGAGTTATATAGGAATTCCAAGTGTGGAACAGCATTGTGAGATGTACACATGTGTGTATGAAGTGTGTTGTGGATAGTTTAATGGAAGTCTAGACAGACTAGATTCTGTATCAAATTTAAGTCATAATTTTGATTGCTATGTGTTTGTGATTACTCTATGCTTCAATGTTCGGTCTGTCCAAGACTGTGGGGTGTATGATTTGAGGAGAAACATGTTGTGAAATGCACATTTTTTAAAATACAATTTTATGAAAATGTAATTATATGTTGACGGGGAGAATTGCCTAAAATTTAGGAATATGCGGGGAGAAGGAACAGATAAGAAGACTGTCGACCCGACATGAGTTGACCAGTAAATTAAGCCTGTGGCTAAGAGATTCTGTAAGAAAGCGTATTGCTATGCAGACAACTTTATTAGCAGTGCCAGAAGAGCACGTGTTCAGGGAGAATAAGAGAACAGAGTAGACGGGTCTTGTTTCTTTTTCAGAACTGGCACAGATATGATGCCGAAGAAAGACTAAACACGTCTTATTAGGCAATTAAGAGAGTACAGTGCGAAGGTTGATCGAGCCTTAAATATTTCAGAATTGATGTTTCCACAAAATGTTTTGTATACATGAGACACATGTTGTGTCGCAAAGATGTTTATTGAATGTCATGATATTGTTGTAGAATTATGAATGTTGTATATGTAAACACCAATTACAGAACCTACCAGTTTAAATTAATAGACGGAAAGAAATGTGGGTTAGACATAGACAAAACAGACGATGACCTCAATTTAGCTGGCCTACATTCAGGCTAGGTCCAGAGTGACGTCACGTTAGTCAGAGGCTTCAAAGCAAAACAAAGTGGCATGGCAGAGCGATGTTGTAAGATGATTGTATACATGATGGATTTTTCTTTTGAGATTCCAGTTTATAGATGTTGAATTTGTATTTCTAATTGTTGTAATAATTGATGTACAATGAGAAAAAGGAAATTAGTTAGCCCATTAAGGAAGTAGAAAGAGAGCAGTCACACTATGTTTTTATTTTGAGTTAAATTGATCTATGAATATATCAATTCAACTGAAATGTTGACGGAGATATATGTTATAGTGTGACTCAGTCATGGGCGATAATGGAAGAATAGAAGAATATGACGATAGACAGAAGAATAAAAGAATGAGGCGATGACGATGTGAAGTAGGATAGTTTTAGGCGGCGTAGAAAAGACACTCTTCAGAGGATTAGGAAGGAGACGTTAAGTCTACCCAACTCAGTCGCTGAGTCGTAATCAACTTGAAGATTACCAGTGAAATGCGTACAGGTGGTCAGCCTAAAGCCAGACAGATGTTTGCTCTGGTCGACAAAGTTGCGTAACGCAACGACACGGCCGCTGGTTCCTAGGAAACTCTTATATCGGCAGACGCCTTGAAGTCCAGTGAAGACCTGAGATGAAAGCGGACAACTAAACTGCCCCGCGTAATCAAAAGACCAGGTTATCTTTACGTTCAGCAGTGATTACTCTTTGAGTCTCTGAATTGGAAATCGCCTCGAGTTTTAGTTGTTAGGGGACGGACTTAGGAAGATGGACAGGTTCGACAGGACTCCTAAAGTAATAAGACTTTAGAGATAATTAAAAAAGGCGGAGCTAGAGAGATAGTGACGGTCAAGAGACGTAGGTTAGGCCGTATCAGTGGTCGGGGGGGTGTGGTCACCTGGGACTTAAACCCCGAGACCCTGGGAACTGAGGAGATTAGGAGAGGAGAGGCCCAGAATGCTTTTGGGGCGAGGAGCAGTAGCTAGAGAGACATTCAGCTACACTCGGTGAGACTCAGCTACACTCAGCAGACTCGAGACAATTCGGCCACACTCGGCCAGACTGAGCACATTCAGATACTAGTTCCTCAGCACTATCAGAAAGAGACAGGCAGATGTACTTAAGAATACTATACGGAGTATACGGTCAACAAGATAGATAGATAACCACAGATAGAACTTTATGAATACGAAACGGCCACACACAAACGTTATTTGACAATTCATCATCGCCGATAGGCTATGTCAAGTAACACCAATAAAGACCTTGTTTATACTTGTACTAAAAAGATTGATGAGTTATATATGTGTGTCAAATGAAAGTACAAGTAGTAAGGACAGAAAGAAGTTTGAAAGAAACCCTGCAACACACACACTGCGGAAGCCAAGTGAGAGTATTACACAACATGCCCTTTTTTGGAATTCCCAGGAAAAATGACAAAGAGGAAGATCAAGGAATTCTTGGAGAAGACAGATAGAAACAGAAATGTTGATGATGGGAAAGACTTGGAACGATCTTAGAGAATGTCAAGAAACAGAACGGCTTGGAAAGTTTTTGTTGAAGACTATGCTCCACAGGGAGCTGAAAGGTAGAAGAAGATAGTGTTAAACAAGTGACAAGTTTGTGTTAACTAATACTGACACCAGCTCCAAACTGTTACAAATACCTATTGTAATTTATTCTATTTCTTTTCTATCCATGAAACTAATTTAACTGCAGCCATTCTCCATAACCGCTGCAGATCTTGTTACAGCATTTCCCAAAATGCAAAAGTAAATTATGTTGACGAAATCGCTCCTGCAAGACCTAGTCGATTGCACAGGTGACGATTCCAAACCTCCTTAGACGCCTCTTATGACATGCGTGGCAGGTAAGAGTGATTATAATTTTTTCTCATTTCACCACGAATTACAGTTAATACCAAACTAGTAATACTAACACTACTACTGCCTCTACTAGTAACAATACTATCTCATATTCCAGTAACACTACTACTCTCACTACTAGTAGCACTACTCTCATTGCTAGTAATACTGCTACTCTCATTACTAGTGACACTACTACTCTCACTACTAGTAGCACAACTACTCACATTACTAGTAATACTGCTACTCTCAATACTATTAACACTAATACTCTCACTACAAGTAACACTACTACTACCACTACTAGTAACACTACTACTACCACTACTAGTAACACTACTACTACCACTACTAGTAACACTACTACCAGTATTAGTAACAGTATTACTCTCACTACTGGTAACACTACTAGTAGTAGCCTCCGTCAGTCATAGTTGACTATGGATTTTTCAGCGCCCCTAGAAATGTTATTTTTTTCCTTTCTTTTCTTTCGCCGCGTATTCTCTTTCTCTATGAATCTGTCTGCTTCTTCTTTGAGGTGAACCTTTAGAGTGTGTTTCCAGAGATTGCGGTCTGCAGCTATGTCTTCCCATGCTGCAGGGTTTATGTTCAGATTCTTCATGTCACATTTACACACATCTACAAATCGAAGATTTGGGCGCCCCCTAGTTCTTTTACCATATGCCAGTTGTCCGTAGAGTATATCTTTTGGTACGCGGCCATCTTTCATACGGTGTACATGGCCAAGCCAAAGTAACCTACGTTGTTTGAGCAGCGTGTAGATATTCGGTAGGCCTATGCGAGTCAGGACCTCCACGTTTGTCACTTTATCCTTCCAGGTGATACCAAGAATACGGCGTAGACATCGCATATGGAATGCTTTTAGCCTCCTCTCCTGCTTTACATAGGTTGTCCAAGATTCGCTGCCATACAGGAGGATACTAATTATGCAGGCATTGTACACTGTAGCTTTTGTTTTAATTGTCAGTTTGTTGTTTTGCCAGATACGCCTAGAAAGACGGACAAAGGTGGTAGCGGCTTTACCAATACGAGTGTCAATTTATGTATCTAAAGATAGTCTGTCGCTGATGATGGACCTCAGGTAGTTATACTGCCGCACGATATCAAGTTTATAGTTGTCGATAGAGATTTCAGGTGTTGCTTCGACGTCCTGACCGAGTATGTTAGTTTTCTGCAAACTTATTGTTAGACCGAAGTCTCGGCAGGCATGCGCAAAGCGATGTACCATGCTCTGGAGTTCTTCCTGACTTTGCGTGACAAGTGCAGCATCGTCGGCAAATAACAGATCTCTAATAGAGATATGTCTGACCTTAAACCTTGCTTTTAGTCTTGAGATATTGAACAATCGACCATTGGATCTAGTATGGAGATAGACACCTTCATTTGCATGTTAGAATGCATGTTTTAACAGAACAGCGAAGAAGATTCCAAATAGAGTTGAAGCAAGAACACATCCTTGCTTGACACCGCTGCGTATGCCGAAGGGTTGTGATGTGCTGCCATCATATTGGATGGTGCCCTTCATGTCCTCGTGAAACGATTTGACTAACGTCAGTAGAGTATGTGGGCAGCCTATTTTGGAAAGTATTTTGAAAAGACCTTCTCTGCTGACAAGATTGCCTTTGTAAGGTCGATAAAGGCGATGAAGAGAGGCTTTTTCTGCTCTCTAGATTTTCCTTGAAGTAGACGTAAAGAGAAAATCATGTCTGCAGTTGATCTTCCGGATCTGAAGCCACATTGCGATTCAGGATCTACGCGTTCTGCGAGTTTTTGTAGCCTTCCTAAGATGACTCTGACGAAGGTCTTGCCGACAATGCTGAGTAAGGAGATGCCTCTGTAGTTGTTGCAGTCGCTTCTATCTCCTTTATTTTTGTAGAGAGTTACAATCATGGAGTCTCTCATATCTTGATGAATGGCTTTCTCTTTCCAGCATAGATGTAGCACTTCAAGCAGGGGATGTAACAATGCACGTTTGCAGGATTTAATCAGATCGGGAGGGATCCCATCTTGTCCTGGAGCCTTGCCGGTGGCCAAGCTATCTATGGCCTTGCTAAGTTCCTCTACGGTTAGTTCAAAGTCTAACTCTTCCATAGGTGGGAGACATTGTATGGCGTCGAGGGCGTTTGATGTAGCAATGTTTTCTATTGAATAAAGTGAAGAATAATGTTCCACCCATCTTTCCATCTGTTTGCCTCTATCTGTTATTTTCTCCCCAGTGGATTACTTTAGTGGGGCAATAGTGTATTTTGTTGGCCCAAGGGCTTTCTTTATGCCATCATACATTACTTTTAGGTTTCCAGTTTGAGATGCAGTCTGGATGCTGTCGCTAAGCTGGAGCCAGTACTCATTAGCACAGCGTCGAACTGTTTGCTGGACTTTGTTTCTGGTCATTTTAATAGCCTGCAGAGAATTTGCTCAATTGCTCAAAAAGCATTTGATAGTATTCATAGAGATTCTTTGTGGAAAATTCTGAAGCAATATGGTTTACCATCAAAAATCATAAATATTATCAAAGACATGTATGATGGTTACACATGTGCAGTTCGAACAGAGGAAGGACTGAGCGAATGTTTCCCAATAGAAACTGGGGTTAAACAAGGATGTATTTTATCGCCCTTGTTATTTGGAATTGTTATGGACTTCATAATGAAGAAATGCTGCACTGGTAATAAAGGCATCGAATGGATACAAGGAGACCATTTGGAGGACCTCGACTTTGCTGATGACATAGTTCTCATCAGCAGTCAGATAAAAACGATGCAGGAAAACACAAATGAACTATCATCAATAGCCAGCAAAATTGGGCTTGAGGTCAATCATGAAAAGACTAAAGTCATGAAAAGTTTAATTCCAACAAGTGACAAAATATACATGGAAAACAAACCAGTAGAAGAGATCGATCACTTTATCTATCTTGGAAGTCACATTGATCGAGAAGGGGATACGAGCAAAGAAATTAGAATCAGACTGGCTAAAGCAGCAATGTCTTTCAGAAGCCTTGAAAAGTTGTGGAAATCAAAACTCATTAGCACAAACACAAAACTTAGGCTATTCAAATCAAATGTACTATCAACCCTTACGTATGCGTGTGAAAGCTGGAAAACAACAAGAGATATAGAAACAAAGTTGAACGCATTCGAAAATAAATGTCTAAGGAAAATACTTGGTATAGAATGGAACGAATTCAAAACAAACGAGGAAATTAGAGAAATCGCCAATCAACCACTAATATCTTCAGTAATAAAGAAAAGACGATGGTCATACGTTGGACATGTGATGAGAAGAGATAATAATCGAATAGCAAAGCAAGCCCTCATATGGGAAACAACAGGTAAAAGAAAAAGAGGAAGACCCAGGGAGACACTGAGAAGAACATTGATGAGAGAGGCAAGAGCAGCAGGAATCGGCTCCCTCAATGAGATAGAACTGCTTGCACAGAACAGAGACAGATGGCGAGATTTAATAAAATATCTTTAAAAGAAAACTGCTAGAACAAAAATTCATATAGGAGAAGGTGTATCTTGGTCTACGCCCTATGGGCCGGTTACGGCTCGAAAGGTCAATAGATAGATAGATAGAGAATTTGCATTAGGTGCGCGCTTGTGATCTAAGAAGGCCGCGCGATTAGCTTCGATTATGGGTGTCATAACATGGGAGTTGGCTTCAAACCAATCGTGAGACTTAAGTGTCAGTTTTCAAAAGATGCTAACCGCGTTGTTGTAGATGACGTTACGGAGATGCTCCAATTTTTCCACAGCGCTGGTGTAGTGTTCATGATCGCTTTGTGACTCCTTGAGGGTCTTGTTGAACTGCTCGACCAATCCAGAATGTGTTAGCTTGCTAGTGTCTATGTGTTAGCTTGCTAGTGTCAATGTGTTAGCTTACTAGTGTCTATGCGAGATCTCTTATTTGGCTGCCTGTCATAGTGGAACCTCCTGGGCAGTAGCTTGAGTTTGCAGCAGACTAGAGAATGATCCAAGTCGCAGTCTGCACTGTGGTATGGCCGTGTGTGAATTACAGATTTGAGGAAAGGGCGTCTGACAAGTATCAAGTCTAGCTGGTGCCAGTGTTTCGATCGTGGGTGTCTCCAAGATACTTTATGCTGAGGCTTGGTTTTGAAAAAAAGTATTTGTGACGCACAGGTTATGATAGGCGCAAAACTCTAGAAGTCGTTGGCCGTTTTTCATTTAATTTACCAACTCCAAAGCGACCGATGCAGGTTGGCCACGAACTGTGGTCTGCGCCAATTCTAGCATTGAAATCCCCCAGTAGAATAATGTGATCTTGTCCTGGTATACTTTCCATGACTTCTGTCAAATTTTCGTAGAAATTGTCCTTGGTTTCAGATGACGAGCACAAGGTCGGAGCGTACACACTTATAAGAGTAACTGGTCCTGTTGTTGTATTGAGGCGAAGTGTTAGTATCGGCTCTGATGACGAGCACAAGGTCGGAGCGTACACACTTATAAGTGTAACTGGTCCTGATGTTGTATTGAGGCGAAGTGTTAGTATCCGCTCTGATGCATTCTGACCGAGTGTAACCAGACCGTTTAGAGATTTTTTCACAGCAAATCCCACGCCGTGTTCTCTGATATCGTCGCTGCTCTTTCCTTGCCAATAGAACACGTAGTCCGCCTCGTTCAGCATGCCTGATCCTGCCAAACGCGTCTCTTGAAGTGCGGCTATATCCACCGGAAGTCTTTCCAGTTCATTATTGATAATGGCTGTCTTTCTAACGTCGTTTATATCACGCAAATTGTCAGATATGCCAGTTTGCATTGTGCGGACGTTCCAGCAACCCAAACGTAGGTTGAGTTTCTTAATTGTTGGTTTCACTTGTGTGGCAGGTGTGGATGGTATCCTGTCGACATCAAAATGGCGATTCTGGTGTGTCCTCTCCAGGGCGCGAGCTTGGGCAGAAAAAGAAAAGTGACAGGTTGTTGCCCATGCAACATGTTTCTTCACTCCACGCAGCCGAGCCCATACAACATGTTTCTTCACTCCACGCAGGCTAGCGATCCAAAGGTCTAGCAGAGCAAGAACAGTTTGGTGCCAACAGCGCCGCAGGAGTTGCCAGAGCAATGTTGAAATCAACACTGAACTGCCTTAGGGACTCCGGATTTTTCCTCAGGGTTTACTCCCGAAGTCTATTCCGTGAACGGGTACCCGCTAGACAGCGGGGGTTTATAATCAGAGTTGACCTTCTCCTAGATGCGTTGCCATCTTTAGGCTGACGGGTCGCACCTACCCGGGGAGGAGGTTAGAGGGCGCCTCCGATTCGCCGACGAAAACGTCATAGGGCATTTGGGGCATTTTATAGAATTAGCTACCCCACGCAACTAATTCACCCCACCCTCTGTATCACCACTTGACTTCATTTTGCGGAACGCGGTTGGTTATTCTATATTCTCAGCACGCCTCTATATCTAGAGGCCGGCCACTGCAGTAACACTACTACTGTCACTACTAGTAACACTAATACTGCCACTGCTAGTAACATTACTACTGCTATTACTAGTAACCCTACTACTCTCACGACTAGTAACACTACTACTCTCACTACTAGTAACACTACTACTCTCACTACTAGTAACACTACTATTCTCACTACTAGTAACACTACTACTCTCGCTACTAGTAACACTACCACTCTCACTACTAGTAAGACTACTACTCTCACTACCAGTAACACTACTACTCTCACCACTAGTAGCACTACTACTCTCACTACTAGTAACACTACTACTCTCACTACTAGATATACAACAACTGCTACGTTTATTTCGAGATGCAAAAGAAAGGAAAAGTAAGAGGCATTAATAGGAGCAGTGCTATAGACAGCTTCGTTTGCTATTACAGGTTCTGGTGCGCGCGCACACACACGCACATTTACCCACGCCTAACCTCGCTAGCTCACAAGTACATCACAAACTCACACAAGTACATCATAAACTCACACAAGTACATCACAAACTCACAAAAGTACATCAAAAACTCACACAAGTACATTACAAGCTCACAAAAGTACATCAATAAACCTTGGAGAAATTCAACAAAATTACAAACATACACAAGCGCCTATTCTTTATAAAGGATAAATAGAGATCGATGTTTCATGTTGAGTGTTTGCCTCATTTTAGAAATTAGCCGGTTCAAATACATATAGAATTGGATTAGAACGGAATTAGATTCCAAGTTTATTCTTCTTCGTGTTTATTTATTTTCTTCTTATTTTTTTATCACCTTTATTATTGTTACTCACATTATTACTAATATGCATTGCAATTATTACTATTATTATTAATATTACTATTATTATTATTATTACTATTGCTGGTATTATTAATATTGTTATTATTACTGTTATTTTCATTACTGCTGTTATTATTTACTCTTATTAATCAACGTTCAACATTTCCTATCTAAACCGACAAAGACGGCGTACTGATTTGGTGAGTTTATCTTTCATTAACATTTGACTCTTGATAGAGGCGATCGATTTTTTGTTTCAGTAACATTTAACTCTGGATATATGGGATCGACTTTTTCCCAGTAACTTTTGACTCTGGATATATGTGTTCGATGTTATCTTTCAGTAACATTTGACTCTTGATAGAGGCGATCGACTTGTGCTTTCAGTAGCACTTCACTCACGATAGATGATAACAAGTGTTTGTTTTTTACTCAGTAACATTTGACAGGATAAATCGAATCAAGGCTTTATTCTTTAACAAATAACATTTCACTTAAAACTGATGACGTCGGATGGTTTTTGTTCCCGATTAACATTTGACATGGGATAGATGAGATGGGGTGCATTGTCATACTACAGATGGATGTTAAAACAGTCTTTGTTCGATTTAAGCACGTGATTGACCTCTCTTGCCTTCTTCTCTCCACAGGGCATGAAATGTTAAAGCAATCAGCCACAACATTTATTGTGGAGACAAATAATAATAAATGAATATTATTTCTTGTATGCTTGGAACAAACATCTAGCAGTAGCCTCCCATTTGACAAAATATCTTTAAAAGAAAACTGCTAGAACAAAAATTCAGATAGGAGAAGGTGTGTCTTGGTCTACGCCCTATGGGCCGGCTACGGCTCGAAAGGTCAATAGAATAGAATAGATAGCTAAGTGGTTAGTGAACTAGACTACAAAGAAAAAGAGGCCGGTTCGATCCTCATTGACGACTTCCGGGTTCACCCAGCCTTAAATGGGTACTGGATATTTTCTGGGAAAATAAAGCGATACGGCCGTAATACTGACCACATTACCTAACAAATCATGTCTATAATAATAATGTGAAGGTCTATACAAATTATGGCCAATAACACTATATTCCTTATACGCTACTTGGCATGACGGGGCTCTTTACTTTCTACCTTTTAAGGCAAATATAATTAACTAACGCCTTGCTTATCTAACATGGGAGCCGCAAAAGCTCAGTGGTTAGTGAACTAGACTACAAAGGGCAAGAGGTAGGGTTCGATCCCAACCGACGGCTTCCGATTCACCCAGCCTTTAATGGGTACTGGATTTTTTTCTGGGAAAGTAAAGCGACACGGGCGTAATAGCGACCACATTACCCCAAAAATCATGTGCTGAAAGTCTGTAAAATGTATGGTCACTAACACCATATTCCCTATAGGCCACTTGGCGTGACGGGGGCTTTTTGCTTCGCTTTTTTTAAATCTGGAATTGGGTGGTCTAGATGTAAGACGTCGGTCTCTGAACAGGAAGGTCTGGTGATCGTCTCCCACCACAGGTGGGAATTTTTCAAAAATCGATCACGTGATTTCTTCGTGGCTTTACCATCCACGGCTTCTGGGTTGTGAAATCTGATATCTAGCCCTCTCGAGAAACGGTGACAATAAGGAGGTGCCGTGTGCACTCGCGCACGTTAAACAACTCACAATTTAAAGTCGAAAAGAGCAGGCCAAATGACCGCTGCCCGGGCAAATATTGTTAAGCAGATCTACCTATGCATGCCGAAGACGGATGTGTCGGGCTGATATTGTGGCTATGACGTAAACCAGCGACACAAGGCATCCACGCCCACTTAATGGGTGAACGCTAAGATTAAGATAAGACGAAATATTCTGTATAAATGAGTGAGACTTGATATTCCGTATAAATGGATGAAACTAAATATTCTGTATAAATGGTTGAGACTAAATATTCTGTTAAATGGATGAGACTAAATATTCTGTATAAATGGATGAGACTAAATATTCTGTATAAATGGATGAGACTAAATATTCTGTATAAATGGATGAGACTAAATATTATGTATAAACGGATGAGACTAAATATTCTGTATAAATGGATGTGATGAAATATTCTGTACAAATGGATGAGACTAAATATTCTGTATAAATGGATGAGACTAAATATTCTGCATAAATAGATAAGACTAATTATTCTGTTAAATGGATGAGACTAAATATTCTGTTAAATGGATGAGACTAAATATTCCGTTAAATGGATAAGACTAAATATTCTGTTAAATGGATAAGACTAAATATTCTGTATAAATGGATGTGACTAAATATTCTGTATAAATGGATAAGACTAGATATTCTGTATAAATGGATGAGACTAAATATTCTGTATAAATGGATGAGACTAAATATTCTGTTAAATGGATGAGACTAAATATTCTGTATAAATGGATTAGACTAAATATTCTGTATAAATGGATGAGACTAAATATTCTGTATAAATGGATGAGACTAAATATTCTGTATAAATGGATGAGACTAAATATTCTGTATAAATGGATGATATTAAATATTCTGTATAAATGGATGAGATTAAATATTCTGTATAAATGGATGAGACTAAATATTCTGTATAAATGGATGAGACTAAATATTCTGTATAAATGGATGAGACTAAATATTCTGTATAAATGGATGAGACTAAATATTCTGTATAAATGGATGAGACTTAATATTCTGTATAAATGGATGAGACTAAACATTCTGTATAAATGGATGAGACTAAATATTCTGTATAAATGGATGAGACTAAATATTCTGTATAAATGGATGAGACTAAACATTCTGTATAAATGTATGATATAAATGGATAAGACTAAATATTCTGTATAAATGGATGAGACTAAATATTCTGTATAAATGGATAAGACTAGATATTCTGTATAAATGGATAAGACTAAATATTCTGTATAAATGGATGAGACTAAAATTATATGTTCTTTTCCCATCCTATAACTCTGGAGGCTGCTGGTACACTACTGACAGACATCACTAACCTTCTCCAATGATCTCTATCTACAGACACTCTTTGGAACTCTGCAAAGCAGAGGTCTGTCCATTTGTTAATGTTATCATCTCATCTCTTCCGTTGTCTATATCTCCTTCTTTCTATTAAAACAGTTGCCTCTAGATCAATCTTTGCCAGGACCAGATAGAGATACGTTGCCAAACCATTTCGAGTTTCTTCACATTAATCATTAAACCAGTATGTACTGCAATGGTCTGTGTTTGTTTTTTATTAGTGATACGATCTAAGTAAGAGATACTCAGAGCCTTACGGTAGAACTTCATCTTCATAGCTTATATTTTATTCTGTAGCTATACTGCAAGGTTATGTGTTGCGCAAGAGTATAGGAAAAATTAATATAACTAGCGTTCGCATCAACGAGATTTTAGTGCCAAGAAAAATATTCGTATTTTTCCAAGTAGATTTTTGGAAGTATAGAAGGAGCAGCACCCATAAACTCGATAGTTAATTTTGACCATTAAAGCTGACGTACGGTGTTCGAAGCCCGCGGTAGACAGAAAGGATTTTTTCTATCGGGGGTGAAATAAATATCCTGAGTCGCAAACGTCGTGGCGACTGCTTGGCCAAGCGGCCTTTATCCCTCTGGCTCTATCGTTGTCCCCCGACATACATCAGCAATGGAACTAGGTGTCGTAAAGATAGTTTTTTTTTTTTAATTTGACACTTGTTTTTGTACATTCTAAATGTCATATCTAGTTCTAATGAAATGTCTTAGTTTGTTCATTAGAAAAATGACATCTGCTTGCATTTAGTAGAAAATTGACATGTAAAGTTTCCATCATAAATTTGACAATAAACTCTTGACGTTTGGCACCTGATTTAGCCAATTAGGCAGTTCAATTTTGTTGTCTATTAGAAATTCAGACATAGTTTTGTTTTTTAGAATGTGTATATACATATAGTTTTGTTTTTTAGAATGTGTATATACATGTAGTTTTTTTTTTTTTAGAATGTGTATATACATGTAGTTTTTTTTTTTTTAGAATGTGTATATACATGTAGTTTTGTTAATTAAAGACCTGCCACTTAGATTTTACCATTACAAACTTGATATATTATCTTATCCGTTAATAATTTGACAGCCAGCCTTGTCTACTAGAAACTTGACTTACATTTGTATTCTTGCTAAGCTTATTCTTAAAATTGCAGTCCATAAGTCTGGAGCTTGTTTCTCTTCACGGGTGCGACTTAATGTGTTGGTCTCGCACCAAATATACAGAGTGCCACACAAAAAAAAAACATATTTTTGTCTCAAGTAGTTATACAGCCAACATTTTTTTGTTAATGTATGTGGTGAATGGGGGAGCCGCGATAGCTCAGTGGTTAGTGAACTGGACTACAAAGGACAAGAAGTATGGTTCGATCCCAACCGACGGGTTCCGGGTTCACCCAGCCTTAAATTGGTACCGGATGGATTTTTTTCTGGGAAATTAAAGCGGCACGGGCGTAATACCGACCACATTACCCCAAAAAATCATGTGCCGAAGGTTTGTAAAAATTGTGGTCACTAACACCATATTCCCTATAAGCCACTTGGCGTGACGGGGGTACTTTACTTTTTTTTATGTGGTGACTGCAGATAATTTAATTTTTAAAAATGCCTTTTCTGTCTAAACAAAATCTCGGTGCTCTCCTCCCACCATAAGACGGCAGTGACATCAGAAATGCGCGATCACCTCCAGCGGTAACGCAGCTGGGACATTTTGGAATTTGCTAAAACAGTGTTGTGATTGTGAAGCGTGCTTTCAAAAGTAAGTTTAATGGTAATCTTCCAACTAACAGGTCCATTCTAAAGTTGTTAAAGCTGGATAATATGCAGGAACGCGTTACAGATGCTGTGAACTCGATCACGCTGCATATGCTGCAGAGTTTGGTCCGAGCTAGATCATTACATCCATATTTACTGAGTAACGGCTGGGGCGCACATCGAGTATGTGTTCATGGTACCAACTGATGCAACATGAAACCTTATGATATTATGTAATTGTAGCCACTGATGTATAAGAAAAGTCAAATAAGTTTTGATTATTTAACTACTTGAAACTAGGAATGTTTTTGCCGACACCCTGTACACCTCCAGCTTTAGAACCGTCGCGCGCATAAAACACAGGTCCTCGAGCGCCCTTCAAACAACCTTGGAACCATTTACCCTTTAGTATCTCTATATCGGTAGATAAGGTCTCCCAGCATAAGCGATGTTTTTGTTAGCCTCTGATAATATGTCCTACGTTTATTCTGTCTCTCAATCTTTCACGAGATGTTTATGAAGAGGTGTCTAGCGTGAATTATCGTCAGCTGTTTTTTTATTAGTCTATCTATCTATCTTTTATTTTATTAGTTAAGTTTTGATGTTTCGTTTATCATATATTTCATTGCCTAACCCAGATAATGATTGAGCCAGTGATATTAATGAATTTTTGCCCATTTTATTGTTTTTATTTTGTTGAGTTTAATTCACTGTCTCTCTCTCTTTCTCTCTCTCTCTCTCTCTCTCTCTCTCTCTCTCTCAATTGAACATTCTCTGTGTAGAAATTTCCAGAAATAAAAGAACTTGCTTATTAAATGTTCTGAATTCTGATATAAGAGATAAGTATAATAAATATTAATACATATGAAGTGAAGGGAAACAAAAGATGTAACAATATTTACTGTAAAATAGAATGAACTGATGTAATAAACAAAGCAGTAGAAGGGTGTGTGGTATGGAGGGGGAAGATACATTAAGAAAAAAAGTTGAAGAAAGGAAGAGAGATAATACATTTTCCAAAATATTTTGTTCTCAGAAATGATTATTCTATGAACAAAACAAAAGTACTAATAACGTTTAAATCGCAGGTATTAACTACTGAATGAACGTAAAATACGAGTTAGCTGCATACTAGAGAGTATATGGGAAATCACATGTTCACCAAATTCAAAATAGGAACAACCAGCCTATGCCACTGTACACTGTACAATATGACTACAAAACATGTTCTACAGGATTGCCCCCAGTACACAGACCTGAGAAGAGCAATGTGGTCCACGCCCGCCTGCCTGGAAGAAAAACTATATGGGGTAATCGAATAACTTAAACAGACAGCTGACTTCATGAGAAAGTCTGGAATCCTACTCTGATTGAGTCTTGATCGCAGAGAGAGAGAGGGAGACAGAGAGAGATAGATAGAGAGAGAGAGAGAGAGAGAGTGTGTATGTGTCATGGTTATTGTTGTGAGTATATCATCATCATCATCAAGTACCGGGCCTGCTGGCGTAGGTGATCATGTCTCCCCACAACTTTCGATCTAGACAGGTATTTATCATTTCTGTTGTTGACCTTCTGCCAAGCCATTCTCTTAAGCTGTCTAGTATCTTTTCTCTTTGCTTCCCTCTATCTCTTTGTCCCTCAATTTTCCCAGTTGTTACAATATATTCCAGTTGTTCTCTTCTCATTACATGGCCAAAGAATGATGATTTGTGAGTATATACTATTGGAAAATTGAAAATGATGCACCATGTACCTTTCTTTCTTTCTTTTCTTTCTTTTTTTTTCATTCAGTCCTTCTTTCTTTTCTTTTTTTTCTGTCTTGTATTTACTTCCTTCCTTCCTTCATTCTTTCTCTATGATAACTGATACCAACAATTGGTATTACTACTATTACCAACATTATAATTCTGTTAATTTAACTTGACCACTTCAAGGAAAGACTACGATTAATGTTAATAATGGCAGCAAATGAATGACTTGATATAAGAGTAATGGCGTAATCACTGACAACAATCTGTGACAAAATGCTCCACTGTATGTGGGCTTATAGCCACATAGTATTAGTTGTTCATGTTTAGTTTGAGTATGAAGTACAGAGAAACAATACGAAAGTATTTATTTAATTGTGTCTGAATACTATTATAAAATGAACAACAAAAATAAAAACGAGAGAGAGAAAGTAAGTACTAAGAGCGTTTAAGATTATACGAGAAAATGAGAATGGAAATGATAAGAAAGAAAAAGTGAGAGGAGAGGGAGATATCCAGTAAAAGAGATTTAAGAGAAAGAGAGACAGATTTCTTTTTAGAAAAAGAGAGACACTAAAAGATATGAGAATGGGAAAGACAAGAAGTTGGAAGACGGTGATGAGAGTTGGAGAGATATAGGAGGAGAAAAAAATAGAGATGGGAGATGTGCTGTTAATATAACGGAGAGGTTAAGTAACACTGTTAATATAATGGAGAGGTTAACTAACGCTGTTAATATAATGGAGAGGTTAACTAACGCTGTTAATATGTGGAGTGAGTCTGAAATAAACGACAGCTATCAATAGAAGAAACAAATATATATTCATTATGTAGAATATTAGAATCTAAAGCAGTGATGGCCAATGGCGGCCCGCGGGCCAGATTCGGCCCACCAATATATTTTTCATGGCCCATAAAGTGTCCACAGAAACTACTAGATTAAATACCTATAAATAAAAACCCAAACTTCAGACAATTGAAAAAAAAATGAATAAACGTAATTTTTAAAATAAATAATTAATTGTCTTGTTAAAAATTATAAAATATGTCGTCAGAGTGAAAGCATTATTTATACATTACTAAATCACATAATGCAATTTTTTAATGATTAATTAATTAAGAAATTAGCAATAGGAGCCGAGTTCCAAAAGTGACAAGCAGCTAGATGATGATGATGATGATGATGATCACCTAGAAACCGGTGAGTCTGGATCTTGACCCCACCCTTCTGTTCCTAATAAACTAGTTCACCTATCTTTGCACTACCGTGGCTCCAGCTTATGATAAGATGCAAGTAAATTATCAATAATAAGTGAAGGAAGTGTAAAAAAAAAAAAAAAAAAAGTACCCGCGTCACGTACCCCCGTCACGCCAAGTGGTGTATAGGGAATATGGTGTTTGTGGCCATAAATTGTACAGACCTTCGGCACATGATTTTTGGAGTAATGTGGTCGGTATTACGCCCGTGCCGCTTTACTTTCCCAGAAAAAAATCCGATACCCGTTATAGGCTGGGTGAACCGGGGGCCGTCGGTTGGGATCGAACCCTACCTCTTGTCCTTTGTAGTCCAGTTCACTAACCACTGAGCTCCCTAAGGAAGTGTAAGTGCATCAATTTATAAAGTTTTTTATGTGTTTTTTTTAAACCCAAACTTCCATCCATCTTGGCAACATTTAAGGTGTCGAAGAATAAGGTAACTGGGTAATATAACAAGAATGGTAAACATTCGTATTCCCAAACAAATGTTGTATGGTGCACTTAGGGATAGAAAGAGAGCAAAGGGCAGACCAGTGATGAGATATAATGATGTTTGCAGGGCTTCCGTGAGGGAATTCTCCATGAGTGAAAGAAACTAGGAAAATCTGGCTGCAGATCGTAACACATGGGGAACAAAAATAAAAAATGGCAGAGCAACTTTCGAAGCAGCCTTGATATCAAATTCAGATGACAAAAGGCGAACGAGAAAGGAGACGAATCAGGAACCACGAATACAACTTATCTATTCTGCGGATTGATCTGTATGTCCAATATTGGTGCATTCAACCACAAGAAAAGCTGTTCGACAAAACAGCATCCAGCATAAGACACTACTATTTTACCAAACTACTAAATTATCATGATTGCTTTCTACCAACAGCCTGTCAACACTCCAAAGGCCATATATATGTATATCTGCGATCAGGACTCAATCAGAGTAGGATTCCAGACTCTCACATGAAGTCAGCTGTCAGGTTAAGTGTGTTGATCGCCCACCCCCATAGTCCGAATATCACAATTAGAGTCCGCCAGATCCACTCTGATTGAACACCCGTTAAAACGTTGCACTGTGTTCTGCGCCAGTGGCCCAGTGCATCCGATTTCAGCCAGCATTTTATTCAGGTTTGCTTTCCTTAACCTTTGATTGTCCCCAATCTTCCTGCAAGGCAGCAGATTGTCTTTTATGTAGGGGGATTCTGCCCTTAGATGGTCGGCCCTCCCATATATATATATATATATATATATATATATATATATATATATATAATGCAATATATGAAGTATTTACTTGATTAAATTCAATCTATTGTATTTTGAATGTTTATACATACAGTAGGCACTGATGTATTGCCTTATTCTATTTATTTTAAATGTATTTATTGGGCACAAAATTAGCAGATGAAATAAACACCACAGAAATAAAAAGCAGAATAGAAGAGGCCAAAATAGCATTTCAGAAAATGAATAAAGTCTTATGCAACATGTCTATGTCAATAGAAGTGAGAAAGAAAATTCATCGCTGCTCTATAGAGCCAATTCTGACCTATGGAAGCGAATCATGGACAGTAGAAAATTAAATGAAAAGACAATTAGATGCCACAGAGATGGGCTTTCTCATAAGAATGTTGAAAGTTTCCAGGACAGCTAAAAAGACCAATGAGGAAATTCTCAAAGAGGCCAACACAAAAAGGAAGTTCCTAGAAAACGTCAGAAAAAACAAAAAACAATCAACATTTTTCGGGCACATCATGAGATATGGAAAGTTGGAATACTTGGTTACAGCTAGCAAATACAGGGAACGAGAGATCGCAGACGACAAAGAGGGAAGATACTAGATAGCTTCTTGTTCGGCATGGAAAACAGTCAACAACAGAATTGATACTATGCATTGTGAATAAAAGATTGTGATAGGACATGATCGCCAACGCCAACCAGCATGGCAGATGATGATTGTGCTATGTATTTACTGTGGCAACATATAAATATAAAACCACCACAACTACATACACCTTTAAAGTACAGGGTGTCCACAAAACTACTCTTTGATTTCAAGTATCTATAAGATAAAAACTCATTGGAATATTCGTACACATTGTTGGCTATAGTTAAAACAACTCATTAAGTTTTATGTGGTATCGGTCGGTGTTACACACACTCGATGTGCGCCCCAGCTGTTACTCGGCAAACTCTTTAAAGCGTATCCGGCATGATCGAATTTCTTCTTCTACTTCTGCGATCATGGCTCGCAGGACTAGGATTCCGGACTCTCTTATGAAGGCAGCTGTCTGTTTAATAAGTGATTCGGTTGCCCCGTATAGTTTCTCTTCCAGGGAGGTGGGTGTGGGCCAAATTCTCCTTCTAAGGTTTGTGTACTAAGGGCAATCCTGCAGAACAATTTTTGTTACCATGTTATCCAGTGTACAGTGGCATAGGCTGGTAGTTCCTATTTTGAATTTAGTGAACATGTGGTTTCTCATTCTGTTGTGGCCAGTGCGTAGTCGAAGTATGATGACTTGATACCTCCTTGAGATTGAATTTACAGCTTCAGTGATGCGTTCCTGCATATCATCCAGGAATATACACTCTGCCCTTCACGTACCCACAGGAAAACGTCTGAAACATACAGGTACGGTTTATCTGCAGTCTCCATTTATGGCCTTTGGCGTCCTGACAGACGGTTGGTAGCAATTAATTAATAAGTCAGTAGTTTTGTAAAATATTAAGTGTCATATGCTGGATGCTGCTTTACTAAACTATTTCTCTCATGGCTGTATCTGTCAATATTGGACAGACAGATCCATCCGCAGTAATGAACATGGTGTATTTGCGGTACTTAGCCTTGTTTCGTTTTCCCTGTGCCTTTTGTCTTCTGAATTTGATATCAGCACTGTCTCGAAAGTTGCTGTGCCATTTTTTTTTTGGTTCCTCGTGTGCTACGATATGAAGCCACATTTTCCTAGTTTATTTCACTGAAAAAAAAAATTCCCTCAAGGAAGCTTTGCAAACATCATTATATCTCAGCCTTTGTCTGCCCTTTGGTCTCTTTCCGTTCATAAGTTCGCCATACAGTATTTGTTTGGGAATACGAATGTTTGTCATTCTTCTTACATAACCCATTAGTCTACGACTCCTAAGTGTTGCCATGACGGATGGGAGTTTGACTGTTCAACTCTTCATTGACTGTCCTGAAAAGAACGGTAAGTGGGTGCTGGCTTATTGAGTTATTGAGTTATTTGCGGGTCATCATCATTGCACTCCGAACATGTCCATAGGTGCTCAGATCCCCTCCTCAGCAAGTCCCGCAGTGTCCAGTGACTGACGACTCCAGTTCTATGTTGGTTGGTAAGTCTTCTTTCACGGCCACTAAGTTTCTCATTTCTGGCTGTACCCAAAGTAACTCCCATTTCCATCATCCGAAGAAGTGACGTGGATCTGTGTTTGTCGACGTTCTGTGCCCTTCCCACATCTCGGAGGGCATTGATGATGTCCGCCCGATCCATTGGTTGCCCGTCCTCAACGACAGCGCAGCTAGCCAACCTGTCCGCTCTTTCATTTCCCCGTACTCCCGAATGTCTAGGGACATAGACAGAGGTGACCCTTACGTACTTTGGATTTCTGCAATGACTCTACCCATTGCATGCGTACAGAGCCCGGCTCCACTTTTTTAATCATGCTCATCGAATCACTCAGTATACATGCGTGGGTGTAGTCTTGTGACTCTAACCATTTGAATGCCTTGGTCACTGCCATCGCCTCCATTGTCGTGCTACTCGTGGTCATGACGTATGCACCACTGTCTTCCTTGGCTTTTCTGCCTGCCGAGGGTGCTGGCTTCATTGCACTATGTCATGGTTTACGCCAAGCTGCGATTAAGTGCGCATTGCAGTCCAAAGCATCCTATGTCACTATGACATTTTTTAGTAATGGGTTTCCTTTTCTCGTTGATCACTACACTCTTGACCGGGATGGTTAGTATGTTTCTAGAACTACCACATTGTGTGGGATTGGATCTTGATCAGCTTTTATTCGCTATTTCGAAGCATGTAACCAGCTTTCAGCCAATAAATTGATGGCATTTTCACAATTGGCTATTATAATGATACAAATTTAAGGGCATGAGCTACAAAGGGATACTAAAGTAAAGATAACAGGTGTAGGTAGTCCCATAGCAACTTGGTAATGAAGTGTCTATAACTTCATTGTACTAAGTCTCGGCCTCATGGAGTGGGGTGAAGACAAATAATAATCAATGAATATTTTGATGGAGCGAAACTTCCGAGGTGACAGTTCACCGGATCATTTCAGGGGAAGAGGTATTTTTACAACACTCGGAAAAAAAATCACAAATAATCAACAACAGAGAAAAAATACAAAGAACATTAGATAGTCCGAATTACGATCGAACCCGTACTCCTTGGCACAGCGTCTTGGGTGACCCGTTTCCCTTCTCGTTGCTTATCCACCTCAGAGAATATTTCCGGTGCCCATTTAAAGTTTGGGTGGACTCATGGAACATTTTAGGCCCAAAAATTGTGTGTGTGTGCCTCAACTGACATTTGAACCCGGAAATGTATATCTACAGACAAGTCGTGTAACCACAATGACAATAAAATAAAGAAAGGTCACTTCCCTGTGGTCCAAAGCTTGGTCAGAATGTTAAGCCCGCCTACCAATTTTAGTTCAGTCAATGCCTGACCAAGCTTTGCATCGCAGGGAAGAGCATTTTTTTTCTTTCTTGAGAGTCTAGCATATTATCGCCTTGTAGTTAGATTTATGTGTATATTCTTATATGTATTTTTGTGATGTTTATTGTTCCAGCTGAAGGCCTACTTAGCCGAAAAATCGGTCGACTTTAGTTTTATTTCTCTTTCTTCTTTTCTCTTTTCACTGATACCTAAAAAGTGTCGTGGTTTATATCATTTGTCGTTCTTGAGCTGCTCGAACTGTCTGAATTAGTGATTTTCCTTTGTTGCTACATGTCTCTATCACTGCATCTATCCATCTTCTTCTGGGTCTTCCTCTTGGTCTTTTTCCATGCATTCTCGAGAAGAACGCCCTTGATGGTGATTGGTAAGGATTCATTCTGACCCGGTGGCCCAACCATTTAAGTTGTTGTTCTATATATTCTTGGCAGGGTTTTATTCCTACCCATTTTTCTTATGGTTTCATTTGGTATTCTATCTCTTCTTGTTTTATTTCTCACCTACGTTAAACTGTTACCATACCATTTTTTTTTTTTTTTTTAAATTTTCATTTTTATCATCAGCTTTACATCAGCATCGCATCTATGTGGATCGTGATGATTTACCCCCCTTTAACCACAACGCTACCGAGTACTAAAGCGTGAGGGGGAAAATGGTAACCTCTGATACAAACAGGTATGATGAAGCAAGAGAAGGAAAAATATAGCATCAAGGAACAGGACAATAAGAAAAATATATAACAAAGAGCAAAATTTACATTAGGGTCATCTCTTGTCTTGTCACCGTAAACTGTATGGCGTGAGGAGCTGCAGGTTTCTATCACTTCCAAAGTGTTTTGTACCGTCCTTGATTTTTTCTGTATCTTTATAGTGATATTACTTATACATTTAGGTTCAAGTCGTTCAATAGCACCTGGACTAGAAGCGGTTCGAGACTCATAGCTAATTGCTTTCGTCGGGGGTTATTGAACCAGAGCTAACCATGACCTTTCTTCATCTCCTGACTACGGACAAAAAAATTAACTTGTCATTACTTTCAATAACAAAATGTAGTTATATAACATATTGCGATGACACCCGTATCATAATTCAGAGAATAAAGGGATGAGTGGCGATTTTCAGGCTACTAGGAGGATACGTAGACTGATGTGACTCCTACATGCTCGAGTTGCATTCATCAACGCTGACTCGGAGCTGAGAGAGAGAGAAAGGAGAGGTAGTCACATGAAGATAAGGGAAGATAATATAATAAAGGAGATACATCTAAGTGTTGTCGATTCTCAGATAGTTGCACGAGGCAAGAAAAAGAAATATGTCTCAAAGATCCTCAAAGTTTAAGAAAGGATCGAGTGAGTGAGTGAATGAGTAAGTGAGTAGGAGAGTTAGTGAGTAGGTTTATGAGTGGGTAATTGGTTTGGTGGGTGAGTGAGTGATTATGTGAGTAAGCCGGTGAGTGCGTTGGTAAGTTAATGAATGAATGAGTGATCAAGTGAGCAAGCATGCAAATTATTTGAGTGAGTGAATGAATGAGTGGGCGGGTGAATGAATGAGTGGGTGGGGGAATGGGAGAGTTAGTGTTTGAGTGAATGAGTGCTTAATTTAGTGAATGAGCGAGTGATTGGATGGATAAGTGATTAAGAAAGTAAGTAGGTTATTATGTAGGTTTGTTAGCGAATGAATGTTGCGGTGAATGAGTGATCGACTTAGTTGGCGAGTGAATGAGTGAAATAAATAGTCAGTGAATTTAATGTTTCTACGAGTGAGTTCTAGTTGTTCTGACGTAATCGTTTCTTATTCCATCACTTATTGTTGATTTTTATATGTAACAGACGTGAGAAATCTACTGGTATTAATACACACAAAATGTAAGGACAATACATCGTAAAATTTATTTACCAACTCAAATGTCATGTTACACTCCAGCTTCAGCGCTGACATTTCTCTTACATATTATTTAGTAAGCTGCTGACATTTCTTCAGAAGCATATGAAAGCGCAACCGATGTAAATATGTTTTATAAATATATTATTTTAGATTGGTTGTGCGTATACTTACTTTCCTTTCCGTTTTTTTCGCGGAGGGAGACAGGCTTGATAGAACGGAAAACTCTATTGAGATTTGGGCGACCTTCAAAGGTTATCGCGTGTGGGTTGTGCAGTAATATGGGTTTTACTTTAGCACATGTGGATAGGGTGCAGGTTTATCTGTCTACATCCTTCTCTCTTTCTCTGTCTCTTTCCACCTATTCCTCCCTACGTTCATCTATTAATCTACCTGCTTATCTACATGCATACATACATTTACACATACATATACATGCATGCATATATCCACACATACATACACGCATACATGCACACATACACACATACATACACACACATACATACATACAAACATACACACATACACACACACATACATACATACACACATACACACACACATACATACATACATACATACATACATACATACATACATACATACATACATACATACATACATACATACATACATACATACATACATACATACATACATACATACATACATACATACATACATACATACATACATACATACATACATACATACATACATACATACATACATACATACATACATACATACATACATACATACATACATACATACATACATACATACATACATACATACATACATACATACATACACACATACATACATCCACACGTACAAACATCCAAACACACATACACACACATGCATACACACGTACGCATACACACACACGTACATGCGCACACGCTGAGATGCTCACGCGCACACAAACACACACACATTTCTGTTGATCTGTCTTCCAGTATGTCTATCTATATTCTTATTTGTTTTCTGTCTGATTGTCTGTCTGTCCATCTATCCATATGTTCATTCATCCATCCGCCTGTCTGTCCATCTGTTCATTCATCCATCCGTCTGTCTGTCCATCTGTTCATTCATTCATCCTTCTGTCTGTCCATCTATTCATCTGTTCATTCATCCATCCGTCTGTCTGTCCATCTATCCATCTGTTCATTCATCCATCCGTCTGTCTGTCCATCCATCCATCTGTTCATTCATCCATCCGTCTGTCTGTCCATCTGTTCATTCATCCATCCGTCTGTCTGTCCATCTATCCATCTGTTCATTCATCCATCCGTCTGTCTGTCCATCTATCCATCTGTTCATTCATCCATCCGTCTGTCTGTCCATCTGTTCATTCATCCATCCGTCTGTCTGTCCATCTATCCATCTGTTCATTCATCCATCCGTCTGTCTGTCCATCTATCCATCTGTTCATTCATCCATCCGTCTGTCTGTCCATCTGTTCATTCATCCATCCGTCTGTCTGTCCATCTATCCATCTGTTCATTCATCCATCCGTCTGTCTGTCCATCTATCCATCTGTTCATTCATCCATCCGTCTGTCTGTCCATCTGTTCATTCATCCATCCGTCTGTCTGTCCATCTGTTCATTCATCCATCCGTCTGTCTGTCCATCTATCCATCTGTTCATTCATCCATCCGTCTGTCTGTCCATCTATCCATCTGTTCATTCATCCATCCGTCTGTCTGTCCATCTGTTCATTCATCCATCCGTCTGTCTGTCCATCTGTTCATTCATCCATCCGTCTGTCTGTCCATCTGTTCATTCATCCATCCGTCTGTCTGTCTACAACAATGTACATTTACGCATCTATCTGGTTTTTTTCTGCTTGCTTTTTCCTGTGCTTCTTGCTCCATCTCATTAACTGTTAACGTTACTTTCATTTACATTTACATTTCTTCTCTCTCCCTCTATCTCTCTCTTACTCTATTGTTATTTTGTTTTGTTTATCTGTTTATATAAACACATTCTCGCGCTCACACATACATTCATGCGTACAAGTCCACACACACATATATATACACACATTTGTGCGCGCGCGTATAGCCGCCGTTTCTTGAACAAAAATTGCAGAGAAACGTAGAAGAAAAAATGAAAGGCTGACAAAATAGTGGGAAGAGAACATAAACAAGAAGATAGATCTTGAGTTGTCTGACTCTCAGAGAGTTACGAGAGACATAGAGAGAGATCAAGATTCTTCTTCTACCTTTCAGCTCCTTGTGGAGCATAGGTCTTCAACAAACATTTTCCAAGCCGTTCTGTTTCTTGCCATTCTTTTAAGATTGTTCCATGTCTTCCCTATCATCTTCATATCTGCTGCCATCTGTCTTCTCCAAGTATATTTTGACAACAACGAACATCCAAATGTTCCTATCCCCCGCTCAGCATATTCCCCAGTATGAAGCATGCATGCCACACACTACAAAAGCATTGAAGATGTCTTCAGATCAGATGCACGAACTACGTTGTACCGGTGAAGACATTAACATCAATTTTCTTATTCATCTTTTACTACATGCGTGGCAGGTGACAATGACTGCCTAATCTTTCCCCCCTGATCGAAGTCAGGGTACCGGAAGCCACGTGAGAGTCACTGTGGCATATTAATTAGAAGTAACAGAAAAACAGAAAGGATGGAAAGAGACCTGGAAAAGTAAATAGTAAGGACTGATGATGAAAGAGATATATAAGAAAGGAGATTGAAAATATAGGGAGGAGATTTATTTTCATCTGGTGAGTCACAATACTACACCCACGCCTGCATACAAAGTGATTCGATGAGCTTGATAAAAGAAACGTGGAGACGGGCTCTGTAGGCAGGCAATGGTTAGAGTCATTGCACAAGTCAAAGAAACGTAGGGTCACCTATGTCTATGTCCCTGGACATGTGGGAGTAGGGGGAAATGAAAGAGTGGACAGGTTGGCTAGCTGCGCTGTCGTTGAAGACGGGCTCTGTAGGCAGGCAATGGTTAGAGTCATAGCACAAGTCAAAGAAACGTAGGGTCACCTATGTCTATGTCCCTGGACATGTGGGAGTAGGGGGAAATGAAAGAGCGGACAGGTTGGCTAGCTGCGCTGTCGTTGAGGACGATCAACCAATGGGTACGGCGGACATCATCAATGCCCTCCGAGATGTGGAAGAGCACAGAACTTCGACAACCATGTGTCCATGTCACTCCTTCGGATGAAAGAGATGGGAGCTAAGGTGAGCACAGCCAGAAAAGAGAAACTTTGTGGCCGTGTAAGAAGATTAATCAACCATCACAGAACTGGAGTTGTCAGTCGCTGGACACTGAGGAGGGGACCTGAGTACCTATGTACATGCTAGGAATGCAATGATGACGACCCGCAAATAACTCAATAACTCAAGAGATAGAAAGATGCATCACTTCTAAACGTAAAGTTCTTTTTTTTCCCCCTCCCCTATTTCATTTCATGCACTGTTTGATACAGTCAACTTGCTATCCCCTATTACCGAACAATAAACTGATTTATGTCTATTATTAAGGTTGCATGAGCTTCACGGCAGGATCAACAACTCACAACTGATCAAGACCAGCGGTATGAGCTTTCCGTAACAGTCTGAGTCAAAACTGGCTAATGATGGGAGGGTCATTTTAGTTCCCGCAGTGTCCGTATCTGTTGATATAGATGATCTTGTATTTGCAGTATGTCTAGAACTTAGAATAGGCAAGCTACAACACCTCCATCAGAACTTGGGAAATCGTTAAAACAATTATGGCCTATTTCCATCCTGCATGTACGAGTAAACATCTCACGTTGACCACATGGTTTTATATCGACATCAGTAAAATTTACTATTGAGATTAACGAAACTATTATTTAGAAGGACACTCACAATATATAAAACAAGAAGTCAGACAAGGCTGTGTTCTGTCGCCGGATTTGTTTTTACTTTATAGCGAGAATATTATGAGATCACTAATAGACAAAAAAGGAACTGAAGTCAACGGTCACAACATAAATAATTTGCGATATGCGGATGACACAGTCTTAATAGCTGAGACAGAGAATGAACTACAAGAAATGATAGACATAATAGTAAAAGAAAGCATCAAGAAAGGTCTCAGTCTGAATAGTATGAAAACAGAAGCAATGGTCATATAGAAAAAACAATCATCACTATCATGCAGCATAAAAATCATCATCATCATGAAGTACCGGGCCTGCTGGCATAGGTGATCATGTCTCTCCACAACTTTCGATCTCGACAGTTATTTATCATTTCTGTTTTTGACCTTCTGCCAAGCCATTCTCTTAAGCTGTCTGGTATTTTTACTCTTTGCTTCCCTCTATTTCTTCGTCCCTCAATTTCTCCAGTTGTTACAATATATTCCAGTTGTTCTCTTCTCATTACATGGCCAAAAAATGATGATTGTTTGTTTCTATTATTGGAAATTAGCTCTCTTTTTGCTTTGACCTTTTTCCAGAACATTTTCATTATTATTCTTAGCTGTCCATGGTATTCTCAACATTCTTCTGTAAAACCACATTTCTACAGACTCCAATGATTTTCTTGTCTGTTGTTCTATTGTACATAATTCAGAACCATATTACATATATATTACAAACTGTGTCTTTCAATCGTTTTGATCATGTTTCGATATTCTAATGAAGAGGCTTCAATCTCTTCTTTAGTTATATTATCTGGCCCAGAAGCTTTTCCTGCTTTCATATTGCGCAGGGCGTCTTCCACTTCTTCTCTGAGTATTAAAATAGCATAAAATTAGACAGGGCAAATCTGAAACAAGTGTAACGCCTCAGATACTTGGGTACAATAATAACTTCAGATGCACCACAGAAATAAAAACAGAATAGCTGAGGCCAAAATAGCATTTCAGAAAATGAAAAAAACATCTTATGCATCAAATCTATATTCTGACCTATGGAAGCGATTCATGGACAGTAGACAAACAATTGAAAAGACGATTAGAGGCCACAGAGATGATATTTCTCAGAAGAATGTTGAAAGTTCCATGGACAGCTAAAAAGACCAATGAGGAAGTTCTCAAAGAGGCCAACGCAAAAAGGCAGCTCCTAAAAAACATCAGAAAAAAAAAACAATAGACATTTTTCGGACACATCATGAGCAGAGGAAAGTTTGAATAATTGGTTACAACTGGCAAAATACGGAGAAACAGAGATCTTCTTCTTCTATCCTTCCTCTGTTGCCGTTGGCGTCGAGGGGAGAAACAATCTGCGATTCTTTGCTCTTCTGTTGGCATCTTCTGATGTTATTCCTCCTAGTGACTCTATGAGGAATGTAACAATGTAAGAAACAGAGATCGCGGAAGACAAATAGAGAACATGCTAGATAGTTTGATGCCATAGCATGGAAAACAGTCAAGAACAGAACTGATACGATGAACTGTGAATATAAGATTATGGAAATACATGATCGCCTAGGCCAACAGGTATGGCACATAATGATGCTTATTTACAAACATTAATAGTTTTAGAGGCAATACATGAACACACACAGACTAAATATATTAAGAGCAACAAAGCAGGAGACAGAGATTGCGTATCTAATGACCAAGGTTACTAGTGTTACTACTGCAACTCCTGCTATTGTTAGTACTTTTTCTACTACTACTATTACTTCTGCTTTCGCAGCTATTGTTACTACTCCTACTATAGTAATAGTAGTAGTAGTAGTAGTAGTAGTTAGTAGTAGTAGTAGTAGTAGTAGTAGTAGTAGTAATTGTATCTTCCGTAAGTAATAGTTGTATATGTTTTTTTTTGCAGCCCCTCCAGAAACATTATATTTATTTTCTTTTATTTCGCCGTCTTTTATCTGTTTCTATGAATCTGTCTACTTCTTGCTTGAGTTGAAGCTGTAGAGTGTTTTTCCAAAGATTGTGGTCTGCAGCTATTTCTTCCCAGGCTTCATGGTTTGTTTTCAGAGTCCGCATGTACATACTACTACTACTACAACTGTTACTAATATTATTCCTGCCTCTGCTGCCATTGTTGCTACTGCTGCTGCCTCTGCTATTACAACTGGGTGGTCTAGAGGTAAGACACGGGCATCTGGACAAGAAGGTTGCTTGTTCGATTCCCACCACAGACGGTAGGTAAGAAAAAAAAATAAATCGAATTCCTTTTTTCTTCGTTGCTTTACCTTCACTGTCTCTGGGTAGTGAGATCCGATCTCTAGCCCTCTCGGAGAAAAGCAAAAAGAGGTGGCCCTGTCTGCATTCGGCGTCCATTAAAGAACCTTGGCAGCTTGAAATCGAAAAGAGTAGGCCAAAAAATGGTTGCTGTCTGTGCAAAATTAATAGGGAAATAAAAACTAACTAAAGCGTTCAAACTCTAGACGATAAAAATGGGAGTACCTCTGAAGTCGAAGAATATCTGCTTGTACGGCGAGGGACACCTGAGCATACGACTGCCGGTGTGAGAAATAGGAAAAAGTTTACGCAAAGGAAAATTCAAGCAAACTTCAGTCTCTCGGGATTTTGATAGAGCTACAACTGGGAGCGAAAAGAAAACAACAAACAACAACTACTTCTGCTACTGCTGCTATAACTACTACTGCTACTATTACTGATACTACTACTGCTGCTACTACTGCTATTATTATTACTGCTGCAATAATACTACTTTTACTATTATTACTGCTTCTACTGGACTTCCGGTACATGGTGGATAGGCGGCGGGAACCATTGAAGGCTATGTATGAAAAGTGTTCCTTGTTGCAGTTTCCTCATATTCCAAGTCCGGCTTGTTTCTGGAGCTACTGAGTTAAGTGCTCTGTGCACACCGTGAGCTGTGTCTTTCAATCGTTTTGATCATGTTTCGTTATTCCAATTGTTAACGATGAATGATGATATCGTATGACAGGGAACAGTTGGCTGTGTTTACTTTCTGCGCGGTTTCGCCATATGTCTTTTGGCGTGTGCTGAGACTGCTACGATGGGGACTACAGTTACCTTTCTTTGTTTGGGAGATGAGATATTAATTCGGATGATTACGCTGGCACGGGCGGTTGAGCAATTATGGATTTTAATTCGTTTGCAGTGATACCGGGGCCTTCCATAACCAAAGACCCAAAGAACTGCTGCTACTACTATACTAATACTACTTTTACTATTATTACTGCTGCTACTACTACTACTGTTACTACTACTGCTACTATTATTACTGCTGCTACTACTATTACTATAACTGCTACTGCTACTACTACAGATACTCCTGCTGCTGCTGATGTTACTACTACTATAAATATTACTACTGCTATTCTACTAATAAAACGAATAACTAATGCTAACTCCCACTACTATTACTACTATCATACCAATAACTACTACTACTATTACTACTACCATACTACTATTACTAGTAACATTACTACTGCTACTTATATTCCAAAATTTAAAAGGAAGGTATGGAAATAGGGATTAAAAGGGGCTGTGCCACATATTTTGCGTTCAACTTGCTATTATATGTCCTGGTGCGTCTCTTGTCGACCCTATGACATTAGATCGACATCAACAACATCTAATACTATAATTAATCAAACTATCACTTTGAAGCAATAACTATTACAAATTATTTTAAATATTTCATATTTTCAAAGCGCAAATTGTTTAAACTTTCACCACTACTTCAATTAATAAGTTATACTGCAGTGGAGATTACTCGTTTGAATATTACAATTACTTGCTTCTAGGCGTTATCTCCCTTATTAGTATTTTTCTTTGAGCATGGGCCAACACCAAATTAACACACAGGACTAAGATTCAAATTTACCAAAGTTGTGTGCTTAGTACACTTGTATGCGGATCAGCAACTTGGATTATTTATGCAGGGCAAGAGAAAAGGTTAAACAGCTTCTATGTGCGTTGCCTTCGAAAGATTATGAACATCAAATGGCAGGACAAAATAACAAACTCTAATGTCACTCCACCAAACTCACATCCACCATGGCAACACTTAGGAGTCGTATACTATGGTGGCTGGGTCATGTAAGAAGAATGGGAACCATCCGTATTCCCAAACAAATATTGCATGGCAAATTTAGGATCGGAAAAAGACTAACCAGTGCTGAGATATAATGATGTTTGCAGGGCTTCCCTGGGCGAATTTTCTATCAGCGAAAGAAACTGGGAGGATCTGGCTGCAGATCGTATCACATGAAAAGCAAACAAATAAAAATTGGCACAGTAACTTTCAAGACAGCGGTGATATCACATTCAGAAGACAAAGGTACTGGAGAAAGGAGACGAGCACAGGCACCACGAATACATCTTGATGATTCTGCCGTCGAATATGTCTATTCAATATTGGCAGATTCAGCCACGGAGAAGCTGTTCAGCAAATCAGCATCCAGTATAAGACATTAATACTTTACCAAACTACTGACTTATCATGCTTGCTACCAACCGTCTGTCAAGACGTCAAAGATCAAATAGCATTCTTAGAAAATTTCATGAAAATTGAAATATTTCCATGCATGAGAAAATGTTACCGATGGAAGCTAAGACTATAAATCAGATATGATAGTACCAGTCTGTCAGTCTAACGCAGGTGCATGATGCTTTTGAAAATAAGAGAAACGCCAGG